>WEKX01012880.1:253540-272647 GCA_013390025.1 Pitta sordida
CAGCCGCAGCCGCCAGCGCTGAGCCCGCCCGGGCCGGGGCCGCCGCCGAGATGGACGCGGAGGCCGTAAGTGAAGCGGGGCCGGGGCTCCGGTACCTGCCCCGAGCCCCCGGCACCAGCCTGGGGCGGCAGTGCCAGCAATTAGCCCTGGAAAATGCCCCAACAGCAGCTCGGGGTACCGACCCCGGCAATTAGCACCGGCACCTTCCCCCCGGCCACTGCCCCGGTACCTGCCCTGGTAACGGCCCCCAGCACCAGCCCGGGGCACCAGCCCAGCAATTAGCCCTGGCACCTGCCCCAGCACCTGTTGCTGCCACTTTTCTCTGGTACCTGTCCTTGGCCACTGCCCCAGTACCTGCCCTGAACCCCTGGCACCTGCCCTTCTAACAGCCCCCAGCGCTGGCTTGGGGAGCCAGTCCCAGCAATTAGCCCTGGCACCTGCCCCAGCACCTGTTGCTGCCACTTTTCTCTGGTACCTGTCCTTGGCCACTGCCCCAGTACCTGCCCTGAACCCCTGGCACCTGCCCTTCTAACAGCCCCCAGCGCTGGCTTGGGGAACCAGTCCCAGCAATTAGCCCCGGCAATTAGCCCAGCACGTCCCCTGGGCACTTACCTCCAGCACCTGCTCCTGGCACCTGCCCCAGCACCAGCCCCGTCGCTGTCGGAGCCGTCACCAACCTCAGGGCAGCCCCAGCTCGGGGATTCAGTTTAAAGCCCACCCTGGGGATTTCAGGTCTGTCCCCATGGAGCAGTGCTCAGGCACGGGGTGTGGAAGGAGCTCCAGCAGTCAATAAATTAATGGGTGTGTTGTGGCCCGAGCGATAAAACCTGTTTGGATCCCACTTAGTCGCTGTGATATCAAAGGTCCTGTGTCCCTTTAAACCAGCCTTTGTTGTGATCTCAGTTTTCTCCTGGGCCCTTTGATGTGATGCTGTTTTCCTCCTTTTGCCAAGTTTTCGTTTGTGCTTTTTAAGTTTTTAGTCCTAAAAAATGCTACACCTGTGTTCAAAATGCCCCTGCACCTTAGTTACCAGCAGGTTCCCAATTAAAAGTATCACTGAACAGATAAAGTCAGAGATCAGAGTCTTGGTGGTTCAGGGGAGTTTCCAATTTAATAAATTCCAGCGAGGGCAACTGGCTTGGGATACAGATTAATCAATGTCATGTGGATTCCTGTAGACGATCCCCATCTGGCAGAACAAGCCCCACGGCTCAACACGCAGCGTGGTCAGGAGGATCGGGTCAAACCTGCCTCTGAAACCCTGTCCCAGGGCCACCTTCGAGGTGAGTGGCTCGTGGGCTTTGGGGGCGGCTGGGGGACCTGCTGTTCTGGGGCAGGACAAGGCTGCTCTTTGTCACACATCACCACACATCTGCAGTTGTGGCCACAAAACTTGTAGTAGTACAGTTAATTTTAAGATGTTACATCTTTTAATGTTGTTCTTGGAACGTGATCATTGGCGGCGTGAGGAAATCCCTGGTAGTGTAGTGTCTGTGGACAAGGTTAACAGGCTGGAGGAGGTGGAGTTGCTGACTCAGTGCTGTGTTGTGTGACCTCCAACAAGCCTCCTGCCCTCTGGGCCTGTTTCCTAAACAGTCACACAGGGGTTTTTGGAGGCGCTGACGTCGCTGTTGGAGCTCAAGGGCAGCGCTGGGACTTGTAGTGGCAAAGCGTTGCACGTGGCCTTGGCAGCGTCTGGGCTGGATCAGGTGTCCCTTCCTGCCTCAGACACACTCCAGCACACCAGGAGCACGTCCAGGAGCCAGGCCAGGGAAGCACAGCACTTCCCAAAGCCCCTGGTGTGGCTGTTGGACGTGTGGCAGACACGGCTGCTGAGGAGACCAGCTCTGCCAGACAGTGCAGCACATGTTGGGTGGCTCCAGGAGGCAAAACAACCGTTTCTTTAACAGCGTTTCTTTCTTTAGGTTCTGCCAAGTGTTTCAGATCTCTATTTAAGCGATGTGCCCCCAGTCCCCACGCTGGCTGACATTGTGTGGATTGCAGCAGACGACGAGGAAACCTATGCCAGAGTCAGGTTGGTTCCTCTCTGTGTCTGCAGGTTCTTGTTTTTATCCCCTGGTTTATTTTGCACAGCCCAGGCCTGACATTGATCAAATGGTCACAACTTCCAGTCTGATGTGCTGCCTCTTGAAAGACATTTTTCTCAAGAGAAGGGGACAGGGGGAATGACAAAGGACACGGGGAGGAATTCACATAGGAAGTGCCAAGTGCCACGTTTTACTCAGTGGCTGATCTGTTCAGAGTAACCCCCTGATCTGGGGTGTTTTCTGGTTAGGAAGTTGAAGGGTTGAGTTCTCCTGGGACTGAAATATTATGCCCCGAGGAGTTTGGTTCAGGTGAGTTGAACTTTTGCCCCAAAGCAGGGCAGCCGTGACAGGTGTCCTGTGAGAGAGAAAATGGACTTTGGAACCAGAGTTCCAAACCAAAGTTAGTGGGTGACATTTCCCGTGTGCACCCAGCGTGGGGTCACGTCACCAGGAGGGAGGTGACTTCGTGTGAGCACACCCAGACTTCTGTCCCTGGCTCCTCTCACTACATTTTGTGTCACTGGGTCATGATTTCTGTGACAGACTTTCACAGAAAACCAGAGTAGTTTGAGTTGGAAAGGACCTTAAAGCCCATCCAGTTCCCCCCCTGCCATGGGCAGAGACACCTGCCCCTATCCCAGGTTGCTCCAAGGCCTGTCCAAGCTGGCCTGGGACACTTCCAGTGATGGGGCAGCCACAGCAGTTCTTCTGTTCCTTGTTAATTCATGGGGCTGAAGGTTTCTGCTGCCCTCAGTGGAGGCTGAGCACTGTTGTCACAGAGAGGTTTGGACCTTGTACATGTTTTTGTCCCCTAGAAGTGACACCCGCCCGCTGAAGCACAAGTGGAAGCCGAGTCCCTTCACCGTGATCCAGCGAAACGCCTCAGTCCCCAACCTGAGGAAGCAGGAGGAGAAGCTGCTGGCCCTGAAGAAGCCTGGTTTGCCAGCACTGAGCAGAACCACGGAGCTCCAGGATGAGCTGAGTCACCTCCGGAGCCAGATCGCAAAAATCGTCGCCGCAGAGTCAGGTGGGGACAGGAGGAGCTTCACTTGTGCTGCAGGGCTGAGTTACTGAGCTCTGGTGTTTCCTCCAGCAGAGCTGTGGTGGGATGGCAGCTCAGGTTGACTCTCAGCCAAGGTGATTTAGAGGTGATTTGGAGCCTTTGCTGCAGCTCCTCGTCTGATGGAGGAGAGGAGCACTTAGGAGGCTTATTTTGGGAAGATGGATGTCAAAAAAAAAAGAAATATTGTGCGCTCTGCTTTATTACCTCCTGTGAGAGAAATCCCTTAATTGGGGATTGATGACGTTCACTCTCCAGGCCCAGGGCATTAGTGCTTGGAGGTGCAGCTGGTTTTCAGTGCCAGAAGGTTCTTCCAAGGAGATGTGCCTGGGTTTGCCTTGGTTTCCCTTCATGTTTTATATTGGGAATGCCAAATCCAGTTTCACTGGACGCCAAGAATTCCTGTAGCTGAGTTTGGCATCACTCCCACCTTCCCAAATAAATCCCTGTGGGAACAGCGGGTGCTGCACTCTGGGAAGCAGAGCAGGGCAGGGCAGCTGCAGCCACAGGGCTGTGACCATCTCCTGGGGAATCCTGGAGCTCCTGAGCAGCCTCTGCATTCCCACCAGGAATTGTGGATGTGGGGAAGGAGCCTGGCAGGAACAGCAAGGCCAGGAGTTCTCAGGTATTGAAGGAAAAGAGATGGGGGTTGGGGGGGGAAATGACATGTGGAAATGACAGTCAAGACTTGAATTCTGAGACAGGCTCCCCCTGTGATCCTGAGCAGCAGCTGAAATCTCTGTTCCTCTATTTTTTCATTTGTAAAAGCAGGAAAAGTAAATATTGCCTGGCTTGTGCAGGGTTTGAATGGGAATAGAGATACACCAGGGGGTTGGTGCGATAAAGGTGCTGGAGAAGGAATCACAGTAACAGAGAACAGGAGGGACTTGCTTTGCTGCAGAGGGAGCTTGGCTGATGTTGCCTCTTGATTCACATTCTGTTGTTTTGAGGAAAAACTGACCCCCGTGGTTTGGCGTGAGTTCCTTTATCCGCCTCTGTTGTTTTCCTTTCCAGCCTCTGCCCAGTTAACGCCGGATTTATTATCTCCAGGGAGCTCAAACGCTTCTTCTCCTGTACATTGTTTCGGACCCTCTTTCCAATCCACCACTTCCTTTGTCATCAGCGACATCACGGAGGAAGAGGCGGAGCTGGAGAGCCCCGAGCTCCCCTCGGTTTCCCTGCTCTGCTCCGCCTCCGAGAGCTGCAAACCAGACCCGAAGGATCCCGACGACGAGGACTCCGTGTCCCTTTCCAAGGCCAGCAGCTTTGCAGACATGATGGGAATTCTCAAGGACATTCACAGGATGAAGCAGAGCAAAGACTTGTAAGTGCTGCCTGGATTATTCGCAGTTCACACGTGTGTTTGTGGGTTTGAGTTTGGAGCAGAGCTCCGGAACACACTCCTGGGGGGTTTTGTGTTAACTCTGGGTTAGCATAAGGAGCAGTGGAGGGGAATTTAAACTGATGAGCATAATTTCAGCTTGTTCCCCTGTGTTTGCCCAGATGCAAACCAGGCCTGAGTGTGTTGGCAGCCCTGAGAACCAGGTTGGGTCACACCCCCAGTGATCCCCCACCACACATTCCCAGGCAGTTGGGAAGCTCAGCAGCTTTTCCAGCCTCTCTGATTGTGCATCTGGCCCAGCTCTGAGCGTGGGCAGGGGGAGTTTTCACTTGTCTCGTGACAAGTTGACACATTGATCACGAGAACACCCGGAGCTGCTCCATGGCTGGGACAAGATTCTGCCCCAGCTGAGAAAGTTTCTCCTTCAGTGTTGGCTGAAATCACAGCGAGGAAGTTCAGTCTCCAGCCATTATGTTGTGTAAGATTCCTGGCCAAAAATAACACGTCGTGTGATGGCTCTTCACAATTTCTGTGCCTAAAAGAACTTAAATTCTCAGCACTGAAAGGATTTTGTAGTCAAATGAGAGGAGCATGTTCAGCTTCCACTCAGAGCACTGGGGGGGGTGTTACACCTCCATCACTCACACATTTCACCCCTTTCCTCTTGTTTCCTGAGTGTTAAATATTCCTCAAGGCTGAGGTTGATTTACATAAATGCCTGTCATGTGTCTTAGGGGTGAGCATTTGTGGACCACAAGTGCATTGCTTTTCTTTCTTCCCCTTGCAAATCAGAGTTATTGAAATACGAGGTGAAAGGGATTAAGCAAAACCCTGTCTTTTCTGTGGCTCAGTCTGTTGCACAGCAGAATTATTGAATTATTAGGCAGGACTGGATCTTTGACTGATTTTCCAGGGAATGCTGTGACAAAAAGGCTTTTTCCTGCTGGAGCTGAACCACTTTCCCTCATCTCTGTCTCAGCCTCTGCCTCTCCTTCTCACAGCAGTGACATTTTAGGGTTATTACAGCTTAATTAAAGCTGTCTGAAGAGTCGAAGGTACTTGAAAAATTAAGTTAATCACTGGTGTTCATTACTTGATGAGACTCAGCTCCTCGCACGCCCCTCGGTGCAGTTGTGGAGCAGCTCTGGGAGCCCTGGGCAGGCTCAGGTGCTCTTTGAGTGAATGGAAGTACCAAAAGATGCTTAAGGAGATAATTACCTTGATGCTTCTCTGCTGCTCCTGTGTAGGACTCAGCCTTAGTGTTTAAACAAAACCTTGGTGCTCAACACAGGGTTGGAAGCTTCAGGATTAAGGGAGAAACTTGACAAAAGTGTTGCTTGTTCCAGCAAATCTGAATTACAGCCTGTTCCAATGTCTGTGGTGGAAACACTCCCGGGGAGATTTTTTTATTATTTTTTTTAGGACTGTTTAAAACACTTCAGCTGTGAAAAAAAATAAAGCTCTGAAATGATCATTGAAGGTTGTAAATGAAACTGCAGCGAGCAATTCATGGTCCCCGAGGGGCAGGAAGGGGGCTTTGAATAAAAATTACCCAGAGCTTTGATAGTGAGATTTCCAGGATCCCCCTCGAGCCACAAAACGAGCTCCTGGTTTTCTAAGTCAACACGAAAAGGGCTGGATTTTATCTGCTTTATGATGTTTCTGTGGTGTTGTTGTTGCACCTCCTCCACTCGTGACAAACAGCTGATGGTAAAGGCTGCAAAAAAAAAAAACCCACTTGAAATGCTCCACCCCGAGCTGTTAATCATTGATTCGGGCACTTGGCTCTACTAACCCTCAGCGTTTTTGTCTCCGATGTAGAAACCGACCTTCCATGAAGGAGGAGGACCCGGCTGTTCTCATTGCAGAAGTCCTGAGAAGAAAATTCGCCCTGAAGGACGAAGATCTGAGCCTGAAGGAGAAATGATGTTCCTGGCACTCAGCTCTGTAAGCGAAAGTGTTACGCTCCCAGAATTTTCTCCACAGTAGCTGCCTTCCTGAGGATTGAGCCTTTTGCCTCTTTTATTAATTAGACCTGGTTTCTGCACCAGACCCCACGGATTTGATGTGGTTTCCATGTGTTGTTATATTTAAGGGTGAGGAAAAAAAAGAAAAAAAAAGAAAAACCCCACAACTTTTTAAGAAGATGGAAAGTTTTTTCCCCACTTGTGTTTTGATGTTGATAATTGATAAGGATCTCCTGGAGTGCTGCTGGATGACGTTCTTTCTACACCTTTCCTTAGGTTCCAATTAAGCATTAACCTCTAACGGCCTCGTTACGATACAACCAGTTCCCATTTCCAGTAGGAGCGGGTCAGACCTCCAGTTCTTTGTTCTGAGTATGGTACAGAGCTTCTGAAAATAAGCTAATTAATGCTTCCAGGTCTTCAGGCTGTTGGATCACAGTGGAAAGAGACGTTTTTTTTTCCCAGGGCTGGGATGGAAGGAAACCCTCGGTCAGGATTTCGTGTGCCCGGGGTCTTTAACTCACAGTTGCATGACAGAATGGCCTTAATTTCTTGCCAGTAATTTAACGTTTCATTACTAGTCCTTGTATTTTATTTAGTGTTCAAAAGGTCTATTTATTGACGCACCAATGCAAAGGGCTGAGCTCCCCCCAGCCCAAGGGGGACGAGGAGCTTGGCCTGGGCTCTGGCTGCAGCTCTCACCCACGGAGGAGTTTTCCTCCAGCTCCACCTTCTCTGCAATGTTCCTCATGGCTGTATTTAAAGTATGACTTGGTTTTGTTTTTTTTTCCTTTATATAAAATGGAGCCTTAATAAGACAATGATTGTCCTCGAGGTGATTTAATGTGCTCGTGTCCAACCACGTCGTGTTTTTGGGGTGGGATTTCAGCAGCTGCAGCTGAACAGACTCATCTGCCAAGGTTTGTCTTAATCCACCTTAATTTTCTTAATCAAGGGCCCTCTGCCCTTGAAAAATTATATCACCTTCCCCACCTTAAAAGTGGGAGAAGAGGCTTTTATGGCAGAGAGCAGAAAGAGCATCGAAGGCTTAATCAGTTTTACAGGGACTTGATACAGCTCCTCCCCTCCTGGCTGCAAACCCAGCGCCCCAGGACAATGTCATCATTCCCCCTCTGCCCTCTACAAGGAGCTGTCACCAGGGCTCCCTGTTCCTGGCTGGACAGTAGCACAGGCTGTGATCCTGACTGAAACAGTCAAACTCCTTAGAAACACACTCCTGAAACATCTTATTTGTATCAAAATAAATTTTAATGGCTCTGGTTACACCCTGCACAGGCACAGCGGGTTCACTTCCCCGATTCTCACCCCTTTCTTACAAAACCTCACCTTCCTGCTGCCCAAGAGGCCCCACAGGAGCCCGAGGTCACTTACCAGTGTTTGATCACCCTGTGCCCTTCGGAATCCTGTGTGAACAGTAACTGAGGGCTCAGCTCCAGCTGCTGCCCCCGGGGCTGGCTGGAATTGTCCCTGGGAGGAGAGTCAGGCAGAGCCCTGGGGGAGCTGCCCCTGTGAGCAATGACCCTGTTCCCCTCCGAATCCTGGCAGAAGAGCTGCCTCCAGGGCCTGTCCCCGCCCTCCCCAGCCCCTGCCGTGTTCTGGCCCCGCTCTCTCAGGGGCTGAGCTCTCGCTGGGCTCTGTGGAGATGAACAAACCCCCCCAGGAGCCCAGGGCCTGGCTCCTGTTCCACGAGTTACATTCTCAGTCTCAGCAAAATCAGTTAAAGAATTAACGCTGCTCAACTGCTGCGGTTTCTTACTCTGCTTCACACCAAGCCCTGGTTTGAAATCAAGTCCA
This sequence comes from Pitta sordida, assembly GCA_013390025.1. NCBI lineage: Eukaryota > Metazoa > Chordata > Aves > Passeriformes > Pittidae > Pitta > Pitta sordida. Next base: position 261,773 of record WEKX01012880.1, read on the forward strand.
GCCTTCACCTCCTGGCCCTGCTCTTTGGTTTCCCCCCAGTCTGACGTGCTCCCTGAAACCGTTTCTCCAGTAAATAACCAGGATTTGTTCCTGTGGGTGATGATCCGGGTGCTCTCAGAGTCCTGGGTGGAGCTAAAGCACCAGGGATCCCCCCCAGCCCCACAGGAGCCTTTGCTGGGGCTCTGTGACTCCACCTGCAGCTCCGAGGTGTCTGGCCAAGGTGTTTCCCAGCCCTGGGATGTGACCAGCTCTCCCTCCTCGGATCCAGAGGGTTGGTCCCGGGCTCCCTCCATCCGTGGCAAGGCCAAGATCTTCACAGGGCAGGCAGCCAGAAGGACACCTGTGCCTTTGCTGCTTTTATCTGGGCTGAAAGGAGGTGGCCTGGAGTTTTCTTTGTCTTTTTCATCTGAAAACAACAGAGAATTGGTTAAAGCCAGAGCTGGCAGGCACAGTTCTCAGGGTCAGTCACTTCCCCCAGAACCTCTGCGTGACCCAGGCCTGTCACTGCCCTGTGGCACCAGAAAATGCACTTTTTTGTGCCCAGCAAAGCTGCCAGGAGCTACAGTGACACCTGGAATCCCTTCCCCAGGTGCTGCTCCTCGTTACCTGTGTGGGAGCTGAAGAAGGTGGGGATGGTGGTTTGTTTGCTGCAGGGCTGGGGGGTTCTGCCCTGTGGGAAGAGCCCCAAGCGGGGTTTCCTCTCCAGAATTCGGGTGGATGTTTTTAGCTTGGCTGCGAGGGGCTGGGTGGGGAAAGAAACAAGTGAATCTATGAATGAATATATAATAACAATAATAAAACCAGATCTACCCTTCTTCCATAGCTCCCACTTTCATTAAATAGAATCACAGACTCATTGGGGTTGGAAATCACAGAACAGGGTTGGAAGGGACCTCCCGAGATCCCCCAGCCCAAGGCAGGGGCACCCGGAGCAGGTGGCACAGGGATGTGTCCAGGGGGGTCTGGGATGTCTCCAGAGAGGGAAACTCCACACCCAGGGCTCTGCCACCTCCCTGGGAAGTTGTTCTTCTTTAGGTTGAGGTGAAACTTGTGTTTCAGTTTGTGGCCACTGCTCCTCGTGCTGCCCCTGAGCAGAGTCTGGCACCTCCTCTGACCTTCCTCTGGGATGTTTGTGTGGATCCATGGCATCTCCTCCCCAGCCCCACCAGGCCCGGCTCCCGCAGTCTCCGCTCACCGGGGNGCGCCGCCGGCGGCGGCCGGACCAATGGGAGCGTTGGGGCGGGGCTACGGCGGCCCCGCCCACCAGGGCCGAGTCCTATAAAAGGGGCCGCGGGAGGGGAGTGTCCCAAAGGAACGGGGAACGGGGATGGGGATGGGGATGGAAATGGATGGGGATGGGGATGGAAATGAAAATGAATGGGGATGGGGCAGCCGACACTCCTCGGCAGGGAAGCAGCGGGTGCTGCACAGGCTGGAGAGAGGCCGCACAACACAGCACGGTGTTCCCTGCTCTGCTGCCCTCCCGCCCCAGCCCCTGGCTCTGCCTCGGGCCCACTCTGTGCCCCCCACGGGTGGCAGGTTCAGCCGCAGCACTGAGGGTCCCGTCCTGGCCCCACCACATCAACCCTCTCCTCCCACTGCACTTCCAGGGACAGGTTGTGCTCATCTTGCTCCCACCGGGTGAAGGACGGGGTCCAGCTCTGAACAACAGCCTGAGCCACGTAACAGGGGCCTGAAATGATAATTAATCCACCACCCTTGTTTGTGGTTTAAACAATCTCACCTTGGGCATGTTTCCATGCATGGAATTCTAACGGGGGGCAGATGGCAGCTCCTTACCTCATGCTGAGACCCGGCAGCTTCCAAGAGCCTTTCCCAGCCCAGCACGGGCAGGGCACAGGGCTGCAGCACGAAAACACTCTTACAACTGTTTATTCAGAGGTGAATTAAACTCGGGTACCATTTTATGAGCAAGGTGGAAATACTTCTGGATTTAAAAAGCAAGGAAAGCAGCTTTTATGTTCCATTCCTATAGAAAGCACTTGCTGATTAACAGTTCATGACTAACAGTTCTCTTGTCATTGAAGGCTGGGGCTGGATTCATTCAGCACAGCCACAGCTCACCTGCTTCTCCTTCAGGGCTTTTACTCCTCCTTAAAGCTCAGCTTGTTCTTCACCTTCCTGGCCATGTAAGCGGCTGTGAGGACAGAGCAGGTCACAGTGAAGAGGCACAGGGCAGAGAAGTTGTGAACCAGGTCCCCATGGAGAGAGGAGTAAATGTGGCGCCTGGACTCGTAGTCCAGCACCACGGCCTCGATCTGTGCCAGCGTGCAGAGCACCAGGAACACGTGGAAGATCTGGTGGCTCTGCCCGAAGAAGTGGCACTTCCCAGGGAACCACTTCTCCGGGTAAGGGTGGGAGAAGAAAAAGGCACCGATGAGGAAGAACAGCACCTGGCACTTGTGGTAGAGCAGAGCCCCGTCCGGGCGCTCCGAGGGCAGCGCGGTGCAGATGCGATGGACCACGGGGCTGATGTCCAGCAGATAGGCCAGGCCCGAGGGCAGCTCCTGGCACAGCAGGCCCAGGAGCCGGCCGGACTGGTGGTGCCGGTACTTGGCGTAGCAGGAGCCGGCACAGGACAGCCACGCCAGGAGCACAGCCGTGGGCATGTAGAACCCCCGCACCCGCTCGTGCCAGCTCGGCTCCACGGCGTAGTAATAGTGCCCCAGGGCACTGCCGTACTGGTAAACGGCGACCCCCACGTAGTCCATGAAGAAGAAGCTGTAGTGCCAGAACTCGGACTTGGCCTGCAGCAGGTGGGCGAGGCTGCTGAACGTCAGGTAGGTGATGGAGGCCGCGATGATGATGAGCAGGGGCTGGGCGTGCGGGTCCTGCCCGAAGTCCACGCGCCGCGAGAGCTGCTGGAAGCGCAGCAGCAGGACCAGCGCGGCCACCAGGTGGGTCCAGACGTTGATGGCCTCGTTGTGCCGCTGGAAGAGCGTGGAGAAGCAATAACGCCAGGTCTGCTGGACGGGCCGGTAGCCGGTGTGGATGTAGGGCTTCCAAAAGACTTTGGGCACCTCCGAGCTGCTGACGGTGGAGGGAGGGAGGGGCCCCAGGAGCTGAGGGACCTGTCGCACGTTAATGAAGAGCCGGCTGAGCTTCTCGGTGACAAACGTTGCCATGGTCTGGTCAAACTCCAGGTCCCCGCTGTGCAAAACAACCTTTTGGAATGGAAAGAAGGTTTTGCTGAGGGGTTTGATAGTGACTTTATCACAAAATCAACATGCTGGGACAGTTCAGATGCTCTGCCAGTTTTGGTTGGTTTGTTTTCCCAAAGGTGACCAGAGAACAGCCTGAAAATAAGAATCACCAACAGGGACAGGAAAGAGGCTGAGGGAGATTTAGAAACACTGGATGTGCCTCTGCTACGTGCACAGGTAACAGATGGTCTGGAGGAGCACGGAGGACATGAGTATGGGGTTAATCAACACAATAATTAACTCTCCAAGGATCATCAGCTCCTGACTCACCCCTTCTCTGCAGTTTGGGAACTGCTAAACAAACCAAGCATCCTAAACAAACCTCCCCCTCCAGATCTTCCCCTCTCATAAACTGTTTGCAGGTTCTGTCCTTTAGAAACAACAACATCTGCGTTCCCACAAGCATTGAGGTGACCTGCTCTGCCTCAGGAGTGGGGACATCTGAGAACACAAATAACCAGTGCCACTCACAGAGGATGAAGTGTTTGGAGTTTTACCTCCTTTTTCCAGCTCCTGATTTTCCAAGCAGCTTTCCCACAAAAATGATGTGGCTCCAGTGAGTTTATCCTGTTGCATCACTGAGGTCCAGCAGCGTAATCTTTGCTAGCAAATGTTTCCATATTTGCTGTCCTTAGCCAGATAAAGGCAGCCTTGTCACCTTCTTCTGCCCTTTCATAATAAGTTTTTGAACAGAACATGCCCAAAATGAGATACTCCCCCTCCTTTTACCTGCTTTTGCTCAGACAAGTCCCGAAGAAAACAGCCTGAACTCCCGTCCAGTTCCAGTGCTGACTTACTCCTCAACTCCTGGCAAGGGCTGTCATTTCAGGGACAGCTCAGACAGGAAAAGCTCTTCAAAGCCTGAGAACAGGAGGAGGTGGAGATGAGACTGTTTAAAAGTATCCGTAATTTCTTCCTCAAAATGGGTCTGTAACTCATGTCTGCCAGAATGCCAGGGGCACAGATGCAGATAAACCCAGGCTGGTCTCTTCTCAGCTTCCCTCCTGAGTGCTCTTTTCCCACCTCTCCTGGATTAAGAGGCCCCACATCCCACCCCCCCTGGCTGGGGCAGCGCCTCACGGAAGGCAGCCCTGACCCTCACTTGGCCTCCTAAACCCTCCTGCAATGCTGCGACACGCTCGGGCTGCCAGTGAAAAATTAACTTCAGAAACCTCTTCCGGACTCGCAGCTCCTGCACTGAACTGGAACAGCCTCGGGTCCTGCCACAGAGATGTGGGCAAAAGCGCAACTTCCCAAATTAAGCCGTTTTGACCAAAATTTTGACCAGAAAATGCTGCCCAGAGAACTTGCCTCTATGCCAAGGCTGCTGCTGCCCGCGAGGATGCCCAGGTACAGTGGAAGGGGCTCTGCTCCAAACCGTGTCCGACCCCGTTTCGGCTCCCAGAAGAGAAATTCCTGTGGGAAAGGCACCTCTGGTTTGCTCAGGGAGATTCTGTGGCAAAAGCAGCGGAAACAAGCCAAGCACGAGGCAGGAAAGGGAGCGGCATCAGCTCCTCCAAAACTTGTTGGAGCAGGATCTCATCTGCCAAGCTCTTCCCAGCCACCGAAGCCTTGAGCAACAAATGGAACGGAGAACATCCTGGAAATCATCCATCTGCCTCACACGCCAAACAACAGCCTCCACATCCCCACGAGCTGTCAATAGCGCTGCCTCAAACGCCCGCCGCTTCCTCCGAAGCGTTTCCTTTCTCCAGCAGCATCCACCCATCCCGCTGAATTGTTTTGCGATGATAAGACTCGGCCCCCGGCTGTTTACAACCCGGTTTTCTCCCGCCACACACGGCGGGATCCACCCTCCCGAAGCACAAACACGCAGTTCTCTTTTTCAGTTCGGGTGGGTTTTGACCAGCTCAGCTCACCCAGCCCCCGATAACCCCGAGCCCCGGTAACCTCCATCCCAAAACCCGCGGGGCCAAAGGATCCTTCTCCCTCCCCTGGGAATTTCCTCGGGCAGCTTTGGGATGCTCCAGGGCGCGGCTGCTGTCGCGGGGTGGGGGGGGGAAAGGATCAGCAGCGCTCTGGGAGCCTTCCCCGCCCGGTGCCCACCCGGGGACCCCCATCCCGGCCCCGGGGACCTGCAGGACGGACCCCTCCAGGCTGAGCCTCCGCCTTCCTCCCTCCCTCCCTCGGGTCCGCCCCGCTCCGGCCCCGCCGCTTCCTTCTCGTCCTTGTCCCCGCTGCTCCTCCTGCCGAGATCGGGGGCTCCCGTCCCCCCGCAGCCCCCGGGAGCTGCTCCGAACCCTCCTCCCCCTCATCCCCTCCATCCCTCCCTACGCAGGGTGGATAGAAGCTGTGGGTTTTTGGGTTTTGTCTTTTTTTATTATTTTTTCTTCATTTATAAATAACCTGTTTCCAGCCCAGCACAGACACCCTGATGCCTGTTTTCCTGCCCGACCATCACCTTGATAATCCCCTTCCTTCACCTTCACCTTGCTGTCCTCCCCCTGCTCACTCCCACCCCTCAGAATCCCCCCAGCAGCACTCGGGGGAACCGGCCCCAGCCCCAGCCCGGCACGAACTCGGCAGCCACGAAAAGCAGAAGGAAGAGGAGGGAACAGAAGGCCCCGCGCTGAAATCTGACAGATCTGACGAGCCAGAAACGCGTTTATCGTCTTCTCGGGCTCCAACGCCATTTGGGGCTTGGCAGCTCTGCCATCCTCCTCCTCCTCCTCCCCCATCCCTGGAGACGCGGGAGGAAAAAAACCCCACAGGGCATTTGGGTCACTTGGTCTGTTCTCAGCAGGTAAATAAATGCGGTAAAATGAAGAGCTGGGGTTTCTGATTGTGCCTTATCTTGTACATGGGACCTGATCCAAGGGTCACTCCAGCCTCCATTACACAGTACCAGGTATTCGGCTTCTCCTCTGAGCACGTTATCAAGCCTCGTCTCTGAGTTCAGCTCTGTTTTCCTGCCCTCACCTCTCCCAGGCCGGCCCTGACCCTATTCCCAGGGAGACTCTGATCCCATCCCCATCCTGGGCAAATCCTGACCCCGATCCCTGCGCTCTCAGCTTGTGCAATGTTGACATGAGCCACTAAAAGCCCCAAACCTGCCCCGTGCCCTCCCTGCAGAGTCACTCCCCACCAGGGAGCAGCACAGGCTCTCTTACCTTCCATCCTCAAGCAGCAAAACACTTCTGGAATTCTTTCCAGGAAAGGAACCACTCCAGCCTTCCAGGGCACCCAGCCAGGCTGTATCTCACAGCTCCTCTTGCTTTCAGAGTGCAGGATCGGGTTAAGTACAGCTCAGATGCAATCGCAAGTGCCCCGTGGGACACAGATCCTGAACCGAGCCCCTGCTCCATATCAAACCATGCAGGACTCATCAGCCCCGTTAGAAAACCAACTCCACACCTGCTTTCCCATCCTCAGAATATCTCAGTGGCACCTGGGCACCACCTGAGATGCTGCAGGTGTGGAGTTTACCTGTAAGCAAACCTGGGAGCTCAGCCAAGGATCAAGGACACAGAGAGCTGGGCCTGAGACTCCCCAAGGCAGTGACAGTGTCCCCCTCAGAGATCTGAAACCCCCCCAAAGCCAAGAGCTTTGGACCAGGGTGTCGGTGCTGAGAACACTGGGTGGCTGTCCCAGCCCCACTGCAGCCCTGGCAGCACAAATACCTCTGGCTGGCCTTAGGGGAATGATCTGGGGTACAATACAGGGATTTTGTACCAAATCCACCCCAAAAACCATCACTCCTCAGAGCACAAGTACCAGAGCACCCCCCCAGGAGGAGAAACAAGCACAGCTATGGCTGTGGGCAGAGTTAACCTCAGTGCAGTGTTCACCAAAACAAGAGTAATTCTTATCCAGCACAGCATTTTTGATGAGGTGCACCCAACTGTCCCAGCACCAACACGGGGGGTCCTGCCGAGAACCCCTCTGACACTGCAGGACACAGCACACAAGTCCCCATTCAGAATCACGAGTCATCTCCTAAAAAACCCTTCCCCAAACCAGGCTCAGGCCAGTCATGTGGTAACAAGGGCCGTTTGTTGGGGTGTCACAGCCCCGGGGAGGTGGCTCTGAACCCTCTGAACAGAAACACCCGCCAGCTGACAACTGCTGAGGTGTCAAAACAAAGCCCTGATTGTCCAGCTAAGACAATGCTGAGCCCTGGGGCACAGCAATGCCTGGGGAGGGGGGCAAGGAAATTTGCTGCTCCAGACGTTTCCAGCCAGGGAGAGGATTTCCCATCACAGCCCTCAGCCAGGTTTCGTTCCTTATCAAGCAATTCTCGGGGTAACAGCACTGTGCAGCTTTATTGAGTCACTCAGTTACAGCAGGTATTTCAGCAGACTGAGACAAGAGTCAGGTTGGTTTTCTGAAGTGTAACAGATACTCAGCGTGGAACAGTTACTACAGATTCCTTTCACAAAGGTCTTACAAGAGCTGATACAGTACTCGCCATCAACCCAGGAGCGAGAGCACTGGCGTAGAAAAGGATGCAACAAGAAGAAAAGCTACACTGGAACGACAACACTTTTTAGAAAAGTGACACATGGAAGGTCTCCCCTCTAGCCCCCAAAGCAAGTGAACAGTTTGGATCTAATTTAACAGTTCTACATCAGTTTCTAGAAACTTAAAAAAAAATTAAAATATATATATAACCGAACCAAAAACCAAAGATAAAACCACTGGCCAGAACAGTCTTTGGATATTTAGAGGAGGGGGAGAGTCAGTTTCCAGAACGAAATCAGTCGGTTTCGGCCTCACCAGGGTCTTTGCCTTCTTTGTTCTTTCGGACTTCTTCCACATGCTTGTCCTGAAAGGCAGGAGCAGCAAAGTCAGACCCTGGGGAAGGCCCAGAGTTTCCCACCCCAGCCCACAGCAGGAGCAGCAACGTGGGTCACTGAGGGGGGACAGGGTGGAGCCTCAGAGGAGAAAGCAAAGCTCTGCCCCAGCTCCATCTCCCCTCCAAGAGCTGCACTTCTGCAGAACCTTCTGCAGGTTTAATAACCTCTGAAGGTCACATCACTGCAGGACTCCCAAGGACAGCCATCCACCCACACAGTGCCCTCCCCACATGGTTTATCTGGGATTTTTTAGCCAGTTTCCAAAGCCAGGAGCGGGGACAACTCCCTGGGCTCCACACCCACCTTCTCCCGCAAGCGCTCCAGCTTCGCAGCCATTTGTGCCTCACGGTTCTCTTTGTTGGCTTCCATTTTGTGGGTCAGCTTCTCCTCTGCCATTTTGCTGAAGTTGTTGTTCTCCTCGATGGCTTTCTGGAGCACCTCCTTCTCGTGCTCCCGCTTCTCCGCCAGCTGCTTCAACACCTCTGCTTCATGGGACTGAGAGAACACAGGGCTGAAGGCTTTGAAGGTGGGGCAGAGGAACCACACAGACAGACCACAGCTGCTCCCAGAGCCCATCTTCTGCTGCACAACAGCAGCTCCCACCCACAGAACCTGTATTTCACCATCACAAGCTACCTGGGGACTTCAGTTTCTGTCACTGCTTGCCAATTTTGTTAAATGGGATTTATTCTGGAAGGAGAACACGGATTTGGGTTTTTTTTTTAATGTTAGCATTGATGGAACTCCCCTTGAAGATCCTCCCCGCTCAGAAGGGTGAATCACTGAGATTTAGGTCAGGCTCACTTTAATCAAAGCCTCAGCACCACCAAGGGCTCCAGGCTACACCAAGAGCCAGATCTTTCATCAGCCAGACATTGCCTTCACAAACTCCTCATTACACATTCACCGCTACATTTTCCAGGAGAAAATTAATCTGTTCTGGTGTTAAGAGGCAAGAAAAACAGCTTCTTCCTGAAAGAGCTCCCAACTCAATGTTTTCTCCCAGTTTTATCCCAAGTGACAGTTCAGAATCACGGTGGAAATAAAGCCATGGCTTGACAGAACGTAAGAAAAGTTGATGTAATCCCTGAGGCTCTTATGAAAGTTCAATTAATATTCCATTTATCATAACACAAACTGCTGTTCACCTGTCCCAAACAACAACTGAAGAAAAAGAACCCCCCAAACCCCCCCCCAGACCAACACAACTTGCACAGCACAGTCGAGCAGAGCTCACTCCAGAGGTTCTCAATTTACCTTGCGTCTCTCTTCCGCTGCTTCCAATTTCTTCTGGATCTCTTCCAATGACACATCCTTCTTCTTTGGGGGAGAAAGAGGGAATTCTGGAACAGCTTCTTTGGAGCGGGGACTGAGGATCAGCTCAAACGCCTGCCCAGAGGCTCGCTTCTCCAGCTCCTTCACTTGAATGTCTAGGAACGTGGGGAAAAAGCCAAAAAAAAGAAGAGTATTTTAAGCCAGGAACTGGCTCAGGTGGAGCCTTCAAAAACCCAAAGCCACAAAGCTCGTGGGGAGAGAGAGAATGCAAGACAACAGTTTTGCTTTAAGCACAGCAAGACTGTTCAAAAACGTGGCAATTTCCTCTGCAATCCTTCCTCGGCGCTGCACCTGCCATTTTCTTTTATCCTTTGATACCCAGAGCTGTGAAAGCAAGTTCATTCGCCCTTCAAATTAAAAATCACGTCGTTCAAGGAGGAGTTCCCAGAGATTCGCCTCAAACCTGACACAGAGCCCAGGACAAAATCCGCTTTTTAAGGAAATGTGCAAGCAGGGTTTTGTCTCCAAACCCTCAGCCCCGGATCCCCAAGATGTCTCGGTGACAGCCAGCTCTGCTGCGGGAGCAGATGGCAGCAGGGAGCTGGAGCCCATCTGCTGACAGCCTCAGTCTGAGGGGGCTTTCAGGGCTGTTTTCACAACCACCCAGCTCTGACAGCCTCACCCAAGCAGCCTGGAGGCGGGAGAAAGGCACGGTGGGGGGAGTTTATTTTACTACATTAGGGTGGGGTTTTTTTTTTTCTTCCTGAGGAAATTAAAAGGGGAAAAAATAAGACACAAGAGAGCATTTAGTACGTAACATTACATACCAGAAGTAGCCATGACCAAGAAAATAAGACTCCAGAAGCCAACCCTGGAACAAGGTCAGTCGGTTGGATTCCTAGATAACAAAGAGATGTGCCTTTGAACAGCAAGCACACGGATTCCATTCCTTCTAATAAAATATTCCAAACATAATTAGACCCGCTGAACAAAAGGCAGCCAGGCAGGGATGGGGATGATGTTCCACTGCTGGGAACAGTGGAGACGTTCTGGATTATGGGTGTTGCAGGATCCGTGTGGATATTCCAGCATCTCCAACCTCCGTTTTACTCCACCGAAATTAAACCAGGGAGACAGACTCCCGTGTTACCGCAGCCCACTGCGAATAATTCACGGCCACCACACACCGGCGGGATTGCCGCTGCTCCCGAAGGATCCGAGACGTGCGCAATTAAGCTCATCTAAAATTCCATTTTAATTGCCGCACATCGCGGCGGGCAGCGAGGGCGCACACACCGCCCAGCACACCTGGCTAACGCACGGCGGGAGGAGGGGTGGTCATAAAAAAAGCCGCAAAAGGGCGTACACACCATTTTTAAAAGGCGGTTAGTGGTTTTGGTTTGTCGGGGTGGTTTTTTTACGTTTTAAGCGACGACGATCCGGTGACGGGACATGGAACGGGCGGCGCTGAGGCCACGCCCACCCAAGCGAGGCCACGCCCGCGGAGAGCCCAACAGCCAATCGGCGGCGAGGCGCGGGAGGAAGCGCCGCCCCCAGAT
>WEKX01012880.1:281718-293497 GCA_013390025.1 Pitta sordida
AGGAAACGAGTCTGGTGGGGTTTATGGCACCTTTTGACTTCATTTTGAGGAGTCCAGATCTGTGTTTCTTCACTTCAGATCCTCTCAGGACAATAAGCAGTTCCACTCCCATCCCCACCGACAATTCTGCATCAAAATGAGTTAATTCCTGCTCAGTTGCCCTGGAATCTCAGCAGCACCAGCACGGGAACAATACCTGCACTTAACATTTGCTCCCTGGGCTGTTTGATCCCTTCTCCCCCTTCTACTTGGAGTCCGTAATAGATCAATATATAAATTAAAAGACAAAAGAACCTGACACATCCACTGCGGTTGTGAGAGCAGACAAAGCCAGGCTTTCTAGTGGAAAAACATCCCCGTTTTTCAGGCAATAAAACCAGCAAACTGCTGCTGTGCACCAAAATCAACACCCAGAGAGACGCCCTTATGTGACAGGCAACACTAGGGCTTTGTTTTAATTAAGTTTGGGAAAAAAACCCCAACAACCCCTCCAGGAAAAAATACCCAACCAAGGTCTCGAGTGACAAACATCAGAGAGGCACTAACAGCATGAGGGGACCAGGCAGCCTGAAGTTGGTGGTGTGGGGGGGTGTCCAGTGACACTGTGTCGCCCAGGAAGGGGTGCTGACAGTCTGGGTTGGGGTGAAAATATAAACCAAGGGGTTAAAAAGGAGGAAGAGACATTTGGGGCCCCCTCCTCGCTCTCCCCCTCCCCACAGTGGGGTGCAAAGCAGGAGCCAGCTGAGCTCAGCCTGTCCTTCCTAAAATGGGGTAAAGCTGGACGTTGACCAAAATGGATCATCTCAACCTGTCCCAGCAGCTTTTTCAGAGCAGCCTGGGACTGGAGAGACCTCACACAGCTCCTTCTCTCCTGCAGTACCTCAGTTTACCTCCCCAGTCCTTTTTTCCCCCCACTGTTCATTCAGGAATCATCTCTAGGTCAACACTCCAGCCTGAAACGGGATTTCAGCTGCAGAGTAAGGAGTTGTGCCCTCAAAATCTGCTGCCTGAGGGAACCAGGGCCCCCTTGGCCTGTGGCATTGCCTTTTGAAGGGCAGGGAACTGATGTCTGGAGTACGGAGCACTGAAGCTGGGCAAGCGCGTGCCCAGCTCTGCATCCCAAGGGTCTGTTCTGCCCCAGAACCCAGCGTGGGAGGAACGCGGGAGCATGACAACATCCAGCTGAATCCCTCGTGGCCGTGGCATCCGGGGTTTTCAGCTCAACGACTCCATGATAAAAATTTGCCTTGGAGACGAAGAAACTCGATTTTCTTTCGGAATTTCACCCAAAGCTTTGATTTTTCCAGTGGCACAAAACAACAGGAAAACAAGCATATATACTCACCAGCCCAAGGAATTCTGCTCAAGAAGGTGCTGCCCGGGTTGGAGTTTGGGTCAGCACTGCACCTGTGGCCACGCTGGTCTTCAGGGGTGGTACCACAGCCCCCAGCTGGGCTCTGAGCTGCTCTGCCAGGGCCTTTGTGTCCTCACTGCCCACACTGGGCTCAGCTGGCAGGGCCCTGGACCTCCGCAGCCTGTTGCGAATCCAGGCCTTACTATTTTCCTTAAAAACACAAGAAAAAGGGTGGGGGAAAAAAAATACAAAGCATAAAAAAACCCTCACAACTGCGTTACGGTAATTACAAGGAGGTTTAACACATGTCTCGATTTGCATTAATTAAATCAACAGGGAAGCTTCAATTGAAGCAAATGAGGGTTTCTGTACAGAGGCAGCAAATGCCGTGGAAGGCGGGAGCTGGGAACTCCTGTTTGCTGCACGGATGTGCAGCGGGATGGGGAGGGATCTGCCGGCTGGAAGGGGCTTCCCAGGAGGGAGGATGAGCTGGGGGTGGGGAGGATGAGGAGAAGACTCCCAGCTCTGAGATGTGAATTGCTCCAAGCCGTGGGATTTGAGCCCTGGGAGCGGAAAGCTTTGGAGCAGAGGCCGGTTGGAGAGCGGAGGCTGCTCTGCAGGGATAAGCCGTGGGTCAGAGGAATGTGTCCATTCATACCCCAGCCATGCTGCAGGCACAGCTGTGAGGGGAATATAAATGGGCAGCAGGGTTTTGTGTTGTGGGTTGGGGTTTTTTTATTTTTAAAGCCACCGGTTTGAATATTGAAGCCGAGCAGAGCAGACACACTGGAATGCCTGGCTGGAACTGAGCTCTTCCAACACACATCGCTCCAAGCTGCAGGTGGGTGCTCCCAGGGCCAACCCCACAATGTAACAGAATTGGTGTTTCCTTCCCACAACCCTGAGAAACAAAATCCATCTGGATTTAGGGGTCTAAAACATGCTAGTTCCCATCCAAACCTCTGTGTTGGAAGGACACGGTAACCCAGAGCTGGTGCTGGAGGGCTGCAGGGGCAAACCACATCCTGGGATAACCCTTAATTCCTGCTTTTTTTCCTCTTAATTTTAAATATATATATATATATATATANTGCACACGAAGTCTGGAGGGGACACAGCTGGGACAGCTGACCCTGACTGACCCCTCAGGGATATCCCAGACCACAGAGCTCATGCTCAGTATAAAAAAGGGGGGAAGAAAAAGGAAGGGGGGACATTGAGAGTGACGGCATTTGTCTTCCCAAGTCGCCATCAGGCAGTGGCTGAACCCCTGCCTGCCCACGGGAAGTGGGGAATGAATTCCTGCCTTTCTTTTGCTTGCACACACAGCTTTTGCTTCCCCTACTAAATTGTCTTTATCTCAACCCACCAGTTTCCTGACTATTCTGGTTCTTTCCCCCATCCCACTGGATGGCTGGGAGTGGGTGAGTGGCTGTGTGGGGCTCAGATGCTGACTGAGATTAAACCACCACAGGTAAAACACCTTCCTCGGTGTGCTCTGCTGGGATTTGTGCCACATCTTTCACTCATCTGCCTCCAGCCCCGAGGCTGGAGTGTGCAATGGAGATCTGGAGCAAAGCGCTGCTTGGGAGGGAGCCTGGCTGAAGAGATGGCTCCAGGGTGGATTTTAAAGCAGATGCAGAGAGTCAGTGAACTAGGAAAATGCTTGGAGAAGGGCTTGTGTACCGTCACATCCCACACAGAGCAGAGAGTGGCCGATGGAGCAGCGGGAGGAGGGTGTCTGCCCTGCCCAAGTGGCCCCAGGGCTTTTTCAAACTCTTTCTTCTGGCAGGATTTTCCTCCAGATGCACAAAAACAATTGGGAACGTGGTCCCGGTTGGCTCTGAGCGGGGAGCAAAGGGACGCAGGGCCAGACAGGAGGATTTCTCCTGCTTCCCTGCTCTCCCAGCCTCGGAGGCACTGGTGATGGGAATGAGCAGCTTGCCATGAACCGAAGGGTTAATGAATGTCAGAGCCGAGTCGGTTACTGCCACCCCCTTCCGAAAGCCTTTACATAAGAGTCTTGCAGAATTTATAGCCTGTCTCAGCTGTGCCACCACCGGGCTGCTCCCCTGTGGCTGCCAGCACACATCCCCGGCCCTGCTAATTCCGGGAGGAAAATGGGATTTGATTTCTGCACCAGTCACTGTCTCTCACTGTTAAAACGGGACCTGACGGGCTCTGGTCCATGTCCTCCCCCCTCCCGGCCCCGGCTCAGCCACACGATTCCTCACATCCATCGACCTTGGATGTCCCCCACCCACTCCCAGCATCGCAGCAGAGCACTGTCTCCACGGGCTGACACACCCCAGACTCAACCCAGGGCTACAGACGGTGGTTTAAGTGTTAAAATGTTTAAAAATAAGTATCTGGAAGCCTTAAAAGCTGCAGGGTCCTGTTCGCATCAGTCCTTTGTGTGTCACTGGGGAGTGGAGGTGACACTGAATGATGTCCCCTCTGCTGAAGGATGTCCTCTCTGCTCCCGCACGGTGCTGTGCCTTCCCCCGAGGCCATCCCGGAGCATCCTGGAGCATCCTCAGCCCAAAGGCTTGTCCTTGGCTGAGAGTGGCTGGGGAGGTGAGGACAGTGGCCATCGCGGTGACACAAACACCTCAGGCACCACAGGAGGGAAATTCTGCTTTTCCACTCCCCTTTCTTCCCCTGGGAAAGCGCTTTTCTGGCACCAAAGTCTCCCACTGTCACCAAGAGGGATCAGCACCACCCCAAACCCCGTCTCCTCCAGCCTCTCCTCCCTCCTTCCCCCAGGAAATCCTGCCTGCACAGAGCCCCGGGCGCTGTGAGTGCAGCTCCTCCCTGGGATGGAGGGAGATGGATCCTGCACCGCGGCGGGGACAATGCAAAAGCAGATGGTGTGTCAGGAGCCTGGATGCTCCCGGCAGCTGCCGAGGCGGCGTGTCCAGGATCCCTGCTGCCTCTCCCACCTCAGTGCCAGCCAGCACCCTGGGGAGGGGCTCTGCTGAGGTAAATCCGTGTAGCTCCACCACTTCAGCCCTTCCTCGGGATGGCTGAGGGTCAGACTCCCCCTTAAAAAGCACCCCTTGCTTAGACATCTCTGCTGTAACTCGGGGATGTGCTGGAGGTAGTTCCAAAGTGTGTTATTTCCACTGCCTGTTCTCAGCAGCATCACTTTTCATGCGGCACAGCCAGGCTGGGCTGTTTTCCTTCTCTCCCCGAGGCCAATCCCAGTCCTCATTTCACATCCCTGTGCTGCTGAGGTGCTCAGAGACACCTCCTTCGAGCCAGCTTGTTCTTTCTTTCTTTCTCCCTCCAGATTCATCTCTTTCTTTCCCCCTCCATATTTTAGGAGCAGAGGCAGCCATCTGACCAGCTCTCCAGGACAATGATAGGATTTTCCTTATATTTGTGCCTGGAGCCTTGATGCTGCATCTCTTCATGGTGTTTCTTTTGGCCATGACTGAACCACCCCTGACCCACACCAAACACCCTGCCTGCTCCTGCCAGATGTGCTCCAGCTGCAGCAGATCCAGCCAGGCTCAGTGGGGGATCAGTGCCCACCTACTCCATGTGCAGGAAGGATTTCACCTCATATTCAGATGCCAGTGGCCAGGCCCTGGCACAGGGTGCCCAGAGAAGCTGTGGCTGCCCCATCCCTGGAAGTGTCCAAGGCCAGGTTGGAGCAATCTGGGATAGTGGAAAGTGTCCCTGCCCATGGCAGGGGGTGGAGCAAGATGATCTTTAAGGTGCCTTCCTACCCAAATTACTCTGTGATTCTACAACAGCCAACTCAGTCTTTATCCCTGCGGATTTTATTCCCTTAGCTGAACAGTCCTCACTGCAGGCACATGAGCAGGGAGGGCTCTCCTGGCACATTCCTTAGGCACTTCTGTCACCAGACGTCCTACGAGGATGGTCCCCAGGTCCTGCCCTCCCCATGGGTCCCCCTGCCCTTCCTGGCTCCTGCACAGGTCATTTTGGGCAAGAGGGAGCGAGCCCCAACCTCGGAGCAGCTACAGGTTGGACCTGCAGAACGGTGCTTCTGGAACCACCGAGTCCCCGATGCCTTCAAGGAGGTCGTCCCACTGATCAAACTCCTCCTCCAGCTCTGCACAGGGCACAGACAGTGAGGAGGTTACTACAGCCTCGTCCATCCAACTCCAGGTGTAAAGGAGGAGCGGCCACTCAACCCCTTTGCTTTGGGAAGCATCGATCCCAAACCCAGGGAGTCAGCGGCCACTCCACAGCCCCCCATAGCCCAGGGAGCTCTCGTGCCCTCCCGAGCCCCCAGACAATGTGCCCTCCACTCGTACTGAGGTGTCTTTGCAGGAAGGCCAGAGCAGCCCGGCTGGTGATGGCCAGAGCCTTGTGGGGGTCGAGGGTCCCCTTTGCTCCGAAGATGCGGTTGATAAGCACCGTGGGGAGAAAGGGGAAGTCAGTCTGGCTCTCGTGCACAGTTCCCCTGGACAGGGAAGGGATGAGCTTCAGTGAGAGTTGGGAAGAGGTCCTGCTGCCGGGGCAGAGCCTGCAGGTGCTCCCTGCAGCGGGTGAGTGCCCCGGCCCCAACTCACAGGATGGTTATAATTTTTGTCTGGGTGTTCCTGGAGCTCAACCTCTTCATTTTGGCAATGCTCTCTGGAGTCTGGAACTTCTCAGTGTTGATGAAGAGCACAGGCTTGGGCACCTCTGGGTACAGCACGTTCTCCAGGGGGAACATCCAGGCATCGAGAGCCACCGCGCACCTGCAGCAGGACAGGCACCCACCATGGCTTCCCTTCCCACTGGCACGAGCCACGTGTCTCCAGAGCTCCTGGAGCTCCTTGTCCCTGCTGGGCCTTACCTGAAACTGGGCTCCTTCACCAGGGCCAGCACCGCTGTCACCCCACCAAAGGAATGGCCCATGACGGCCACTTTGGTCAGATCAATGTTGCCCTGCAAAAAGAAGAAGGTCGTGCCCAAACCTTGGTGCAGGAGGTCTCTAATTAGGGAACAAAAAGCCAAGGGAAGATCAGCAAAGTCCCACGCAAGGGGGAGGAAAACTCTGAGTCCCATTTTCACCACCAGTGCGATGGGACCTGCCTTTCTGGAGGAAAAGACCTCGGCAGCAAGGACTGATCCTGCTGCCAAAGGGAACCTGGACCCCCGTCCCCAACCGATCCCCCAGCAGTTCTTCCACAGCCAGACCCAGGTACCTTGAGCACGGAGAGATCCAAGTCCTGCTGAAGGACATTTGGGACAGATTTTCCCCTGGTGATGTCCCTGAAGAGGCGGAGCACTCGCACACACTCCTCTGCTCTCTGGTGAACCTGGGAGCCAGAGTCATCCCTTCCCTGGTTATCCCAGCAACTCCAACCTACAGATTCGGGGTTAGATCTTCCCCCCAGTGCCCACCCACCCTCATCCAGTGGTTGTACCTGACAATGAAAACCTCTCTCCTGCTCTAACAGCAAATGCTGTAACAGAAGTTGGCCTGGCAACTATTTCCTTCTATTTATCATAGGGGAAGAGGGGTCAAGGTGCTCGTTTGGGCCCAAAACTCCTGGCCCTGGTCAGAAACAGAAAGTGGAGATTTAATTTCCTTTCATTAAGCCTCATTTCATGAAAGGAAATTAAATGCGCTTTTGGGATCTGGAGCTGCAAGGTACGAATTGGACTTTTGAATTTTGAATTTTGGGTGTGGTCCAAAACTCCCCCACCCTCAACATTTACACTCACAGCTCTATCTTAATAGGAAAATTGTTTCCCTTGTCTTTGCAATGTGCCATGAGACACACAAAAATTACAGGCTGGGAGGTGATTTAAAGCTGCCAAAGGCACCTCCAAACACTGCAGTTCCTCGAGAGCTTTTCTACGACTAATCTTCACTCACTGTTGTCCTTTTAAACGAGGCAGAAACAAACAGAGCAGGGGGGGAACTTGGCTCAGCAGGAAACCTTCCTTCTCCCCAGCAAGCAGCTGTCCGGGATAATCCCGGAGAGACAAAAATCCAAGCGTGAACAAGCCCAGCAGCCGGTGTGGAGCTGGGCTGGGCAGAGAGCCTGGTTCTCCCCAGGGTGCAGGGGACACTGTTCCAGGGACGTGGCAAAGCCCAGCCCAGCTCCTGCCAGGGTCAGCTGGAGCCGGACAGACGGACCCCATGAAACACAGAGAAACAGGCTGGACAGATTTTTCTCATCTCTGAGGAGAAAACTCATCCCCAGCATCGCAGCAATACGGCATTGGGAAGGGCAGGAGATGAAGAGTGGAGGGATGCAGGGCCAGCTCTGCATGCAGGAGAGATTTCACACCTCCCCATTGCCCACCCTGAACTCCCCACCCCATACCTGCTTGTTCCTGAAATAAAACTCCTTCTGCCCTTGGGGCACCCGTTGGAAATGGATCCACTCCTCCCTCCCAGCCTCTGCCGTGCAGAAATAGGTGGTGGCAGCAGAATGGTCCCTGCAGTGGCAGGAGGGAAGGTGGCCGTGGTGTGGGGGCACCATCATCTTCCCAGGAGACAACATGGCACAGCAGCTGAATTTGGTGGGGACCAGGCACCCACCTGTGCTCCAGTGCCACCACCACAAAGCCCCAGGACGCCAGTTCTGTGCAGACCGAGGAGTACAAGGTCCTGCAAGGGAGACCAGAAGGGTCAGGGCAGGTCTGAGGGGGCCACAGGCAGCCCTGGACACCCACACCCCCATCCCAGCCCTGGGAAGGGGCTCAGCACCTCCAGTCCTGCTCAAGGCTTATCCTACCGAAAGGCTCCCAGCTCGTGGGAGAAGATGATCAAGGGGTACCCCCTGCTGCAGGGCTTGAAAGGCCCATTCCAGCTCACTGGAACTCTGCAGAAGCCTGAGGGGAGGAGAAACCCCCAGGCAATGGGGGGGACACAGGCATTGAGGGGGCTGCTGCTGCAGCAGGTCCCTGCTCAGCTCCAGCCCTTCCTGTAGCACCCACCCAAGCACAGGAGGTGGGTCCCAGAGGAACAGGGAGCACCCAGGGTGTGGGATGACCCCCCCTCACCGATGGTGATGCTGAGCAAGGCTGAGCACCAGCGACGCCCGAGGGAGAAGTCGGCCAGCCCGGCACAGTACTCGGAGCGCGGGATCCAGAGCGGCTCTGTGGCCCCTGCCTGGGGCAGGCAGGGGTAGAAGAGACGGAACAAGAGCCCCTGGGGGAGAGAGGGGACAGGGAACACAGTGGGGACAGCACAGAGGGTGGTGGCTGTGTCCTCAGCAAAACCAGCTGGCTGCAGCAGCTCTGTTCTGTATGGAAGCCTATTCCTGTCTCCATCCTTATCCATGTCCCCGTCTCCATCCCTGTCCCCCATACCTGCCGCGTGTGGCCCACCATGACATCCGTGCAGCCCACATGGTGGGGTCCCTTCCCTGGGGGCAGTGCCAGTGTCCCCCCCATGCTGCCACAGCTGAGCCTGGGCAGAGACATGGAGTCAGCGCCTGTCTGTCCCCAGGGGCACCTCGACTCGCTCCCTCCTCCTTCTCCCACCCCTCTCCCATTGCCCAGGCAGCCCCCCAGCACCACGCCAGCACACCTACAGGCAGCGGGTGGAGAAATGAGGCTCCCAATTCCCCCACTCTCCTCGAATTCCCCAGGTCACAGCTCAGGGATGAAACTCCCCAGTTCCTCTCCCGGCCAGAGCCAGACAGTGAGGCAGAAGCTGCCCCAAGCCCACCCTGCAGAGGGACCCTGTACCCCCTCCAGGACACGAGGGCTGGGAGAGGCAGAGCTGGGCTGGCCCCGGGGATGTGTGAATGAGGAGCCAGTGAGGGGGTGACACCCACGGTGACACTGAGCACACGGGAGGAGGGGGCTCTGCACCCCCACCAGTGCAGAACTACAGCTTCCAGCAGCCCGCGGGGCTGGGGAACCACAACTCCCAGCATGGCCCTGGCCTGGGACCACAGCTCCCAGTATGCGCTGTGTCCTCGGACTACACCTCCCAGTACACGCCCCTGAACTACAGATCCCAGTGTATCCCAGTGCCCTTCTCCCAGAGCCCTTCCTGCGGCGCCCAGTGCTCCCCCCAGCGCTCCCAGTTGCCACCGCAGCTCCCAGCGCCCTGCAGGTTCCAGTACCCCCAGCTCCTCCCAGCGCTCTTCCCAGTTGCCAGTGCCCCCCCCCCAGCTCCAACCCAGCTCCCAGTGCTTTCACCCCCGCAGTTCCCAGTGTTCCCCAAGAGCTCCCAGTGCCCCCACCCCGAGCTCCCTCTACAGCCCCCAGTACCCCTCCAAAGCCCCCCAGGGCTCTCCCAGTTCCATGTTTCCCTCTGTGTCCCCCCAGCTTCCAGCAACAACCGCCCCCGCACCCAGTATCCTCCAGCCCCCTTCCCCAGTCCTCCCCCGCATTCACCAGTACACCAGGTCACAGTTCCCAGCACGCCCCAGTGAACCCTGCGCTACAGCTCCCAGTGTCACCCGTGAGCGTGGACTACAGCTCCCAGTAGCCACCAGTCCAAAATCACTGCTGCCGGTAACGCCGGTACTGGACACAGCCCCCAGAGCCCTCCCTCCCCGGGCAAAATCTCAGCTCCCAGTGCCACCAGTACAAGACAAAGCTCCCAGTTCCACCAGTGTAAAAGCACATCTCCCAATGCCCCCAGTGCAAAAATGACAGCTCCCAGTGCCACCAGTACAGGACATAGCTCCCAGTGCTCCCAGTGGAAAACCACAGCTCCCAACGTCCATCGCAGCTGTGGCTTCTACATGGTGGGCTGTGCCCATGGGCAGCCCCCAGCTCTGGAACTGCCCTGTCCCTGCCTGCACCCAGCCGGGCTCCTGCCCCCCAGGACTGTCCCCATGTCCCCCCCAGGACCCAGAGGTGTTCCGGGGCTCCCACTGCCCACCCCCACGCTCCCTGTCCTTCTGCTAATCCGCTTTATGGAGCTAAAGCACCCCGGGTCTGCAGTAATCCCCTCTGCGGCCAGGGATGGATTAATTCCCTGCGGGGCAGAGCTGGCTGGGCTGGAAAATAAATATCCAAAGATTTGGTAAAAACCATCCCCACTGAGCTCACACACACACAGCCCCACACCAAGCTCCCCAGCAGGATCCCCTGTGTGCCTGGGGAAACTGAGGCACGGAATGGGTCCTGCATGAGGCCCTGGGACTGTCACCGTGTGTGTCCCCTGGGTCTCACCTGGCTGCTGGGGCAGGGAGAGGGGACTCCAGCCCGCACCCCCCAGCACAGTTCCCCCAGAGGCTGATCCACCCCCAGGCTGAGGCTGGCCAGGCTGTCACACCCATGGATGGGATCCAGCCATCCATCGCGTCCCGGCTTGCCCGGCCGGCGGGAAGGGCGGCTGGAGCGGCCGGGAATACCGGGACAGGGTGGGAGAGACCAGTCCCGACCTGCTCCTGCTGCCCGCCCCAGCCCACGCCTGGCTCCCCAAAGTGGGGCTCAGCAACCCCAGCACCCCTTCGCTGCCCGGGCAGAGGGTCCTGGCTGGAGATGGTGGGCAGTGAGTTGGCTGCTCAGGGCCATCCTGCTCTTGCCTCCAATCAACCCCAGCAGGACTGCGGGGGTCCCACCCTGGGGTCCTGGTTGTGTGGGTGTCTCTGTGGCACCCAAAACTGGGCTCACACAGTGTTCACAGGGACTTTCTTTGCAGGAATTAACTCAGCCTACGTCCTGCTCGGGTCCTGTTCCAGTCAGCCCACCAGGACTCCTCCCTCTACTCTGGAGGGGGTTCAGGCTGGTCTAGGACCCCCATCTCTGCCCGGTAAGAGGGTGGACCCCACAGTGCACCCCCAGCTTTGTGCCATGGGCCCTGGGCACGCCCGGGTTGGGAGCTGGCATCGACTTTGACAATCAAGATGCAGAAGGTCTCGTCCCTCCTGCTCCTGCCTGGGGGTCACCTGAGGGTGTCACTGAAGCCCGGGGGGTGTCGTTGTAGCCAGGGGGTCGCTGGAGCCCGAGAGTGACATCAAAGCCCCGAAGTGTCACCAGCAGAGATGGCCTCAGCTGTGTCCCCGTCCCATCGTGACCCCATTGCTGTCCTACGACTCCTCCGTCCCTCTGGGGTGTTCCGGGGGGCACAGAGGGGCTGAGACCATCGGGACGGGCTGTTGGCCTGGGGGGTCGGACCCTGCGGACCCCCGGACCCCCCCCAGTGCGCGGGGATCCCCCGTCCCACGTGGGCGCGGCCAATGGGAACGCGCCGAGGGGCGTGACTGTCCCCTGACCACGCCCATCTGGTGGGAGGAAAGCCAATGGGAGACGGGTGGGCGTGACCGCCCCGTGTTGAGGGCGGGGCGAGAGCGGGGGTTTGGGGGGGCGGGGCACGTGGAGAGCGAAGGGGGACAAGGGACCACCGGGACCGGCCCGACAGCGGGGACAGACAGTCCCAGGGGGACACACAGACGGACAGGGGGACAGCCAGCCCCAGTGTGGGGACAGCCGGACAGGGGGACAGCCAGTCCCGGGGAGAACGGAGACAGACAGACAGAT
>WEKX01012881.1:0-34423 GCA_013390025.1 Pitta sordida
CTGTCAGTCAGCGCTGGGGGGCGGGGCCAGGCGCCCCTGCTGTGTCACGGAACATGGCGGCGCTCCCCCGCCCCCCCCCTCAATCCCTTATCCCCATCCAAGTCTCCAACACCACCTTTATTCCCGTCACACCGTCAAGTGTTGCAAAAATAAATAAATCCTTCCACGGAGGGGTGGTCCCCCTGCACATGCCCAAACCCCGGGGTCGCATTTCAGTGTTGCTTCAGTGACCCGAATGCCAGCGTTCCCAAGGAGCCGCTCGCTGTGGGAGCTCGGCCAACACTGGAGTGTTCCCAACGGGAGCGGCAGCACTGCGGGAACAGTCTCGGCTTTTTTTTTCTTTTTTTTAAAGCAGTTTTCAGCAAAAAAAATAAAAATTAAAACTTCCTGGAATTTGTTTTCAATTAATAAACGAGAATAAATACTCGTAATTAGTTCTGCTCGCTCTGGGCGATGTCGGATGGTTCCTGTCCTTGTTAACTTGGGTGGTGATAATTCCGTAAATGCCGCATGTGTGAAACGCTCCTCCCGATTTCCACCAGGATTTTGCCTCATGGACACAAACACTGTGCAGCAAACACACAGGTTAATTTTCACCTCTACACCATTTTTCACTACACGTCCGCTTTGTCCTGCAGCTCACAGGAGGCCACACCAGAGCGCTCCCATGGCTCTTCCTGCTGCCCCTTCCAATTCCAACCCCACGGACCACAGGCCGCGAAGGAACAGAGCCCACCACCGCTGGAGGTGGCCCAAGCTCCGAGTTAAATCGTTTTCGTTCAGTAAATATCACTGTGAAATCAAAGCACAGGCCCAAAGCTGGCTGAGCAAAGCCAGATCCTCCTTCCCCACCCCAACCGGTCTCACAAAAATCTGTCACCATCCAGATGCCCGAAGGGTATTTATTAAGTATTTATTATAATTTTTTCTAGCTGGTTTCTCTACGTAGCTGTATTAACATATACTAACACAGTTATCTTATATACAGTGTTTAATCAAGTTATAAAAGTGACATTCTTTCAAAAGGTGCAAAGTTATTAATGTTTCGACACGTAAACTACTGAGGCGAGATCTGCATCGAAAATAAAACTTTTGGACTTTGAGAGCTTCAGGAATGCCAGGGCTGGCCAAGCACAGCCGTGTCAGCAGCACAGGGAAAGGGTTCTGTAAGTGTTGTCAATGAAGAACAATAAATTAGATGAATGGGTTTGGAACTACATAATTTGAGATTTTCCTGAAAGCTTTACACTAAAGGGAAGGGAGAAGGGGGTGAGGATGTAACTAATGAAGTGTTCTTACTTTGGAAATGTTCCCAGTTTCTTTTTATGTCCCATGACGATTTTCTACTGAAGTTTGGATTAAACATGTTGGTACAATTGTTTCACGCTTTCACATAATGATGAGGCTTCAGGTCTTCAAATTATGGCTTAGACAAGAGGGATGCTAACCTGTACACCTCCTCCTAGAGCATCTCGTTAGCAACTACTGTGCAGTTTTTTCCCATTCAGGATCAAAATATTTATATGTATTGTTTTACATACAATATTCCAACATTAAACAAACCCATTATTGTAGTTTATCAAGTTTTTAACCCTCATGAGACGTTAAACTGGCCTAATACATAAATCCTTGCAATCCTCACCTAACAAAGAGTTTCCTAGACTGCTTGCAGCAAGTTCAGAAAGGGATAGAGTGCCTGGCACAGTCATTAAAGTTCAATTTTTTATCAAAACTATTTTTAAGCTGTTCCATGTGGATCAGCAATGTCTGTGCACTTATTAGAAACACACACCACCCATTGCCTGCACCATGTCACCAACTCAAGGTACAAATTTTGGCAACAGAATCACGTCCTCACAAGTATGTCTCACATCAGGCCCTTCACATCAGGCCCTGCCTTGAAGTTTTACAGCTTCTCTTATTTTTCCAATGAAGACAACAACTCTATTTCCCTCAAACTGCATCTAACCATTGGATGGATGATTTGGTAGAAGAATATTTCTCCATGAATATGTTAATATTGTTTTGCTTTTTAATCCTGTGGCTCAGAGAGAAGCACTTCAAAAGTCTACTCTCTGGCTGAAACCACAGATGTTTTGGACATAAATCAGACCAGTTCTTTCTTGAACTCCTCATGATGCTGGCACTTAACACCAGCAATTTCTAAATTACTGTAAACTTCACAGCAGTGCAGCCACTCTCCATTTTCGCCTGGTTACTCAATTAAAAACTTTCATAAAAGAAGCAGCAACATTAGGATTAGTTTTAATTACTGAACCTAATTTTTCAAGCCTCTCTCCCTGCCTTATCCTCTGAAGTGTACCACTTGAAAGAAAATGAATGCAGCAGTTCAATAATTATTTCAGTTAAATTGAGTATTATATGGCTTCGATGGTTTGATATGGAACAAAAAAAAATCATCCCACTTTTTGACATCACGTGCTCACATGAAACTTGTAGTAGGTATAAACTGCCAAAGCTTTAAATTGATTTCGCTTTTTCACAACATACAAAACAGACATGACCTATTAACGAAAAACATGCAAACCAAAACTTCCCCAAAACATGAACCTGTATGGATACACATACAGAAGTGCTTCCAAAGGAAAGTTTAGTCTAGGAGCATACACAGTGCCAAAGCTGCCAAAGGTAGTGCAGAAGTTAAGCCTCCGAGTGGTAGCAAGCAATATATTGTACATTGTAACCACCTCAACATTCCTGCTATTGCTTCTGAAGCTTCTCCTATTTTTAAGAACAGCATCTGACTTCAGAAAAAGCACATTTGGCATGCGCCCTTCCCTCCTCCTAACGTATGCTTTATGGGATTTATCACAGGTACACAGTTTAATGCTCACAGTGTCCCAAAGTTGTGAAGGCTGTAACAGACAGTGTGAGGAGCTTGGGTTGGGTTTTGTCTCCCCAAGGCCCTCGGTTATGGAATTGTTTGAGAGAGGGGCCGGGAGCTCCGGTCCCCTGAAGTGCTACATACGTACAGGGAGTATGACAGGACTGGGGTTGATCCTCTTGGTACCATATTGCCTTTTCATCCCTGCTCCGAGTTCCAAAATCTTCAGGTTCTTCGCTATTGTAGTAAGTAACAAGGATATTATCTCTATTTTAATTAAGTTACCTAGTTGTCACGGATGTTTATGTGCTCTACTGGATACAGCATATCCTCCTGACAGAGAAACTAGGGGGGGAAAATGGAGAACCAAAGGTCCCTTTGAAAATTAGTGAAAACATGGTGATTTCAGGTGCAGCTTTACGGAATGAGCGCAACGGTATTTAAATATTTGGCAATCCAACATTAGTGACAATTAAATCATTGATTGTTGACTGATAGAATTTTTGTTAAAATTTACTTAGAAAAGCTGGTTTTTGCTGTCAACAAAACCAGAGTAACTGGCTTGGAATGAAGTCTAGTAACTAGATGTCCAGATGAGATGAGCAATCGGGTCTGTGATTTCAGTATATGTCAGGACAGTCTGAGAAATTTCTGTCAAAATAGCCACCTGAGTACAACCAATCTGAAGTCCCAGTGTATGGGTTAGTGCCTTGATGAAACCATCTGTAAAAGAAAAAGAAAAAAAAAGGAAAACAATGAAGGAAAAAAGCAAACAGAGTGAACAGTTATTAACAGGGGGAAAAAAAATTCCGACTTTGCTCCTTTCATAAGACATTATAAAAACACAGTGGTATTTCTTATTAAAAAAAAACTCAGGAAATTATTCAGGAAATATTCTGAACATGAAAAACAAGGCATTAAACTTCCTACACAATTTTTCATCACCTTGTAAAGCATGTTTTGTTGGGTTTTTTTTTACTGCATAAATTCAAGAGGGAGTAGGAAATGGATTTTTAAATTGCTGTCTTGCTTTTAATAAATATTCTGATATTCTAGATTATATAACACATATATTCATTTTTACTTTAAAAGAATGCCAAATCAGTTACACAATCCTTTCTGTAAATCTGCCCACAGAGGAAACACTTTTGTTCTAAGGACTGTGCTCTGCACAGAACATCAACAGCTGCTCATTTTTAGCCACGTCGACAGAAAACAATTTTACATTCTCTGCAAGAGATTTTCAAAAGCATCAAACTGGCATTAGTCCACAGCTGATCCTCCAGGCTTTGGGAGGAGAATGTTTTCTCTTCTGAATTTCATGAAAGCATGGGAGCATCCCAAAGTTCTTGCCTTTGAAGGAAGCACCTGCAGTGACAGGCTGTGAGCACACACTTGACTGCACAGCAGTGGCAGCTGCGAAAAGCAACTCTGGGAGCAGCAGCCAAATCCCACACCACTCCCTGATGCACTCTGTGACTGAGGAGTCGCCTGAATGTGCAATCAAAAAAGCAATTTCGGAAGTATCCAAGCCAAGAAATCCAAAAAGTGTGAAAACAAAAGGTCCTAGAGGGCCACAACGTCTCGCTACAGCCAAAAGCTGGGTGGGAATTGGTTAAAGGAGAGATGAGACTTAACATTTTATTAATTCAAACAAAAATATGGCTTCTGTAGGTTTAACAAAACCCCAAAAATACACAAAACCGAAATCCAGCATTACCAGAGTAGTTCATTATGACACGTTTCAGCATTTATTATTAGATAATTTGTCCAGGACAGGGTTATCAGCAATTTTGGTTTCCAGCTACATATTTAATTGTTGACTCAGCAATGTTTTAAGGGACACTACAAACACATGCTGTCCTGAACAGCAACAATTCAAGCAGTATATCCAAACATTCTAAGCTTAAACAAATGCCCACCCTCCTTCCCCCTTACCGTGTGTGCCACTCCACTTCATCCTTCGCACGCTCCTTGCGAGCAGCTCTTTGTTTCTCCTCTAGTCTCTCCTTCTCTTTGCTTGCCACATCTAAGCAACATTTTCAAGAGAAATTGGTTACTTAGCAAAATAGGAGCAAAAATTAAAAAAAAAAAACAAACCTAGAAAAGACTGCAGAGAAAATAGAAATAGAGTGAAATAGAGTTCATGTAAGCAAAAGAAAGCATTTGCTGTACACAGTCTCAGGCAACAAAACCCTAGAACTGTCATTTCAGAAAAGTTGCTGCTACAAATGCAGAGTTGAAACTAAAATTCTGCTGTTTTATCTATCAGGAACACTGCACTGAGACAGCAGGAAAGAACTCGGATCAGGCATAACAGAGAGAGTGATTTTTTTCTGCTATCTGTCTATGTGTTTTCTCTGACAAACACCAGAGTAGCAGAGCATGTCTGCTCACCACATGTCTTTCCAGACAAACTCCAGAGCAAATACCAGCTCCCCCCAAGCTAACAAACATGCAAACACACCATGACACAGGATAGCAGCCCTGGGATCCACCTCGGAGGCATTTACTCCCTCAGATTCTTCTGGGAGTGAACAGACACCATGTTCAAAAGCATGTTCATTACACAGGATTAAAAAGAGTTCAGGCTGCTCTGGGAATGAGAAACTGAAGACAGTGTTTCCTACATCAACCCTCTCAAAACTTACTAATGTGGAATTATTTCCTGCAGCAAACACTTACCCATGTTCCCATTCTCCATATTTCTGATGTCCGGACGCAGCCGACAGTCAGTGGGAGCCAATATTGCCTCCATGCCCTTTTCCAGCTCATTGAGACTCACAGCAAAACTGGTGAAATTGTACATCTTGAAAGCAAAATAAAGATAATACACAGATTATTCTGGGCAAGCGGCACTGGGTTCCCTACACCCAAACAGATATAACAGAGCTTCCAAAGGAAACTGCCGAGTTAAACCTTCTCCCACTGTCTATCCTGAAGGCAAGGTTAGGATCAGACACAACCAGTTGGTTTTTTGTTGGAGGAGAGGACAAGGAAGGGCAGATGGGGATGGGAATCACAGTTTTCATTTTTAAGCGATCTTTTGTTCCAGAGGATTCAGACAGGTTTTCCTCCATATCTGATACTTAACATCATGACTTTTTCTAAAAACACCCACACCTAAAAGACCCAAAAGGTCTTGTTGAAACTACAAAAGTTAATGCCCAGCTACTGCCCGCTGTGGCAGCCTGTCTTCTAACAGCAGGGTCAGCAGAAAGGAATGTGTATCCACATTTTAGCCACTCTTAAGTGCAAACATCTCTCAGACAGGTTAACCTAAGTCATCAGACTCCCAGCTGCACTCAGAGCCTGCATTTCTTCTGCCAGCTCAGGCACTGCAGGGATGCTTTCAGCACAGGACTGAAGCAGAGCTTGCTGGAGCATAATTTCAGTGCTGCACCAAGAACTGCCAGAGCTCATCCATTTGTGAAAGACTGACACTGCAAACAAGGTTCCCTTGACCATTATTCATGTTCCCTTGGATAAGTCACTGGCAAGAGCAATGCACAGGCTGATGGAAACAGTTACCTGTGATGAGTTTGGTGGCCTACAGTTTATTCTCCAAAGCAATTTACTGCCTGGTATGAATTGTACCGTGTCTTGAATCTCTGGCATATCATCAGCCTCATCATTTTCAGATTTAATATCATCTTCACTCTGAAACAGAGAGAACATTTGGCAGGGGAACAAAGGAATAATCAAAGGACAGTTTAATCTAAAATTCTACAGAGACTGTAGAAGAATCTGCTCAAATTCAAGAGACTAAACACTCTTCTGTAATTCTGCCTCCCCACTCACATTTGCTTTTCCTCACTCTTTTCACTGTCCCTCTCATTTTTGTTGTAATGTCTTGCTTTTGATATCCCTGAGTAGTCTCAAGTATTCAAGTGCAACTTGAATGCCTAAAAAAAAANCAACTTGAATGCCTTAAAAAAAAAATCAATAATAGTAATAATAGGAAATTGATGTCTTTCAGAAGTGTTTCCTCCAGTCTCCCTCCTACTCTACGCCACAGCTTAATTTCACCTAACATGACTATTATTTCTTCAGGTTGAAATGAGCCAAGACTGCAATTTAAACCAGTGGAAGTTCCCATAATGGCCTGAGTCACAAAAAGGGCACGCCTGCTTTTGGATATTGTTTCATCATTTGCAGGATTCAGATGCGTGCTTAAAAGAAGGTAGGAAATTGAACTGAGACAAGGGCCCATGGTCCAGGCTTTAATCACAATTATCACTGCCAGTTTTCTCACTATGAAGTCTGTGTACTTCAGTTTATGAATAGTGTCTTTCCTTCAAAGTTCCTTTCTTACCAGCTGCACTGCTACAATGCACATCTAAAAATCCAATGTTCAGGAGGCTGCTCTCAGAATCTGACAGAATCTGACTGCTGCAGGACAGAGCCTACAGCTACACTGTGGAATTTCAGAGGATTTCATCATGAGAACTTGTTTAAAATCACAACAACCAGACAGGAAGTTTGAGGCAGTAGCATCCTCGAGTGACAGTATCAGAGTTTTCCTCACTGCCACCCCCTTTTATTTCCTTTCTGCCCTCTCTGACATGGCTCATTTATTTTGTTCAAAAATATCCCACTAAGTTACACAGGGCTTGTTTTATACACTCGAAAACAGCTTCATATGATCAGAGAATCTAATTTCAATCATTTGGTTTGAGTATTCATTATTTAAAAAGACACTTCTAGGCTACTTTCCATGTCAACATCTGGTTTACTGTTAGACAGTTCCCCATCTAAATATAGACTCAACAGGAAGGAAGGAAAGAAAGAGTTGGTTTTCTTAAGATGAACAGAACCTCATTATTTAAAAAAAAAAAAAAAAAGTCAAAATATAAGCCTGTACCATGACAGAATCCAGAGCCAAAAGCAGCAAAGCCTGTTGCTGCTCTAGAGTCTTCTGAAGTGAATACTTTTAAAGCTTGAGCTTCTTAACATTAACAGTGATTAGCTTCTGTTCAACATTTCATTTTCAGAGAGTAACCAGGATCTGAAGGACCTTGTGGACATCAGGAAACCCAACAGTCCTCTGCTGCACCATTCAGCATTTTTTATTTTCCATGTAACACTGAGGCTTTGGCAGTAACTTTTTTTTTCTTCTACTGCCCCAGTATTTTTACTCCTGGAGTTGGCAGTACAGGCATGTTCCTCATTCATTGACTGGACGACATCAGCTCCAGGGTTGATCTTGGATGACCATTCCATGAGCTCTCTTCCATGTCAGCAGCTCACATTACAGTCTGCAAAGTGCCAAGTGCCTTCTCACTGCCCCCATCCAACCCCTACCAAGTGACAGACAGTTTTAACCCCCTGTTCACCACCTGATCATTTCCCTAAACAAGGTGTTTAGCTTTCATTTCAGTATTTTTTCTGCCTGAAGAATCCTTCACCTTACCAGCTTCTTCTTCTGCTCTCCACCTCTCTTCTCATTCTTTTTGTAAGTCTCATAGGTGGTGGGATCAGTGCACCACAAGCATTCTGTCCACTTGCCATAGATCACACACAGCTTCTTCCTGCTGCAGAGGAAAGCAAGGGAGACTGAGCTCTTGCTCCTTCCTGAGCCTTCTAAACCAAGCCATGAACACCCTGGTCCAAATTAAACACCCACTTTCTGCTTCGCTGCATTTGATGTTTCTATTGCAGATTTCACAGAATCACAGAATTCGTGATTAGTTCATTAGAAACCAGACATCTGACAATGCAAAAAAATGGTTTCAGCCAATTCCAGTCTTCCAGGGACTCCATTCTGCAGAACACACCCTCATGACAATCACATGCTTCTGCCACTGCTAAATGAGTGTGGGGGCATCAAAGCCAACAGTTTATAACAGGGACTCAGGAGTCACAAAACAGGTTTGGGTTAATTAAAAACATTTAATAACCATATTCTCATTATTTTAAGTTGGAATTAAGAGTTAAATTGGAGTTAAGCCTGTACAACAGTGAAATCTGTTGTGACTATTATGCATTTTTCCTGGACACTTTTATTTCCAAGGACTGGCCTGTCGGGTTTTTCCAATGATGCTTAAAATGATCATCCTGGAATCAAGGGGTTTAGTGCTAATTAAGAACAAAACCAGGTTACAATCTGCAGTGGTAGCAACTTTACAGTCACATCAGTTGTGGTCACTATGTCAGCAAAAGAAATGTCCCAGTGCTCAGAAATTAAGAGACTTTTATCACTTACTATTTGTCCTGAATGTGTCCCTCTACTCTGTGAAGCTCTTTCCCAAACAGTCCACATGGTTTAAAATGAAGGACACATTTATCTCCAGTACTGTAGAGGAAAGAAGTACAACCTTAAACAGCAGTGTGTTTATTTTTTCACCTTATTTAGCTTTTTTTATACAGATGCAGTTACCTGGGGGCTAGTTATTTCCAAAATTACTTTTCTTTAACTATAGTTTATTATCCAAGCAGGGCATTAAAACAGGCACACAAATTTCAAAATTCAACACAATGAACAAGAAAAGAAATCAATATGAAGACATCAGTTTGTGCTGGACCCTTCATTTAAGACATTCTCCATTATCAAAACTAAAAAAAAGTGGCAAATCGCAAACAACACGATGGAGGTTCACTCCAAGCCTCCAACAATTATTCCATTTAATGGTTCTGCCATTTCAACAGAAATTTAATTTCTCTTCTCTGTCAACAGGGCTGAATTTGAATGGGTAACTCACAAATGTAAAGCCACCTGACATTGTGTTTTTTCATTTATGAGTGAGCCCAGTACAAGGCACAGTTTGCATTAGTCAGAAGGAGATTGAAAGAAAACCAAACAAAAAAACCCACAAGACTTTGAAGGTACAAAACAAGGCTTCCTGTGTGCCTGACAAAAAATCAAAACTATCTTACTTTGTAACCCAAGTGACCACAGAGCCAACCCTCAGGTTCATGATTAGCGTTACCTGTGATTTACAATTTCTACTGTTCCGTACTGTTCTAACCACAGTTTGCCAATAATTACATTATGTACACAACAGGTTGGATTTGTCCATGTGTAAGCTTCATTGTGCCTGCAAAGAAAATAGAGAAATCATTGTCTTACGGTTGAAATGGAATGTAAGCCTGTTTTTAATTCTGTTCATGTTCAAAATATTTAGCACTCCTAGGTGAACAGCCAGCACTTAACTTCAAAACAGAAGAGAAACAGACTTTTCTTTACGAGCCAACAATGTGTTGTAACCAAATATTAGTGCAAGTTAATAAAGTGATATTGCCTTTATTCCTCTCCCCTCTCACATAAGTCACAGTTGCTGTGTTTTGGGTTACAAATTTCAGTGCAACACGAAGAGCAATCCGGGAATTCATCTTTTTCATTTGCACTTTTAAGGTTGTATGTGATAAAATGAAACACTTGCAGGAGAACCAGACTGACAAACTAACACCTAATAGTGTCTTCTATTCAATTGCTGCAGCAACAGCAAATTGCATAAATGGTTTCCAAAAATACACCACAAGTTCCCTCCTCAGCATTTGCAGCCTGTTCTGGTGCCAATGAAGGCAGTTTTGGAGGTGTGAGTGGTTTTTTTGTTTTTCTTAGCTGGTTTTTTTAAACACCAGTGGGACACAATAGCCCTATTTTAAGCTTCACAAACATGACATTTAAAAATTCAGTTTACTGCTCAATTCCAGCCTTTCCCCCAAAGATTTACTGAGAAGAAGGAAAAGTTCAAGAACTGAACAATTTTCCACTTTGTTTCATTTGCTTTAATGCTTTGTGAAAAGCTTTAAAGGTGAGTTAGCAGACTCTAAACCTCTAAAAGACAACCTATAAGTAGTCAGAAAGTTAAACAACAAGATTCCTATTATCAGTAGCAGAGTCAAAGCCACCTATTCTCATTCATCTTTCTGTGCTGGCAAAAGAAATGCTGAAGTTACTTGTTTGGCAATCAATCAATTTTAAGAAAGCCTGCAATCTCTATTTTAATACAACATAATATATAAAGATGCAGTGTCCTCTATAACAAATGCCTTGTATTTCTATTTTCTGTAGGTGTGGAGAGAACACTCCTTTTAAATGCTTCCAACCTGTCATTTTCCTGTATAGAGAATTAACAGATCATTGAAGTCTATTTTCCACAGGTCCATTTCTTTAAGCAATCTTTAGAACAATTATTACTCTTCAAGAGGGGGAAAAAAATTACCAGAACTCCTCAACTTCATCCCACCAACCTTTAAACACAGTTATATTCGTGAGCTACTTTGACACCAAAAGCTGTACAGCACAAACCAAAACACAACACAAGGCACTTTCAGTGCTTCAGAAGCAAGGGAGAAGTGTCTCCCAATTCACATTTTGAAAGCAGTGGTGGTTAACATAATGCATGATTTAATACTGACTCAGCTTTGCTTCCCAAACAGCTCCTTGTTCACTCAGGCCTTGAGCAATTCTCACACTACTCAAACCAACAGAATGGTCTGAATCACAGCACTGAGAGGCTCAAAATCTCATTTCAACTTCTGCTCTTAACTCGAAGCAATTATTTAAAATAAATGCTTTAATTGTTTATATTCCAGTTTAAATCTGAGCCCTGTAATCAAGAATCTTAATGGTTTTCTAAATAAAGGCTCTCAAGCAAATGTTATTTTGGCCACATCCGTATTCATAGTTAATTCTACATTCAGAAGAAACTTCCTCTATTTCCATCACCATTTACATCCAAGGCCAGCTCATACTTTTATAAACTTTGGAAGATTAGAAGCCAACGGCTTGAAAATTAAACTACTTCCAAAGGAAATACCAGAAAAGTCAATGCTTCCTATGGCAGGGAAGTTCTCTCTATTAAAACCAAACGTCTAGAAATTTCTTAAGATGACATCTCCAAACCCCTCAGAATTTGGTCTCAGGAAAGCTTTTACAGAAGCACCTTGAAGTGTTCAATTGCAGAAAACCTTTTCATTCACACAGCCAACCAAACCCAACAATAATAGTGTTTAAAATTGAGACAACCTTGAACAGCCCAGTACTAGAATTTTATCTCTAAATTTCACGTGTCTTCACAGAACTAGACTTCAGTAGCATTCAATTTTTAATAAATGCTCTTTCTCTTAGTGGAAAGACTGGCTCAAGTGGCTATAACCATGCAAGCACGACATAACTTAAAGAGAGTCCTGAAATTAAGAAGTGAAAATTAACTTGTAGATCAATCCTTACAATCTCTGCAGCAAGAGGTTTTCAGGAAATCACCTCTCAAGACACAACAGTGATTATCACCAAGCTTTTTGTTCCAGTAAATGTTAAGTAGATCAACATAAAAAAAAAAAAGTTATTTACTTCTCATACTCACTTCAGAAGTTCCAAAGTAATTGTTCCTCGAGGCTCTGCTTCTATACTCTTCCCCCAGAATTTTAGTTTGGGATAGATTGAGCCATGAAATATGAAGTCCTTATTGAGGCCTTCGGAATAAAATGCACTAATAGGTGGGTGGTGGCTGACTTGCTCAGATATAAACCTAAATCCTAAATCCTCCCTGGCAACAACAAAAAAGAGCATTAAACGGTAAACAGAGTTTTTTTAACACTACAAGAGACAAGAGTTGCTTTGTACTTCAAACATTTTTTAATGAATTTTTAGATTAAACTGAAGGTGAGACTTTTGCCTTTTCTAGCTCCATCGCACATTTACAATTAATGAAACGAAAAGATTTGCACTCTGAACGCTTTTGTTTTTATACCCCAAGCCAACTTTCTAGCCGGGAAGGCATCTCTAGAAGTTTCACTGCAATAACTCATGAAAATATAGAAACTCTTTGGACAGCAGGAGGAGATCTGACCAAAAATTCTTTTCTCTGCTGCAAACATATCATCCATTAATTTAAGAAAGCTGGAAGTCCTTCAGACTAATTCCCCTATTTGACATGATCAACAAAACAGTATTTAAACTAATTGTGTCTGGTCAGGAAATGTTTTTGGTGGAAGAACACAGACCAATTTTTCTCTGAATAATTCAAAGAATACTCTGTCTAAACCCAGAAATGAAATTATTAGCATTTAGAACCCCCCTCTCAAATATTTTGAGATAATTTGAAGAAAAGAATTGTAGTTCTACTCAGAAACACATTTTAGTAATATTTTACTACAACCACACTGGACTGAGAGTCTGCTAACTCAAAACACAAACAGCCCCAGCTCGCAGTTTAAACTAATTATTACCTGGTTAATTCATAGGTTTCTCCTAACAGAGGGTTAAATGGTTTGCCAGTTCTCTCCCATTGAGAAGCTACAGCAGAAACTGCAAAAGCAGCCACAGCCTGTAAGCAAATGAAGAACACATTGGTATGAGAATTGTACATTAAAACACTACATTTAATTTATTGATTTGTTGCACATTACAGTATTTCAAAGGGAAAAAGAAATTGCTATATATTGCTGGAGGCCAAAACATTTGTAAACCACAGGATAAGTGATGTAAAAGTGGGGAAATACAAGCACTTTATTAAGATTTTCTCTTCTCAAAGGAACTATTTTCTGCAGCAAGTTCTGTCTCATGGTTCTCCACATCCTTCCAGGAGGACAGCATGGGTTTTTAAATCTACTTTCCCCCCATTTTGACTGTCCCCCACACTAAGCTCACTGGGAACAGAACCTTGCTTTCCTTGTGTCAGGCAAGAACTATTTCTAACACAGATAAAACCTCCTGAATCACACCCAGGAGCAGGATGGGAAGCACAGGCATGGACTACACACAGTGCCAGATAAACACCCCAGTCGCTCTCAATTCAAACCAGAGCTGTGAGTGACACCAGTGTCACCCAATGCACACAGACCTGGCTTCACTCCGTGCACCCCCTTGGTCAATGAAATGAAGAAGGTATTATATCCTTCTCCCAATAACAGCCAGTTTTGAAGAAAAGAGTGGCAAATCTTGTGTCATGAGGCCACTCAACAAACTGACTTAGAGTGACTTGAAGCCAAGATTTCATTTTCACAACACATAAAACAAGAAAAAAAGTCAGAGTTAAAGCAGCCCTGAAGTGAGCTGAGGTCCTTGGGCACGGTCAGTTGTGGCACTTTCGTGCTCTGGACTTTTGGCTCAAAGCCTGTGCACAGCACGTGTGTGAAAGTGTCAGAAATATTTGGCACAGCCACTGTGAAAGAAGAAATTTGTCTTGAGAGACAAATATGGGTCTTCTTGTGACAGCCCCTGAGAAAGAAATACACTCAAATGAGAAACGGTCTTAAAATCAAAGACTGGGAGAAAAAAAAACCCAAAACTTTCTTCTGAACTACCCAGAAGGTGGTGGGTGTTGTTACCTGCATTCTTTCCAAGGGATCTGCATGACTGCAAGCCTTATTAATGAGGTATATATGTTCCATATATTCTGTTATCCGCTGAAGGAAACTCAATGGCTCGTTGAAGACAATAGGCATGGTAATCTTGGACAGCTCCTAGATAACCAAAGGGCAGGTTAATTTCTTAGCCACAACACTAAGTCAACAACTGACAACAACAAGAATTTTCCAAATAAGTTGTGGGTGAGTTTATTTATAGCATTCTACCAAAGATATTTGGCAAGCCTGTAGCAGACCTCCAAGTGCTACAGCTGAAAGGGGCTGGAAGCACTTCAGAACTCTAATAAGCAATCCAAGATAATTAACACCTTCCAAAATTGATCCTGCTAACCCAGTAAATTCACAAAAAATGTTACCTTCTATTCTGTAAAGCAGAAGTGGTTAAAATTTCCATTTCCAACTCCGTACTGACACCCAAGAGCCACACATTCCTTTGAATCCTCACATGCCTATTTGCATAAAATCTATCCATTGTGCTGCAGCAACCACAAATTAATTTTTTGAAAGGAACAGTTACATAAAGAATAGCATTTGAATTGCTCTAACAAATTTTAGTGCCCTTATTTAAGCAACCTGTTATTTGTGTCAGAACGTTTCTCATTTCGCATGTGGACACAAGACAGACATGAAGCTCACACGGAGGTTTCCAATTCCACAGGTGTTTTACTATATTCCAAGCAAATTTGGCTGTTTAATTATAAAGTTGCACTCATGGCTGAGAACTGAAGCATTCACGTAAGTGCTGAAAACTTAGTGGAAAGGAGAATGCCACCAGATGAACTTAATGCAACATTTCCCCCACATTGTCACACGCAGTAAGGGTTAATAATGTTAACCCTAATTGGTTTAAATTGATTTAATCCAAGCAAATATTCTGGTAAATACACCATTCATTCCACCAAAATAAGTTTTGACAGTACAGCAGTTCCCCCTAGATGACATGAATTAATAAAATAAAGCACTGAATCACATTCTGCTAAGAATAAAAAAAGGCAGAGAAAACAACACTGTGTTATTCAAACTATATTTGATTGTATTTTTAATGGATTCAGTCTAGTTCTTAAAAGACAGCTTCAGAAATGCCAACCCACCTGTTCCAACATGTAAAGAATGAGAATGTAAGGAAACTGTTAATAAATAGACATTGAGACTTAGAGCTGCAGTTTAAAATTATGTTTCTCAGCTAAAAAAAAAAGCAAATCGCAGCAGGCATTATTCTGTGTCTTAATGATCAAGCAATAAAATGAACCAGCTGACATTAGAAGACCTGACATCAGCATGCTTCATCCAAGCTAACTTACCAGTCCAATGCACTTTTTTAATATGCTCCACACACTAAAATCACTCCTAGAAAACATTGGGGCAGGCAATGATGTCCTGTAAAGAAAAAAACCCAAAAACCCAACTGTCATTATCAGCCCCTTAAAAAAGCCATTTTAATTTACAGGTATTGAAGTAACAATACTAAAGTAAACCATTACCCCAGACTTGGCACAGGAAGCAGACACATGAAATGACTTTTCAATTCCAGAGAATTAACTGCTTCCATGAGAACAGTAATGCCTCAGAAGTTAATGAGCCAGCCAAGCTCAGTGTGTTTACCTGTGTCTCTTAATTCCATTTTCTTGAATCTCTGTGTCTCCGTTTTGCTTTCCAGTCCTATTACTTTGGTGTGGATCTCGATCAAGTATTTCTGGAACTTTATGATTTGCTTCCGAAAAGTCTCCTGAAGAATTGTCAGAATCAAAGCCTGGATAAAAACCATAAGGCAACAGTTTGCTTAGGAACCTTAACATGCCACAGAGTGCCACTCATATTTCGCAAGTACACTTAGACCTGGTTAGTTTATTTTAAAGAGTATCAGAGTGAAAACCCTTTATTAAGTGACCCAATTTCCCAGAGTATTATGAGCCACATAAAGCATTAGAATCAAGAATTCTCAACTCATTTTTCACACTGCTGAATATAAAACCCATTTAGAATCTCAAAAAGCTCTTGAGTAGCTCCTAATCAGATTAGCTGTATTGTCTCTCCTTCAGAGCTGTAGTGTGATTACAATACTTCTATCCAGTTCTGTAGTTTTCCTCAAAGAACTTAAAATAATTTAGCTTATACTCCTAACAGACAAGGAGAAAAAGAAACAAAGAAAAGAGAAAAGGGCCATTTCACAACCGAGGGGCAAACACTCAAACAACTGGAGCCACAG
The DNA here is from genome assembly GCA_013390025.1 of Pitta sordida. Lineage (NCBI taxonomy): Eukaryota > Metazoa > Chordata > Aves > Passeriformes > Pittidae > Pitta > Pitta sordida. The sequence goes on from WEKX01012881.1 coordinate 16,368, forward strand.
AAATGCAGGATACCAAACTTCTTTTTCCACTCCTGTGGGCAAACCATGTACCACTTCTCTAAAGGTTACACCAGGAACCTGTGAACGCCAAGATCCATCACTCCCTGAGCTCTGCAAGTGACCCACAGCATGACCTGAAAGAGGTGCCTGCATTTCCTATGCCCCAATTCCATCCACTTGGGTCCAGAGCTACTGGAATCACTGTTGTAACTCTACGCCAGCAATGTGCTTTGAACAGCTTTAATCATCAAAACCTTAAACAAACCGAAATCTACGGAATTCTGTATCAGGCAAACCCTGAGTTGGACTAAACTAACAATCCAAGACTTTCATTTAATGATTTTTATTTTCTAGTCACACGACATACAGACATTTAGAAGAGCAATGAGTTGTAGAAATGACTTTAAGTAAGAACATTTGAAAAGCATTTTATGCACCTATACGCACACACAGAGTCACAATCACCAGAACAGGCTGCTCAGTTCTGCTACAGCCTGACTGCAGAAACAGAACCTGTAACAACAACTAAGGATCAGCTGCAGCCTCAACAGTCACCATAAAAATATGAATTAGCACAACCCTTCCAAATGCCGCAGTACTACACAGAAAATGCTGCTGATCATTCACTGTAACAAAGGAACTTTTTTGCTGAAATTAATTCTAAAACCACTACGCCCTTTCTGTGTGCCAGAAGGGTCCATTCTTCCTCAAAAAAACCCCACAAGACTTTAGTTACCAGCTTCCAATTTAAGAATCAGTACCAAAAAACAAGATGAAAATATGTATTTGCTGGCATACAACTCTTGCCACAGTTTTAAGGAATACATAGCATAATTTTTACATTCCTTTCATTCCAGCTGTCATAACATGGGCAGCCACCTGTGTATGTGACCAGTTACCACCACACTCAGCTACAGCCTATCCCAGAGTCCAGCTGGGGGTACAGAAAGACTCTGAAATACATTACCAAGCATGTAAAAACCCTAATGGCGTAAATAAATCAAATTTGACAAGAATTACTGTAATTTTAAAATAGTGTAAAATGCTGTAATCCTGTCACCAACTTTTTAAATAAGCAGTACTTCAACTCTGTGTTAACCTCTCCAACAGCTGCTTTTACTTTATTAGAGGAACTCCAGTGAAGTACATTCTGAGACAAAAAAAAAGCTGCACTTTTTTCAGGGGTCAAGACCATGAGAATAACATTCAAAACTGCACCAGGAAGTACCACTGATATGATCTTATTTGGCAAACAGAAGGTGTAATGGGTGATGTCATGTCTTACCCTGATGTCACAAGTGTGTAATTATAGAGCAATAACCACACCCAAGCACTCAGTACTCAGTTGGAAAGTATGATAGTCACATATAGATTCAGGACATTAAAATGAAGACTACCCTGAAACACCTGTCTTAAAATACACATGCACAACTTCGGTCAACACACAACACAATATTCAAGATTTTAAAACGGTATTTCTAGTCATGTATTAGCTTTTTTGGAACCCGTTACAGCACAATGAGATGGAAAAGTAGCATCACTCCAATGAGATGGACACACCTAAATGTACAAGTAAAGCATCACAACAGGAATAGTCCATTGGCTTATATGGGAATAGTTATGAAAAAACGTTACGTGAATTTCAATCTTTACATTGTACCTGAAAGCCTGCAAATCCTACCAAATGTTGGCTGTGTTATCCACAATAGTTTTTTCTGTTTCTCCATGATTCAGAATTGTTTTGCCCTGTTCCTGTACAGCACAACGGAAATATAGCTCAGGTGTACATTATTTGTGCACAAGAATATGCTGTTGGTAAATAAATAAATGCCAATTCAACCAAGCGTCTTGCAGACAAACAACAAAAATTAAATCCCTGCTCCAGAAAAGTAAAATAAATCAGAAGTGTATGTCTGCTTTATTAGAGTGCACCTCCACCTAATTACTTTAAAAAAAAAAAAATCAACCCAAACCCATTGGAGTACAGAGCCAGATAATCACCAGACTTTCAACTACACTTTCAGCCTCAAGCATCACATGGTTCGTGTACTACAAGCCCATTGAGAACATTTCACAAGCTCCTTCTCAAAGAAGTTCTATGTTATCATTTCATGAAGAACTATCCAGTGAATGTCCTTCACAAAGGAAGTAAATCTGAAATAAAAGCAGTTTACTGAAATGACGTGTCGCAGTTTTGCTAAGCTACAAAAAGAGCTTTTACACCAGCTGCCACTAAAGCCTTGAACCTGAGAAACTGAGTAGGTTAAGGGTTACTTACAGGACACTTCATACTGAAAAGCCACGAGGAGTGAGGATAAAAAAAGTGAGGATTTAAAAAAGGAATAGGGGATCACACAGAAATACAATGTCAAAAATCAGCTTAATCAGAACTCCCAGCTTAATGTGTGTTAAGGGTGAAAAAAACGCTTTTAAAAAGTCTTAAATATTCAAAGTAAAATACTTAAGCTGGGTGCCAACAGGAATCTATTTCAAGAGCTTAAAGAAAAGTGACTTGCCAGTAACTCTAGTTCTCTTAGCCCTCCTCTTCCACATCCTGCAAGTGAAGTAAGTCCACCCAGACTACCCTTCACCTCAGCCAAGGGAGCAGAGGCACCGGGTTCTGTGAGTCACGTACACCAGAACACCCCGTCGTACACTCAGCAACTTCCCTGAGTGCTAATTAAGCCTTGTCAGTCAAGACAGAAAGGGAATCAAAACAAGTACTGAGAACCTCCAGACCTAAAAAGGGCGTATGGAATAGGGATAAATATGCTGGAAGTACAGACAGCAAGTGAAGCAAGAGGTGTTTTTTCTTTGCCAGAAATTACCGTTCTCCACTTCCCAAAACAAGTTCATCTTCACAACCCGTAGCTGATGGGAGACAAGCTGGCCTTTCACCTCATCTGCAATACCTAAACATTCTGGGAGAATCCACTGATCCAGTCTGATCCAGGCATTATGAAAATATATCCATTTGGCAGCAGATACCTCATTTCTTCTCCTCATGTGAAAGCAAGAGTTCGCAGTGAACAACATCCTCACAAATACACCAGGCTGCACTAACCATACGAGTCTCATGGGCACACAACAGATTTCCATGGAACTGCGGGTTAATATTTAAAAAAGAAAAATTAAACCAGTCACATTCTCGAAAATAAATTACTCTGGTAACTAGCCAAGCATTTTCCTGTTCTGGGGCAACCCTTTCACAAAACTTTGGCAAATAGCAATCTGACAGGATTAATGAAGGATACAGCTCTGAGAGAGCAGACCTGATGGCCCACCCAAGGTGACACAGATCAAACCTATGTTCCCCATCTCCCATAAAATGTCATGGAATTTGAAATTCCTTAAATGGTTGAACACCTTTTAGCTGATCCAGTCTCATAAAAGGCTACCACTGGCACTTGAGAAAAAGCAGATTCTTGGGAGCTGTGCTGTCAGGAATTAACTGTCAAGTCAATATAAAGAATTAACTGAGACTACAGGTAACATTCTCAAGGGATTCCCAAGTGGAGTACTCATTCATGAGGTAAGGAGGTCATGCCAGTAATGCTACATAATAACTTCTGAATGCAAAGAAACTTCTCTCCATGGAAACTTTACTGGCCACTCACTCAATCCATCACGTGAATACCCCAGTCCGTTCTGCACTCTCACGAGTGCAATCATCATCCAGTCAGGGGCAAACCATCTGCCAGAAGGATGATTCCCAACCACACAGCCTGCAATTCCATCCCATGAGCATGTCTTTGGGATGTGATGGGACAGCACCAGAAGCAGGAAACTTCTCAGCCAAGGAGTTGAAATCCCCCACAACAGAACCCAGGGGTCTCCTGAGGACAGAGTTATGTTCCAGGAGTGGATGTCATCAATTAGTAACTATGGAAAAGTTGTGGCTTCCTCAAGGAGTGAGCCCATAAGGAGGCAGCATATACCACCTGGGCTGCTGCTGAGAACGCTGCAGAATTCCACAGAGTAACTCCACAGTTCAAGTGCTCTAAGCCTGGTTTGCTACTCACAGGGCACAAACCACTGAACTACTAAAATCAAGGAACTTGTGGGAACACTTTGTAGCTGCTTCTGGGGAAATCAGGGCCCAGGACTCTGCAAGAGTAAGAGAAGATGCATGGAGCTGAGGCACAGCTGGAGAATGTGCTGGTTCCTGGCAGACGTGTCCCAGTCCCAGACTTTGGGCAGAACAAGCACATGTCTAAAAGTGGCTTCTGCCCATCTACTGCTCTGACCTACAAGAAGGAGAGTATCCTTGAAAAGAACAGACTGAGGAGTCTGCCAGGGGTGTTTCATTACTTTAAATCAAAATTTGGAACCCCAAACCCTCCAGTTTTCCCTGTGGAACATGGAAGCTCACCTCGGCTCAGAAAGGACCCTGACTCTGATCTCCTGGGTCTATACCCACCATGTCCAGATCATTAAAACCTAACAGACAGATGGACATGATCAGGACCCATAAAAACCTACAAAACTCAACATATCCAATAGAGACACAGTGCTAACAGGAGCAAAGAGTTGCTACAGCAACTGAGGAAAATAAATACCGAAAGACCTATTTACAGTTGTTCTTTGCATCACATTTCTGTACGACTTGGACAAGACACAGCTACACAGAACTAGGTCTGACTCCACTAGGCTTGTGTAAGCAATTCATCAAACTGTCACCGTCAGCATCTTCTAAAGCATCCAGCTGGAGAAAGAGATTGAGCACCTGTCTTTAAAGACAGACAGTCCCAAGGGAGAATCGATGAATCACTCTGAAGGAAGGAAACTATTCAAAACTTAGCACTCCTCTTAAACCAAGGACCTGCAGGGCAACACATATCACATAGATCTATATATATAAACTTATCTCCTGCCAGTACAGTCCTCCCTGTGGAAGAGTAAGATTAGGACAGGACAAGGAGTGCTCACAGAACTGATGCACAACATCTCACTTCTGAGCAGAGTCTGCAGAGCCAAGACTGCAGGTACAAGAACATCTCATGCACAACAGCTCAGAAGTCATTACCACCTGGAGCACTTGCAGGGGGAATCAGCCCTTTGAGATTGAGGGGAAAAAGAAGAGCAAAAAGGACAAAAGCAGATCAGTCAAACACGGAGGACTGTTCAGTTCTTCAGCCAGAGACAAGGGAATGCATCAACATCAAAGCTGTACAACACAGGCCTCACCCTTAGAGGCACATTTCTGTGCACCTATTTCGGTGGGAAAAAATCTAGTTCACTTCTGCCATTGGTCTTGAGCTCTTGAAATGGAAATATTACTAAACACATACATCAAGAATCCATTGTGTTTTCAAGGTTTTAATGGTACACTGGTGTGATTTTGCTGGTGAATTTGGAGTACTACCCCTATCGCTCCCGGCTGGTGTGAATTCAAACCAACTTTCCTTCTCTTCTCCAGAACACAGCTGTGACAAGTCCTGTACAGTCACATTACTTCACCCAGCCCCCTCTGTTTACTCCTTGTGGGCATTTCCAACCAACCATGTCCAGGTCCACCTTACCCCCTTTTATCTACCACGTGCTTCCATTCCTTCAGCTCTCACATTCCCCATTATTCTCTTCTCATTCCTATGATTCTACATTAATCATTCCACATTCAGCACTTGTTTCACCTTGACACAGGACTTCTCAAGAGGCATTTTAGTGGAAGGCTTGAAAATTGTTTGAGATCTTTGAGAGGATTTTCTTTTTCTTTCTTATAATACTTCAAGCATCTTATTTCCCCACTAAAACCATCTAAGGCTCTTATAAACAGCTATTCATCCTTATTAGTTTGAGGCAAAGTACTATTTGATACACTGCTAAAGTGTGAAGTGATTCATGTTTACTTTTTAGAAAAAACATGGGATTGCAAAGACTTCTGCCCCCCTATTTTGAAAGGATACTTTTACAGCAAATTGCTTCAGACTGAAACATTTTCTACTTCAATTCTTTAGAATATGTTTTCCATTAAAAGAATAATTAAAAAAAGAATATAAGAATAATAAAAACCCATGCAATATATTTCACTTTTCAAAGTGTCTTGGACATATTACTTCTCAAGCTGCTATTAAATTACCTGCTTTTCACAGACAATGAAAGCAAGACATGGCCACTAAAGTATTGTTATAATGATAAAATGATAGCGAGCATTAAGCTTTAATAAACCCCCCTCATTTCTGGGCCTGAATATGAGGTATAGTTCTCCCTCTCTACTTTTCAGAAGACAGCACTACAAGTTTTACTTTTGATTTATTATTCACAGCTATATATTACTGGCCCCTCACCACACAACACAATTTATGGGGGTTTTGCCCCCTTGGCCCTGTGCCCATCACTCACCCGTAACGGCATCATAAAACTCTTCTTCACCGTTCATCCTTCAGGGTGAAATCTCTGTACAGCCAATCCAGCTCCCTCTAATGCATCGTTGGACTTGATTTAGAGATCAAGTATCTGTGTGCTGTCAGGGGTCTTCGTTTTGCAAATTCCCAGCTGCTTTAGATGATCTATTTGACAAGATAGGGAGACAGAATTAGCAACTTCCACATTTCTTATGTGCACAAACATGAGCACTTGACAAATACTAATTTTCCTCTTTCCTCCCATGGTAAAAGATGGATTCGTGCATTCGTAAGTAAACAGCCTTCTTTGATGGCAAAGTAATTTTGAAGATGAATACTGCCTGCCACAAGAACAGCAGATTTACTATGTCACTTCTCTCTGTATAAATACTTCATATACATTACTGTAAAATGTATCTTATTTACTGCAAGTTAAATTTCAGGCAAGTACAAACAGAAGGAGCAGACAACTAAGAGAAGAAAAAGACAGCTGGCAAACCAAAAATTCTCTTCAGCAAGAGGGTAAGCTTTACTACATCCTTAACCAAGAATGCCAAGAACAACAAAGAACATTTTTATCTCCAAATCTGAACAATGCATAAAAATGTTGGGCCTCACTGTCCATCAAGCAGTCCAGTGACCCTTAGAGAAGTTTTGTCAGGCCACTGCTATGAACTCTTGAAGAGACAACTGGAGATGTTTCCTTCTAGAAGGAGTGTAAAGAACAAACAAAGTTTTCTCCACTAGAACCAAGAACACTGCAAATAACTTACAGATTTATGAAGCATTCCAGCTCTACTTTATGCATAGACTAAATCAGATCTTTTCCAGATGGTTGGCAACGGTGTAATGCAAACATTTTCACTTCGCCCAATTTTAGTTTGAGGAGAAGAATGAGAAAATTTTGTTTCCACTCTTACAAATGTTCACCAGGTACCAACATCGGGCCAAGTCCACAACCATAAATGGCAGCATGGCAATGCCATTGACATCTCCTCCAGAACAACCTCAATCTGTCAGTCTCAATTTTTTATGATCCTTGAAGATTCCACTGCTTTTGTGACAGTAGTTGCTCCAGAGTAATTATAACTTGCACAATTCCATTCCAATTAAGAGAAACAAAGCCAGAAGCACACTCTGCTCCTGGTAGAAGAGTTTACCATGTTTGAAGCCAATTCCTCCTTCTCTGCAAGAAATCAAACCGTGTTTCAAGTCTTTTTCCTCTCACAGCCCAAACCAAAAGTTTTTTAATGTCTTACACATATACAATCCATCCAATTCTCCATCCAGAAAGGGGAGCTCAACCAGCCTATTATGAAATTCATCCAAGTTAATGAATATAGTGTTTGCCTTGAAGTGTTATGTCTGTCAAGGCCAGCTGTTTAATTTTTTCACATTTCCCTTAGGAATTTCCCATTTCCCTGCTACTACAGGATTTTATGAAATTATTCATGCAGAAACTGATATATTTACAAGTCCTCACCTCCACAAGGACAAAACTTCACACATCTGCTTCTCGACTTCTGCCACAGTGCTGTTGCAATTGCTCTCAGCTGGAAGAGTTTCCTTCCCTTTTCCCTGTGCTTTCCTCCAGTCAGAGACCATTAAACCTCCTTCAGCTTTCTTGCTCATCATCAGCAGGTTTCTGATTTGATATCATTGTTCTAAATCTGTACTGCAAGTGCCAGTCAGTGCACCTACCCCTGGGTTATCTGGTCTAATGAAACCCAGCCCTCGAGTCTGTCATAAAATGCTTGCTCATAGCAAAGCTGCTGCTAGTCAGAGTTTCTCCAGGCCCACCAGCAATCTCCTTCAAGGACTCCAAACATGTTATATCTTTGCAGAAAACCTGTCCATGGTGATGCAACTACGTAAACCTTTCACTGGGGGCAGAAAGAAAGAATCCAAGGAAAACTATTGCTACAGAAAACACGAATGTGACATGGCACAAGGGTTCACCCCAGATGCAACTATTAGCAGGCTGGAAGGACTCCACTAGTTTGCTTAAAATAGAGGCTACATTAGAGGGTTTCTTTAACCCTCCAAGTATCCTTGAAGATGCAAGACATTTATGGTTTCTACTGCCCACAAGCATTGCAACCTTCCAGCCAAACAGCAGCCAGTATTTCCAGAAGTAAACTTGTGTATGCAACCCTCTCATGATCAGCACATTATTTTCTCCACGTTTTATTGCATCTTCCCCTTTTTTGTTTAGTCTCTATTTTTTATTTAAGCTCTTGCAGCAGGACTATCCTATTGCTGCACACAGCTCACGTGGTGGGATTGTGTTCTGAAATAGCTTTTGTATCTACCTGAAACACATAAAAGGATTGGAAAAAAAAAAAAAGAGCTGGTTCAAAACCTACCCCCATTCAGTTCAAAAGCGGAGACCACACTTCCTCAGGGTCTCCATATAAACACATTACATATCAATTTGCAAGCTGCAGAGATGCTTTGTAAGAGCAACCACTGCATGATATAGTCTTGTATAGAAGGTATTAAGAAGCAAAAAATTATGACTTAAAAACCTGTCAGTTATCATCAAGAGCCTTAGAATAAATAAGGTCATACAGACGAATGCCAGTTTCTCCTCTCCCCTCCCCTACACCAGAATAACTGCATTACAAAAGGACCTGTGAAGTGGAACTCCATCCCACAGTGCTCAGTTTCACTGCAGAGATAACCAGCATTTCCTATAAAAACACCCACCAAGTACAAATGAAGTGACCAGAATCAAAAGACTTGAGTAAACTGAAAGCTGAATTATGACACCACACCTGAAGCTCACTGCTATTTCAAAATGAAAGCTCACTCATACCCCTGTAAACTTACACACAAGCTTTGTAACAATGTATTACCTAAAGAACAAAATAATCACTGAAGTTACTTAAAGTAAGTCACAAATTGTCCCAAGGTAGTGGAAACATTTTTAAAAGGATAAAGTAAAATATTTTGCTGAGTTACACTAGGAATAACCTCATGCTTGTATCACTTCTTTCACATTCAGTTCATTTATACAGCAGAGATCCCCATGAATTTGCAGATAGCTGAACACACGGTGATAACAGCACTCAGCTTTCATGAGCCAAAAAGCTAGGACTCAGTTCTTCTCTCTTACTGAAAGCAACAGCAGAAGTTACTTTCAACGAGGTTGAAATGTCAGAAGACAAAAACATCCTGGTTGCTTCATATCCAGTGCTTGTAATCTGTATTTCCTCCTCCATGTCCATGAAGTACCCAGAAGTCACTTACACATGAGCAACTGTAAATAACAGGTTTTACCAAAATCGCCACTGAAGGAAGAGTGCAACACTCCTGTGTCAGACAGACCCTTCAGGAGTTCAGGACCAGCTGTCCTGGAGAATCTTTCATGAAACATAAATATCATGTTATGTTCTCACCTTTTACTCCTACAGCATAGAAAAAATATATATAAAGTATATTTAGATATTTAAGGTCCCTTCCAAGCTAAGCCATTCTGTGATACTCCTTAAAACTCCTTTAAATTCTCATGGTTTATCAGCACGTCATCCATTCCTGTATGACTGATGACCACAGACGGTCCTTTCCTTAAAGAACATGATCTAGTTTGATAAATACAAAGGACAAAACAAAGCAATGCAGTTGTATATACTGCAATACCACGAGAAAATACCTCCACCACATCCGTTGCACAACTTGAAATAGGTTCTACAGAGGGAAGGGCTTGCTGAGATTAACATCCTGCCTTCTGACACAGACGGAAGCAAAAAAAGGGCTGCTCCTAAACGTGCATGGTCACAACACAAACTGAGACAGATCCCAAGAGGCTCACGCTCAGGAGCAAACACACTCCTCTCAGTGATCCCCACCTCTTGGTTCAGAGAGTGTAACCAACGATTCACACCACCCACAGTGACAGCCGAGGTCCCACGAGGAAGGAAGAACAAAGTTGTAGCGTATCTGTCAATCAGCTGGTTATGAATAATGGCACACAAAGTGTTCTGTCACGCACGGCGCTGAGCCTGTCACTCAGCAGTGACGTGCAGCAGGTGATCTGTCTTCCAGCAGCACACTTAGCTTTCCAGAACTTAACAGTGCACAGGTCAGAGCGTCCCCCACAAGGTCACAGTCCCCAGCAATAGAAGGCACAGGAAACCTCTTCCAGAAATACATCAGTCCCAGACTTTGCACAACTCCCATTTTGAACTATCTCCTCCCACCAGAGTTTATTTTTAAAACCAGGCCAACAGGAGTGCAAGACTTTGCAAATCACTTTCTAAACAAATTTTCTCAATGCATTCCGTGACATGCATGTGAGTTATTTATCTGAGAAGAGATGCACATCCCATCCTCATGGCTGCCCTCCCAAACCAGTGTGTGGGGATCCACGGCCCAGTGGGCAGTGGGAGCTGCTCTCTGGCACCTGAGCTCCCCACACTTACATGCCAGAAGAGGTAGATCTGCTGCTAGAAGTTCAGGTTGGACATGAGAAGAATTTCTTCATGGAGAGGGTTGTCAGACATTGGAAAGGGCTGCCCTGGGAGGTGATGGATCCACCATCCCTGGAGATGTTCAGGGAGTGACTGGATGTGGCACTTTGTGCCATGGTCTAGTTTACAAGTTGACAACCAGTCTAAGACTGGACTCGTTGATTTTGGAAGTCTCTTCCAACCTGAACGATTCTGTGACTCTGAGGCTGTGTGGATGACTTGAAATGGGTGTCTGTAACATCACTTCATATGCTTACAGCTCTGTCAAGTACTAGAATTTGAAATTTCCCGTGCCATTTATCTCGGTAAATTAGTAATCCCTCAAATTTGTCACATCATATGCTCGCTCCTTCTCAAATTCCTTTTGTCAGCAGAAAAAAACAACCAGCTTATGCCTTATCACCATGATCACTAGAACTCATACATCAATTAAGGAACCCCCAAAACCTGTACTCCAAAACAATCTGTAAGAGTTTAAGCAAGTACAGGCTCTGACTTAGTTTATTCAACTAGTTCCTCCATACTGACTTGTTCTTCCAGGTTAATCCTCAACAAAGACCCAGCTGGTTAACAGAAAGTTACTCCTCCTTAAAGAAACATTTACACTTCTATAGAAAGACCAGCATTTACAGCCCAGTGGCTGATTTGGCTGGAATGTGGCTCAGCAAGCTCAGGGTGGAAGTTGGCTGAGGAAAACTGCAGTGCCTTTTTCCTCCAGACCTGAAGCTGAAATTTCATATCATGCAGCAGTTCTGGAAAGCTCTGCTGACACCATCGTGCTACCTTTATAAATCCCTTTTTTTCCTCTCTCTCTGAAAGCACATGTTCTGGATGTATAAAACATATAAAACTCTCTGTCCTGTTAATTACACAGATACTATTTCTACTCGTGAGATCCAGGAGCATTTCAGTAAAATGAAGTACAGAATCAGTAAGCAGCCATGAAAATATGCACAGAGCAGGTAGGGTGTTAAGAGTTCAATACACTGGAATTAAAAATGCCACCAAAGAATCCATGAACTAGCACATTCATCAGCTTTTTCACATGCCTGACAAGGTTTTGTTGGATGTGCACTTCCACAGCAAATTTTAAAATCATTTAAGTCTAATAACTTGAAAAGAGAATAATTGCAAACGAGAAAATTAAGACAAACAATATTACTATTAGTTTGACATCCTCAAGGTTCAGGATGCACCTTCCATCCAGAAAGAGACTCCAAAAGAATCAATAAAAGATCAAATATACACACCCTTCATATCAACACTAAAATTTAGAAATGGGGAAAAAACAGTCTACAGCATGACTGGTGGAATAAGAGCCAACCCATCGTCTCTTGAGTTGCCAGCTGAAATAAAACACAGCTGTAGTACTTCAAGGGCCAGAAATAAATAACTCGAAGATAAATATTCATGTGTGTTAGCTTCATACTCATCTCCTGAAAACATCAAACTGCAGTGTTTCATCTCTGAATGAAAGCTTCAGCAAGGATGAATCCTAATTGAGTTACGAAATTAGGTTACCAACAACACTGGATCTAAAACATCCACAAAAATTAGCTAAGAAGTCAATTTAATTGGCAATTTAGATACCTACTGTAATTACTATGCACTTAAAATCTCTTCAACCAGAGAACTGCTACACAGATGGCAGAATCGGGAAGAGGATTTATTTTCATTACCAAGTTGGATTTGTTTCTTACTCCAAAGTTTGAATGTAACACCATCTCCCACCAAGAAGTCTTGGCAAGGTGAAACTCTCTCTGCATCTACAGCAAGAAAAGGGCAACTTCCTTCTCAAGTTAAACCACATTCTGTTCTCCCAGGAACACCAATTGTTGGGGATATGCACCTCACAGGAATCAGAGCCAACTGAAACTCCACAAGTCTGGCTTTCAGCTCAGTAAAGGCCACAAAATTTGTTTCTGCACCAGAGCAAACAACAATAATTGTCCCCCACACAAATATTGCCCCCAGCACAAAGCTACAGTGCTGCTACCTGGAGTATTATTTACTGAACGTAAAAGTTGTAAAGATGAAACTGGACAGAAAATCCCCTCCAGCATCATGCTGAATTACTGGTGGAACCAATGGCCCAAAAATTCTGTTCTAGAGGCAAGGATACTCGCTCACAGAACTTCCACCAAACCGAATAAACAAACAGACCAAGGAAACTTGCTTACAGCAGATTAATATTTTCTGAAGCAAAACACTTCACTGAAATTCCAATATAACTCTGTAGATACTCTCCATTTTTTTTAACGCTACCTCAGACATTTTTCCACCTGAGAGCACCTGCCACAGATTCTTCGGACTTCGTAATCTTCCACCGGAAACTATTTCATTGCCCATGACTGTAAAAAATGACAAAATTCTGTCCTGCATTCCTCTCCATGCATGATGCAGAATGTTAGGTTTGATCATGAGTGATAAACCAGGGCATTTCTAGACACACTTTCAAAATGACTTTTGAAAAAAATCATTCAATACTACACTGTAAAACTAGTTATCTATAGTAGTTACTCCTAAAGTAGTAAAACTAGTTAATTCTTAGTACTTTCCTGAGGAATTATTCCATCTCATTTGTAGGAGATAAGGTGGGAAGTAATCACTAACTACAAGCACAGTGGCTTTGGGCACAAGTGTCAGTAGATATATAATTAATCATTTATGAACACTCCTCGTTGAGGGCCAAATTAAGGATTGCTTGAGCATTTCTCATCATAATGCAACCACTCCTACAAATTGATCACTGACGCTTACGAACGTGAAGACAATTACAGCACAAAACCATCACTGGAGGAAACTAGAGCAGCAAAAATAGTTACACATTTCAGACTGTGGATCTTCGTCCTCAAAGGCACTTTTTAAGCTCTGTCTGTGCACCCATTCTCTTCAGGCTTGTGGTTTATGTTTATTCTGCACAAGGTACCTTACAAATCATTTTCACAGAGGCTCTTAAATAACCGTGATAACCATTTATATTGCAAATAAAGCAGGACAACAGCAAGTAACCCAGTGCAAAGCTCTGCAGCATAAGAAACCACATTTTTATGCCTACCAGTAACTCCTCACACACTCAAATTCTGCAGCACGACCTTATACACACACAGCCAGCAGCCTGTTTGTTAAAGAGTTTTAAGAGGATACCATAAATTTGCAAAAGCTTTAGGAAGTCAGAATTTACGCTACGGTTGATTGCCCTTCAAAGTTACTGTTATAGTAAATACCCAATGATTACGGTATAAGTTTGCTACTGTTTGTTGTTGTCAAGAGATTAAAAAAATAAATTCAACTTTGACCTCTCAAGATAAGACAATATCTCGGCTTTAATAAAGAATTCATCCAGCTATCTGCTCAATAACATTAACCCACTTAGGTAATGACACCTGCACAAATCTTCATTTAAAACAAAGACCACATAAACAAAGTTACTTGCATCTCTGAAGATCTGTAGTATTTTTATTTCACTGTTAAACAGATATTCAGGTTTTGTTGGTGGCAAACCCAGAAAGAGCCCACGCACAGGGGGGCAGTTCTGTTCTCACCTCAATAACCACAGGCTGATGAAGGGCCCGTCATGAACAGGCTGGGGAGTGAATTTCTCCACAGCCTCAATGTACAAAAGTTTTATAATTAAGAGTTTGTTAAAGGGATTCTTGTTTTCACCTGTTTGCAGTGACAGGTTGTGGAGAACAAAGTCTGCAGCAGCACCTTTGTGGCCAGAGCCTGTCAGGGAATGAGCTGAGCTCAAGTGAGAGATGTGAACCACAGACACCTCAGAACTCACACACTCCCCACACCATCACCACAATCAAAGCACAGGGAAACCCACTAACAGATGCTTTGGGGAGCCCTAAACAAAACTTACTCAGAAGAGTAAAAATAATGCTAGTGAAAATATACATCATAAAGTTATTTATCCATTCATGAAAACACACTGCTTGACAAATATCCTAAGCCTGCCAGGTTTGCAATACCCCAGAGCTTCACAGCATCCCAAGAGCCACAAACTTTCTCTCATGTGAAACTCTGAACAGCACAGCAAAGGAACTGGACTCGAGCAGGAACACCACAGACCAAGGTTTCCACTCGGCCTAATGCCAAGCACAGACATTACGTGTCCAACAGAGCAAAAGACAGTTTAAGTTTTGGACTGTAAGACTAAGAGGGCCAAGACTAAAAGGTCCAGCTCTGTTCCTGCAGCTGCAGGGACAATTCACCTTTTGTGCACCCTCCCTCCCCCCAGATTGATAAACAAGGGCACGAAGACAACACTCTGCGGCCTCTGCGTTTTCTGAATGGAGGCTGCTGTAATTCACTAAAAACCTGTCTCATTGTGTGCATTAGAACAATTATGTGCATAATAAAATATACTGAACTAATCTAAAGGATCTGTCTAGACCAGTAAACGAATTTCCAATTGTAAATGTATTTAAGGAAAAAAAATATCAAGTTTATGTAAGCTTAGTTTATTCTTGTCTACTCTTCAGTCCATTCTTGGAACCTATTGATCCTGAAAATTAAGACATTATCTTTGTGCACTGAATCGACAGTACATTTTTGAAGGGTATAACTGAAAGTTATGGTAAGGCACATTTGACACATTCTAATTGCTTAGTGCTCCTCTGCAACTTGCTATTACAAGCCTTTAAGGATACAAAGTAAATAATTACATCACCATACATTTGTGTGCACAGTAATTATTAAGAGTTCAAGGACTGAGACAATGTATTCTTTAAGTCCAAATTCTACAGTGGACTATTTCATGAAATAACAAAACCCATAAAGGGATTGCTGTAATGCATAACCTATATTCTCTTGCAGCAGGAAACACATCAAAGGCCTGTATCTCCACAGTGGCAGATTCAGGGTGACCAGCTTGTCCACTGCTCTCACTTGCCAGTTTATTCAGCTTGGAGAAGGTATCCCTGTGACCAGTGACACGTTCAGACGCAGCAAAACCACGAGCACTCCCTATTTAACACGTATTCTTTGCATGCCTGATTTTGTGCATTTCTTCCAGAAACCATAAGAGAACCAAACATTTTAGTTATTTCACAAAGAAGAGACTAAACACTCAGCATTAGAACATCATATTAGCATCACATACAGACATTTCTTAAATTTCCATGAGTCAGGTGACAAAACTGATGCCGAGGGAAGGACTTGAAAAATGCCACCCTGTAAATGGAAGCCCCAGATATCAACCAGCATGATGTAACACTGCAACTGCTCAAGGACAAGTTACTTCAAATACCGAAGCTAATAAATTATCTGCTTAAAAATTCAGTGTACTTGCAGGCAAATCTTGCTTTCAAACAAAACAAAAAAAAATCATCTGACTGGCACTACAAACAGTGGTTTAAAAATATAGCCTTATCAAAGCAAAAAAAAAAAAAGCCTGGTTGGGATGTTTTCCAGCCAACACTAAGATAACAGAAAGCAAAGCCTTCCACCTTTGTTCTAGGTCACCATGTGTGAAGTTCACACAGTAGAATTCACAAGAAGAAAGCCTGAAAGAAATACCAGTTTCAATCACAAGACCTGTCAGCTTAAGCAAGTACATATCATGGAAAGCAGCAACAGTATTAAACCTGACTTAAAGAAAACACCCAACAGTGAAAATGACCCTCTGTGTCAGTTAATGCCTAGAAGTCAGCAAACAAATAATTAAAACCCACACTGTTTCTCAGTATTGCATCAACTGAAACCTTTAGCCCATCCAGCCTTCAACTACTCGCAGGCACAGGGTTTGTTGTCTTATCATCATTTTCTACCTCCAACTTTTGCCTTCTGTTTCTAAGACTACACTGGCGAGGCTGAAGAGCCACTTTTGGATGAAAATGCCATATTTATTCCTGGACGGCAGAGACCTGTGTGTCTGTCCTTTCAAGGACTCCCCGCAGTCACAAGCTCAGTGTGAGGAGCTGTTGGTTCAGGGAAGCAACATTAAGAATCCCTCCTGATCTTATCCCAGTTTGCCCTCAACTTTCTGTCACGTGCTCAAACATCTGGATGGCTTGATAACTATTTTAAGAAAAAAAAAAAAAAAAGCTGTGTTTACTGTAACTCAAAACCCAGGGGAAAATCACTACTCGGAATTTCTTGCTTCCACGCTAGTTTAGCCAGTTCTCCCACTTCCATCCCGCGGTGCAGCGCTTTATGTTTGGAAGTTACCCAAGTCACTGCTTCCAGAAATTGCCCTGAGGTTTTACAAGTCCCTGAGCAAGCTAAGATGACATATGTGCAGTTGCTCCCAGATGGCAACATGAACACGGAGTTACAGAACTTCGGAAGGTCGCGTTGGAATGATCAAATTTAATTTTTTCATGCATGTAAACCTTTAGAAAAGGGAACACTACAACAAGAGTGGTGCGGCGATTCCAATCAACGCTGCAGATCCACGTCTTGTTTTACTTTTCCTGGAATCTCAAATGAAGGGTATGTATCTTAACCGGGGAAACTCAGGGTAAATGAAAGCAGTGTCTGCCTGAACTCAGCGTGTTTTGGCAGATACTTCTGAGAGGAAACACAAGGCTACGGCAGACAAAAAAACCAGAAGGTGATTCTGAACCCACATCTGAAATTCTGGCCTGTGCTGCAGAGCAAGAGACTCTTTCCAAAAGGAGTCCTGAACCCAAGCATACAAGGAGTAAAAAAAATCATCAGTATCCAAATTAAATAAAGGGCAAGATAACTTATACCTTTGTTAGCACGCAGAGGTTCTGGCGGCATGTTATTTAAAAAAAAGCCTTTTTTCCTGTTATTTTTCCCATCTTGCTTGCCTCCCTTTCAGGAGCTCTGTAAGAGAAACACTGAGTAGGTGACTGAAGGACAACAAACACATGAAAAAAAAGCCAAACTCCAACAAACCCTGACTGCTCGCTGTGGCCTGCAATGTCCCGTGAGGCTCCTGCGCTGAGCTGAGCCCAACACACTCATTCCCCGGGGAACCGGCTGGCGGGGGACTCCTGCAATAAACGCCATGGAACCCGAACGAGCCCGACAGCGGCGCTGACGGAGCTGCAGTGACCGGCACAGCAGCGGCCCCCGGGCGGGACACGGGAACCGGGCAGGGCTCGGCACCGGGCAGGGAAGGGCTCAGCACCGGGCAGGATCACAGAGTCGGGAGAAGGCTCAGCACGTCACCCCCACGCTGCTGCCCGCACCTCCGGGCCCGCAGTGCCCCAACAAACCCGGGCGGGTCAAACCCCCCGCGCCCACCCGCCCCCACCGCGCT
>WEKX01012881.1:34586-75480 GCA_013390025.1 Pitta sordida
CCGCCCCGCCGGTGCCGCGGACACCGAGGCGGAAGTGCGGGCCCTGACCGCGCCGAGTGACGCTCCGCTCCGCCAATCGCAGCGCGCGGCGGCGCCCCGCCGGTACCAAAACAACGAATCAGATCCCGCCGGGGGCGGGGCGAATGCTAATGAGGCCCCGACAGCCGCCGTCCCGGGCCGCGCCACCGCCGGGCAGCGCGCTGGCCAATGGCGCGATGGGTGGGCGGGGATATGCAAATACAGTGGTACCGGCAGCCCCCGGGGCGCGGGGTTTCCTCACAGGGAGCGTCACGGGTGGGTCAGTGGGGCCTTTCCTGCACGAACACAGCGATTTACCCTTATCAATAGTTGTGATAANGGGCAGGATCACAGAGTCGGGAGAAGGCTCAGCACGTCACCCCCACGCTGCTGCCCGCACCTCCGGGCCCGCAGTGCCCCAACAAACCCGGGCGGGTCAAACCCCCCGCGCCCACCCGCCCCCNGCCTCGGGTGGGTCAGTGGGGCCTGTCCTGCACGAACACAGCGATTTACCCTTATCAATAGTTGTGATAATTACGTCCTCAGCTGGTTTCAGAGCATGAGGTGGGTCACCACGACCCCAGTAGCACCAAGTGTTGTACTCAATGACAGAGCAGGGCACACCGTCTTCTTCTCTGCTCTGTCCTGTCTGGTACTCATTATGCGTGATATGCATGATACCATATCGCACTGATGTGTTAGTGTCCTTCTCGAGTTTGTGTGAGTGTCGTGATGCACATTACGGTTTGTTGATGGTTAACGTGAGATCAGGTGGTTTTGTGAGATTATGTAACTCCTGCAGAGATTGTGGCTACAAATCGCAGGGTTCCGTTTCCAGCTCCTGCCTTCATCCAAGTGACATCTTCCATATGACTTGGAAACCCCAGAGAAATGGCCAGCAGAGCCATGTGCTGGGAGCTCACACAGTCCTTCCAGGACAGAAGCTGCCAGGTGCTTCTCTGCCTCTCACCCCCAAAATTCTCGATAATGCCCTTTGCCTCAGTCATTCCTGGTGGGGTAAAGCAATTGAGACTCACTGTTAGATGTTGGTGGAAGCATCAAAACTCTGAGTCAGGAGTTTAAACCAAAATAAACTCATGACGTTTTCTCTCATGCAATACCTGCTCTGCTCTTTGTATTTACATGCTCGTTCTCGGGCTCTGTTTGCTTCACATACCCACAGACTTCTTCCAGGATCAGGGGTTTGGAACTCTTTTCCACTGAAATGTCTGTGTCCTTCCCGTTTCGTACCCAAAAGCTGAGAATTGACTGAAGTCTTGTTGGATCCAGCAACCACAACTTCAAAAATTATTGCAAAGAATGCACAGAGCAGGATGCTCCAGGAGATCGACCACAGAGATAAAAGCATCCATCCTGAGGAGCTGGAAACCAACCTGGATGAAGTATAACTCATATCACTAACACAAAACATGGATATGATTGCAAAGGGAGACGTTCTTGTCCTCTTAACCAGGAAGTCATACAAGATGCTGGGATGGTCCAGCATAAGCATGAACAAAATCCATTCAGGAATGATAAAATGGAGCCTAACTAAGAAATTGTAGGGAGTGAAGAAGGGAGATGAGTCACAGAAATACTTGTCCTCAAAATTATCTTCTCCCACCGTTGAATTCAGTTCTCAGTGCAAAGCAAATGTAGGGATTAGCACATTAATTCTGTAGCACACAACTTGTTCATCAGAGGTGGATACAAATGGTTTTTAACAAGGGACTGGCTGCAAGGCTGGCATGGGAAATCATCACAAGATATGAACCACTCCTCTTCTGCACAGCTCCCTCCTTCCATCCCCAAATACTTTTCCTGGCACACTGTTGATTCTGGAATATCACTCACCCCTAAATGGGCTGACAGCTCCTGGCCATCAGCCATGTGCTGACAATGTATGAGACATGAATTAACAGTGATAATGCTCCTTGCTCTGGCACAAGTACAGGGGTTTAGCTGAAAATTCCTCTGAGAATTTCTCGCACGCATTGGGACTGAGGAGTGTTTTGGGGTGGGCTCTGAGGATGTCTGTTGGTCCCTCTCAATCCTTGCTACACCCACACGTTGTATCACCCCTGCATCCACCCAGGTGAATGTGCAAGGCAGGTGTTCTTGGACTCATCTTTAAGGAATACAAATCTTTGAGAGTAGAGGATAATTTGTATAATTCCAAATCTGTTCTTAAGATTTTTCTTGATAGTCCCAGAAAAATTATTTTCTTTTTTCCAGTAAGCCCCAGTTCAGCCACCCTCTTCCGGATAGCCCAACGTTACAGGCTTACCATGAAGTACAGGAATATTCCAACTACAAAGCCTAACAGACAAAAAGTAAGCAGGAATGTCAGTTATTATTTTCTGACTGAGCAGGCCTTTATCACGGCTAAGCAGCTGCTCTGGAAAAGTTCTACAAAATGCCCATGGTCAAAGACATCCACTGATTGGATCACCATGTAATTTGTGTAGCTTTTGCAGGTCTTATTTGGAGGCAAAAGTGTTCTGACCCTGCCATGAAAATCCTTCTCCTATGCGTTTTTGTGGGCATTTGAGCTGGATTCCTGGGCTTAGCAAAAATGCAATCTAAAATCACAAAACCCACAAAACTGGATGGGGAGAAGAATCTAACTCTGTATTTTTCTCCCTCTTGTGCTGGCAATGAGGGGAGAGAGAAGTTACCTTTTAAAGGAGGTGGCATAGAAAATTCTGCCATGCTGGCAAAATTCTGCAACATTAAGAGTAATTAAAATCGGGTTTTATAATGGAAAGTATTGAGCAACTGTCTCAGGCATAGGTGTAACCATCAGCTTCACCTGTACTAAATCCAAATGTTTCTCTCCTGCAGAGCAACACAATCTGCTCAGAGAACTGATGCCAACAAAACTTGTCACTAGGGCAGATTTAGGAAACCTACATTGTGACAAAAGAAGGAAGGGCATAATGGGAAAAAATGAATCTAGAGATGTTGATGTAGAGATATTGCAAAGAAATACGGCACATTACAGCAGAAAGACTGATTGTCAGCAGTCAATCACCCCTTGTATGTAGAGACAAAGGCCTCTTCCTTCCTCCTTCAGATCATCCAGGAGCCAAAGCAGTCTCTCAGCCCCAACACGTTCAGACAAGTGCCACGACAAGCTCTGTTTAGGCAATGACTCCTTGCCAGGGCGTTTCAAAACCAAACCCCTTTGTTTTAGTGAGCACTTCAACATCTTCACCTGCATGTCCCTCCTCCACTCCTCCTGGCTCCTGCAGAGCCAGGCTGGAATTCCTGGCACATCATGCCTCCACAACCTTTCAGAGACACAGCATTGTCCCTTTATTTCTGTGCCAAATGTGCTTGGAAGCGCTCCCAATCTCGGTCCCCAAAGCTTCACCCCAGAGGACTGTGGGGCTTGCCCACACTTGAAAGCTAATTTGGATTAAGGGAAGGCGTGGATTATAAACAGAGTAGAAATCCAAAAATATCCCTGGGCAAATAAGGCCCAAGTTAACAAAACAAATTGTTAAAAGTACTGTCACTAATGGCAAGATCAGTGGAGAAGGGAAATAGGCTCAAGAGAGGAGGTCACACATCCCAGAGTTGTCAGGGACAGCGCAGGTTTGGGTTTACCCTCAGCCATCAGCCACGGGGAGGTGTGGACATGGAAGCAGGACATGGGAAGGAGCAAACCTCATTCGAGGATGGGCAGGACTGCAGCCAGCAGCACATCCCACAGGTGGTTCTTGCCACGAGTGGTTCTGGCTCTCGGGGCAGGAGCTCCCAGCCCGGGCAAGTACCCCCTGGACCCCTGTGCTGTGCCCACATGGGGATGGTGGTTCTCACATCCTGTTCTCTGCAGCTTCCTTGTTAATTATTAATTGTGATTATCATAAGATGGCACACCCCTGTCTCATTGTGCTCGAGGCTGTGCAAACATGGAACAGAAAAAAACTTTCCGCCTTAAAGAGTTTGCAAGTGGCAAACTGCAAACTCTTCCCTGTGCTCTGGCACAAGTGAGTTAAACACCACTTTGAAAAAAATGGGGAGCATCCAAATCTTCTATAATCTGAATAATAAAAATTTCCTCCTATGGTCTAACTCATCTCAAAAGACAGGAATTTTGAATTCTGTTGGTGGTGACAGTGTGTTTTGAGCTGCTGGCACTGAAAAAGGGAAGATATTGTGAAAGAGCTACAGTCATGTACATTTATTTAATAGGAAAAAAAAAACATTAAAAAAAGCAGACATTGGTAACACTGATAAGGCTGTAATGAAAAACATGGTCATGCTGAAACCACATGAATTTTAACCAGAATCTTGAAGAAAAGCAATTCAAGAGAAAAAGGAATCCATAAATAATGAGGAACATGGCAAAAGCTGAATAAGTAGAAATAGCCAGTCTGTTAAAAAGCTGAATAAGCATGTTCTTTGTAATGGCATGGAAAGGAAAAGACACAACAGCCTGTATCCTCCGCTTCAGTGATAATTTCCCTGGGAGCTGCACCCATTCAGCTGAGGGCAGCTCGAGGGCTGAGCCACTTCCCTTCAATGTAAAATAAAGTTTTGAAAATCTTTGTGGTCAAAGTTGTGAAAGCTTAAAAACCAAGTGCTGAGAGTACACGGGCCTTTCCCCAGGAAGGCAGAAAGCTGATTAAAAAACATGCTTTGTCATGAAGTCTAGATAGAATCAGAGAACCAAAGAATCACAGGAGTGTTAAGATTGGAAAAAAACCTTAAAGATCATCAAGTCCAACTGTTGCCACCATGTTCACCTCTAAGACATGTCCTCATGTCCTATATACACACCTTTTTTGGTTGTTGGATGTTCCCCTCTGCTGAATCCTGAATTCTTCTAGTTCCAGGTTTGACTTCTGACATTGAAAACTCCCACTCCTGAGGCTGAGTTGAACAAGACGTTGTGCTCAGGATAAAAATATTCGGGCCAAACAAGCTCACTTTCCTATCCTGTATCACCTCCCCTGGGATGGAAGCCGATGGTTTTCTTGCATATCCATCACAGGGAAGTTTGGGGTAGATTAGCTTTGACTCGCAGCTTCAATCCTTCACACACTTGTACAGCATTTGGGAAGCTCCACGGGGGGATACTGTGGAATATGACTTTTAGAAGCCCCCTCCCCATGATAGCTGGGTACCCATGAGCTTCAACCACAGCTTCAGGAGTAGATGTGAAGTGCCTATGCACCACCATGCTGCTGCCAGTAGATCTGTCAACAATCAATGATGCTGTACTATATCTAAATAGATGTTTATTTGTCCACAAGAGCATCTTATTTAGAGTTAAATTGGGTTTAGCTACGTGTACAGCAGCCTGGCAAGTTCCCCTGGTACACTTTGGACCACAGCTCTTTCTGTGGATGGCAGTACTTGCATTGGAGATCAATTCAACAGCTCGTGTGAGGCTTCTTTCTGGAAATTCGAGTCAATAGAAGTTAATTGTACTTACTGATGCAAGATGAGAATTGATGTGTGAGCAAAATTTAACCTAAGTGCTTCCTTGGTACCTTCTCTCTGTCTCCAGGATCTCACCCATCACAAGCAGCTGAGCAGGATGGGTGTGAACGAGGCAGAACGAAGGGATGCTCCCCACAGACCACAGTATAAGGGATATTTCCCTTTGGATACTCTCCATACGAAGTCAGAAAGTCAAAGAGATGCATGCTGCTCGGGTAATATGGAGGTTTCGCTGATGTAGGATAAATTAATTTCATTATTTACTAAATTAAATACTATTGATTCAGTAGCATGGTATTTCCCCAAGGCAGAACCTTGGGTGTTTCCCAAGGCAGCACCTGCTCCCTCTCCATTCTGTTGGCTCTGTGGAAGAGCAGACAGCAGAGGAGTGTTCTCTGGGGCATGGACACATATTTTTCAAGTGTTCCTGATGACACACCTGCACTGTGCCCCATAGCACAGGGCAGTGCCACCAGACCAGCAGAGTTCACAGCACAAGGACAACTGCTCTGATGCCCAGGGTGCCACCTCCTCGTGATGTGGCATGGGGCTCAGGCAGCTGCTGACCCTGGGAATGGGCTCAGGACAGTTCAGCCCTGCAGTTTAGTAAAAATCCTGGGATTTTAACCCTATGACTTGTGGCAATCAGCAACACACCAAAAAAAACCAAAAAAACAAACAAACAAAAAAACCACTAAAAAAACAAACCGAAAAAGCCCCCACAAACAAACAAAACCCAACAACACCCCCCAATCAGTCAAACAAAAAAACCCACAAACAACCCCAACCAAACAAAACTGCACTGTGTAAAGCAGACTGTCAGCTTTTTGAACTGATACACTATGAACTGTTCCAAATCAATTCAGCATGTAATTTTCTCTAGCTTTGTAAAACTGGCACCTTTGATCCAGCAAATATTTATATACACATATTACTTGCTGGGACAGTCTCCTGTACTGAGTGTAATGAAGTCCTGTTCACTTGTCCCTAGGCAATCAGACTAATTAGTAACTACAAATTCACACATATCCATCAAAACAAGATCCAGACGAATTTTGTGGTGCTTCAGTATCTTCTGTGCTTAAAAATGAGCAACTCAACTTTTCCCAAACAAATTATACTGATTTACAGATAGGTTTTAAAAGTAATATAAGGAAGGTCTCATCATGAAATTCCACAGAAAAAATTAAAAAAAAGGTAATAAAATAGATAGGATATTTGAGCATAAACAAAAAGAGAAAAATCAGATCCTGTCCTAGATCCTGTCCCAGATGGAGTTGAGAAGTTTGGCTCTGGATCTGAAAGCTGCTGCACAAGAAATCCCCGACAGGCAGAAAAACTAATGTGCCTCCCTCGTCAGCTTCTGTGTCAGCTACAGCTGACTCTATTTACTTTTAGCCCAAAGGAGGAACTGGGAGCAGAAGGAAAAGAAAAAAAACCTTCATTGATATTCACAATGATGTCTTACAAATCCCGCATTATTTTTTGTCCAAGGGAGCTCTTTCAGAAAATGGGAGAAAACAAATGATGAGGTGGAAGAATGGTTGTCAGAAGGGAAGAAAAGGACCCTGTTGTGGAGGAAGGGGCTTGTGTTACTCTGTATTAAAGTAGCATGAAGCATTTTGATTTCTGTGTTTATATTTGGTGTCAGAAAAGACAGGTGGAGTTACAGGAGAAATATTAAAAAATAGAGTGTTTCACCTTAACTAAGGTAAATGCCAAATTAGATATCTCTGCTAATGAAGGCAGAACAGGTTGAAATTGCAGCTGGCAAGTAGCAGTTCCCTCACCCTGATGGCAAAAATCCCTATTTGTCCCCATTTCCATGTAAAATAAATGGTGTCCTGAACCCAAAGCACAACACTGCTCCAGACCATGGGTGAAAATCCAGCCGCTGAGCTTTCGCAAGAGAGAGCTCACCCCTGGGTGTCTGCCTGGCTGGGTTGGCCACGCCAGCGTTTCCCAAGCTCTGAGCACAAACACCCACATTCCCGGCCATCCATCCAGCCCCACTGCCAGGGCAGGCAGCAGGAAGGAGCCCTGCCAGCTGGCTGCCTGCTAAGGGTTTCCAGCAGAGCTCTGCCTGCATCGCTGCCCAAAGCCCCTTTCACATTCCCATTGATTTCCCATCGCCAGGGATGGGAACCTGGCTGGAGGGGAGGAGGGGAAGCTGCTCTACCTGTGCTCGGCCTCTCTGGATGCAAAGCACACACATTTTTTTTCAGGCCCTGTCATTCAGAAGCGGATCTTACACATAGGGAGGGTTTCTCCCTGGCTGACAGAGCTCAGTTTTGGCATTTACACTGACGGGAATAATGTCCAAGAAGGCACAACTCACAGGAAACTTGTAATTGACCAAGATGTGACTCATTGGTCAGCTCAAACTCTCTGAATTTTAACAGTATCACAACAAAACAAACAAAAAACCCCACTGAAACCCCCAGGCTGTCTGGCAACCAAGACCCCCAGGAGCCCTGAGGTGGTGGGGGATGGCCAGATGCAGACTTGAGACCTGCTGATGGCACAGCTCAAGTTGGGTCCATCAATGGCTCTCCAGACACAGCCACTATTTCATGTAAATGCACTCACCAGAAACCAAATATGTAACTCCCACACCAGTAATTTTATACCCATCCAACATTTAAATTATGAATGCAATAATCTGCAGCACAATGACTTACAAAGCAAGGCTAGAATTCCCGAGGCAATAAAAGCCTATTTTTAGACCTTTCAAGCTGAGATTTTTACTAGATATAAAAATTTGCTTCCTTCTGCAGCCTTGGGTGTTAATTTGCATTGAAAGTTTCAGGGGTTTGTCTTGCTGAGTTTTGGGTGACACCTTGTCAAACACCAGCAAAACAAACCATCTCCTTCTTGGAGCTCCTGGGCACACACATGGCTCTACCAGGGAAAGGTGTTGCCGAATGGGAGAGGAATGGTGAAATTGGTTGTTCCCCTGAGGAACATCCTCCATCTGGGCTGGAATCTAGCTCAGGAGTGGTTTGTGTCCTCCTCAAGCAGGGGCTTTGCTGGAATCATTCCAGCTTTAGTCCCGTGTAGTTTGGCAGCGGTTTCACATCGCTGCTGCTGAGAGATTTCAGAGAAGATGCTCCTGACTCGAACTTGCAAATTCCATTTAAATTCATGGGGTGTTTTCTTCTCTGTGTATTTTGAAGGCTTTTTCATATTGCAGGCACTTGTTGTCTTACTTGTTGCTCTTTTTCTGTGTGGTACCCAGCAGAGATCAAAACACACGCACACACGGCAAAAGTTTTGTTTTTCATGTATGGCAAGAGCAGAAAATAAATGAGAAAGAGAGGAGGATCAGAGACACCCCAATAATCAGAAGCTCCTTTCTGCTGGGCCCCACAAGGGCTCTGTGTCACACAGAGCACAGTGTCAGCACTGCTCCAGGATGAGCAGCTCAGGGTGGGATCAGGTTTTTGCATCACATAAAGGTGTTTGTCACCAGGGCTTACAGTAACTGGTTGATGAGACGTGGTGCTCCTTCAAATCAGGACTGTATACTAATGTTTTTCATGCCAGGCTCCATCTGGAATTACAGCAAGGCGAGAGCAATCCCAGCCCTGGCACTCTCTTTGCCTCACAAAAACAACCACTGCCATTTCTTAATCAAATTCTACCAAAACGGGAGCACTAATGCCCCCTCACCCACACAAACCCAGCTGTGTGGCTTTTTGGTAGCAAGAGTTAAGCACAGTTATTTTGCTTCTGAATATCATCTCTGGACCATATACAGAAAAAGATGCTAAATCTCCATCCCCCAGTGCCCCATGAAAGGCTCTAGCAGAGTAGATGGACTTTAATTTCCTCCTGTCTCCAGAGCAAGGCACTGCTTTCTGTGATGTAATCAGGCTTTGGTTGCGTTTGGAGGGAATAAAATATTACAAAAAGAAAAAGATTGTGGCAAATGGGGATGCAATTATTTTAAAACGTTGTCCTTTTTAAGAAATAGCAGCAACAAAAATTATGTGAAGATCAAAGAGAAAAGAGGCTGTGCTCAAGGATAACTCAAAAATAATATAGGGCAGTTGCTGAGCAACTCTCCAGTGCAAAATATTGTTATTTTCTGGTACCTCCCCTCATCTGCACAAGAGGGATGGTGTCTACTATTAGTCAAAGAAAAAGTCTGTGTGATTGCCTGAGTACAATTAGATGTAAGGTCTTTGCAAACAGCTCCTATCAATCAACCTCAAGCCATTGATCTTACATCTAAAGCACTTACTGAAAAATAAATTATTTTTTTTGATCTAATCAACTACTAAGGATCCTTTTATTCCTTTTTGAGGCTGGGCAAATAAAATTCTTCCGTCAGAACTTGCTTAATAATTATGCTGGACACACAGTGGACCAAATCCTGAGTTCGAAGCAAAGCAATGACTCAGAAGCCAAAGGCTGATTTCTTTTTCTCTGGACTTTTTTTTTTTTTTTAATAACTATTCTTTAACCAGGCATTCATGCAATTTGGTGCACAGTGCTAACTGCATTCCAATAATCAGGGTATTGTCTGTTATCTGCCTAGAGCTGAAAAGCACATGTGCCACAGGGATCTGCCTGCTGAAAGGACTTTACCTTTCTCCTCCCACAGTTGATTTGTCCTTGTCCTGCTTTTATGTGGCTGCTGGCACTTGGTTCCAGATGCAAAAACGCTTTTGTCCTCCGAGGAGGGGCAGTGAGCATCCATCCGTGGGGATCTTCCAGCATCAAGATTGCACCGAGACTATCAGATGGCACAGGCGTCCAGAAGGGCCCAGAGGGGCAGATGCCATGACAACTCCCCAGCAGGGCTGGGATCCAGGTCAGGTGGTCGCCATCCTTTGCTCCTGACAGGGTGTCTGGAGAGATGTTTAGATCTCAGATAACCATGGAAATACGTTGCTTCATCTCATGTTGTCACAGAAGTGAATAACCTCAGAAAGTGAGGAATTAGCAAGAATGCCTCGGGACCCAGGCAGGGGAGCAGTTCCATATGTTCAGCTCTCTGCCAGCTCATATCTGGGGTACAACCCCACCCACAATCCCTTGTCACAAACAGAGCAACACAGAGGAAGAGCCCAGAGCTCTCCTGAGCTCCATCCCAGCCCACAGAAATGGGGGGGGACACCACTTTTCCATCAGCAGCAGAGCAGGATGGAGATGGAACTCAACACCAAACTGTGCATCCCACTGGAAAAGATCCCTGTGAGTGTCCTGGGAGCATCCACAGGGTCAGGGACCAGCCAAGCCACTGCACAAGGCTTCTTCCCACAGACCTGAGGCAAAACAGATGCTTGACTCACAATGACATTGGTGTGGCAGGGATTGCCCTATTATTTCCCAGGGTTGTTTTTGGTTTTTTTTTTAATACGTACCCCTTTGAAAGCAGTGCAGCCAGCTCAGCTCTGCCTCTTGTATGCTGGCAGCCTGCCGCCCTGTAATTAAGTCTGCTGCTATGTCTAACACTGGTGGCAGCATTTCAGGGCTGTGGGAATGGGTGCAGGAGATCAGGTGTTTGCAAGGGCTTGTGGTGACTTGGATGTTCAGGCTAATATGCCAGAGTAATACATAGTGTTGACATTATCATCCTCGCTGGCCAGATCGGTTCATGAGCACAGATCCAGACAAGTCATGGAAAAACTCCATTGCCTGCAAGGAAAGGGGCAACCAGGAGCAGAGGTCATTGCTTCAAAGCTCAACTCCTCACTTCCCAGCACGAAAGCGCTGCCAGAGGCCTCTCTGAAATCCTCTGGTCCCCGAGTGTCTGTCCACAGCACAGAGTCAGCTCAGCAGGCTCAACATCACACTCCGACGCACACAGACAACCTGCACGTCAGGGGCTGCCACTGGTCTGTGCCCTGGTGAGCTGGGCCTGAGCTGAGCTTCCAGCCCAGGTGAAAGTAGCAGGGGGTGAGGAAGGGGCAGCTTTAACATTTCTCAGCCCGCTGGAAGCCAGAATGCAGGTCAAGTCTGGGTAGTTTTTCTTCCACTTCTGGCTTTTCCACATGCAGCAGCTCAACTTCGTGTCCTTCCCCGTGTGCACCAACAAAATCAGTCTGTGGCCGAGTACATTTCAGTGTCACACAGTCTCTTTCTTGCAAGTCACAGCTTGATTTTGGTGCACTCTTCAGCCTCAGTTGTCCTCGCACAGCCTCCCAGGAGCAGAAGTATGTTCCTCTGCATTTCAATGCCGTTGTGCAATGGCCATGCAGGACACGGTGACAGAGCACGGCCAAGCGTGTGCCCATCCCAAATCCAGGCTTCAAGCAGCTCCCTGTCCCCACAGCCAGCCGTGCCCTGCAGTGTGACAGCTTTGGAGACGCTTGGAAAATCAGCCTCACGTTGCAAAATGCCTTGGGATCTCGACTGGGATGTGGGACTCTGTCACCACCAAGTGATCGGAGGCAAGAAGAGGAGAGACCAGCCAGCTCGAAGCGGCACTTTTGTGACTGCAGGCTGGTGCACAGCACCCTGTGATTTGTATTCTGCCTCCTGATCTTCCTCAGCTGTGCCCCGCTGCCCTGGGGAAGCTAATCTCTCCCTCGTCCCCACAAGACAGGCTGATTTGATCTGCTCTGCTCGCAGATAGTGCCTTAGACAGAGCCGCCTTGCAATTAAACACTTTCCCCGTTCTATGCTAATGAGAACCAGGAACAGAATGCACAATGGCAGATAATTACAGGCGGGCAATTACAGACACAATCAATCCTCTCTCCTCCTTGTCCTTGCACTGTTTTTTCCACTGTGCCACACTCGCTGCGAGCCTGACACAGCGACCAGAACTATGAAGATGATGAACAGAGCAATAGAAAAAGCCCTTTGAAGCACATCCTTGAAGCTCCATCAGCCTTGATCGTCCCTTCATGCCATGCTTCTGTAGGACTGCTGACCAGGGCAGTGAGCAGGAGGTCAACTTCAGCTGGTCTGAGATGCTAAAATTAGTGTATTACTAATGTGTGTAACCCGCTTAATCATGATAATTGAATTGAATTGAACAAATACTAGGAAATATTTTCTGCTTGTTTTCAAGAGGGCCTGTAACTTGCTAAAACTCTTTGAAATCCAGCTGCTGTAAATAGCAACTCCTGCGCTTTCCCAAGCGTTCACCTTTCTTGCTCAATACCAAGTATCTATTTAGGAACAGTTTTTCAACACACTGTGCACTTTGCACAATTAAGTTGTGTTGTGTGTGCCGGTGCTAAGAAAAGGGCTGTGGCAGGCTGGGGAGATCACATGTAAAAAGTTGACGTGTGGAAACAAATAAGCACATTTTTATAAAAGCACTCTCGGATAGGATTGCTTAGAAACCGGTGAAATGCTTTAAAACAATGCCATAATATTCTTAAATGCCAAGTGTCACATGAAATGTTATTCAGAATCACTTCCCTCTCCTTCCCAACCTTGCCTGCAAACAAGTGGGATCTGCAAAGCCCGGCCGTGGGTGCTGGGAACAGCATCAGCTGCGCATGATGCATTATTAACAACTGGAATTATTAACTGTTTCAGAAAGCTCTTCTCTGCCTCTACACACAGGTGCTTGCAAAATTATTTGGACAATTCATCTCTCCCTTTTTTAATGAACCATGTCATGCTGACGGACAGAGGAAAGCAAGAAGAAAGAAATACATGTAAAGTGACTGGCAGAGCCTTTCCCACAAAGCACCTCGCCCACAGTGCTAAAGCAGAGCAAGACAAGGGGAAACTGAGAGAAATTGCACTGTGGTCTTGCCTGGAAGGGTGTGACATGTGAGATCTGGGCCTCACTGAGAGGTGGGGAAGTCAGCTCCTCACTTACTGCCAAATCTTAAACCACCAGGTAGATGCCAAAGGCACGCAGATCCAGTTTGGTCCTCTTCTCTGTTCCCAGTTACTCTGGCTGTGCTTCTCCAGCTGGCCCCAGAGCCACTGACAGCTCCAGGGAGCACTTCTCTACCTGTGGGGCGTCATTGTTTTTTCTCTCCTTCAGCATTTGGTTGGAAAGCAAGAAAATTTGGTCTGTATAGAGACAGGAGGTACCCCCAGGCCACAGAGTAGCTGTATCAACACAGGAAAACTTGGCATCTTCACTCCACATTCAGGTCTGAATCTCATTCCTATTTTTGCTGCTATTCTATTTTTTTCCAAGCAAATTACTCAGGAACCCTCCACTCGCCCAGCACCAACCCAGCCTTCACGAGATAATACCACTTGCAAAAATTGCACTACAGCTTTTGTGTGGTTGACATTCATTTTCAAGCTTCACAGTGTCTTGTAGATGCTGTGAAAGAAAGGAAAGTACAAAAGAGATAGGTGGGGAATTATTTTTCACTTCCCCTTCCCTGCTAGCAGGAGATGTGTCTCAGCCTCTGCATGGAGGGGAGACATGGGAAGCAACAGGGCAAGAGGAGTTTCTGGGGCTACTGGTTTGGAGATGAGCAGGTATGGTTTATCATGCAGCCTAAAACGAAACCTGGTTCCTGCATCACCCCAAATTTCTTGCATTACACCATGCAGGAAAATCATTGATTGACCTTCATCCCCTGGAGGTGCCACGATCTGACCAGCAATCCTGCCATGCTGGAGCAGAGAACAACCAGGGAGATGACAGTAAACACCTTCCAGAAGGAAGACCCAGCTCCTGCATATCTTGTTTTCCTACAGCTCTTGTGTGATTCAGCCCCTTAATTTACACTGGAGGTATCTAATATTCCTTGTCTGCAACTTCTACCTTCAGCACGGCTGCACTCTGCTTAGGCAGAGGTCAGTGCCAGCAGGATATGATTACTTATTGCAAAGGGAAGACTTTCAGTCTTTTTCTTTTCCCTTTATTTGTTCCAGGATGTTCTGAGCTCTCCTCAGATAACAGCAGCTGTTACATCCAGTGGCAGCTCTGTAGCGTTTGAGTCCCCTGAGACAGTTTAGCTGAGTGGTTTCACAAGAAGAGGAATCTCATAGTCACAGTCAGGAAAATGAGAATCCTGTTACTTACTGCTGCAGCAAACTCTCTCTCTTCAGAAAGGAATGGGCCAAAACCCTCAGCAAACAGCAGGCTGGCTGATGAGATGGATTTGGTTACTAACACACTGTTTCATGCAAGCCAGACCAATAAGGAGACCTGCTGGAGGTCTTCAGCTCCTCTCCAAACCCAGGAGGGCTCTGTTCTCTTTGCCCTGTACTATCTTTGTCTACACAAATCTGATTCCAAATGACTGGCTTGCCCAGAAGCTAAACCAGCTCCAGGAACAAAGATCTGGGCTTGGAAGAGGAAGACAGTAGATAAAATCACAGGCAAAAACATCCTGAGCATCCTTGCGGCTTCACCTGCAGGGAGCTGATGCTTCCTAAATGCTTTGTCTCCTCCATGTCACCATGTCCCTTTTAATTCTTTCTCCCCATGCTTTTGTAGTTGGATGCCTGACATACTCTCCATTAGTCTCTGCTGCCTTATAGCAAACATCAAAAGGAAGCCTGAAAAGATGTTGAATCAGAGACCAGGACCCAGAGCAATCACTAATAGAAGAGAATACATTAGACACACTGAGGTTCAATAGCAAATACATTTTCCATCTGCCTTTGTTAGACAGATCTAAGGGCAGGCTTGGAGTTGTCACTAGCAGCCAGAGATAGTGTTGAGACAGAGGTTTTTTTATGAGAAAAGGCAGGAGTCAGGGAAAATCCTTGTACAGGCGAAGGCGTTTCTGAATTAGATTGATCTGGAGACTGCTGGTCAGGCTTTGGAAGGCTTGAGCGGGTGAGGGGAACAGCTTTCCTCTGATAGCAAACTCATAGCTGGGGAGCTGAGCAGAATCCAGCCTCTTCAAAAACGGAGAAGGGTCAGTGACTCACAGGAGGTGGGACGGGGAATCTGGCAAATCTCATGAGGGCTGGAAGCACAGAGGGAGATGTTGCCCTTTCCTCAGAAAGGGGAATTTCCTCTGGAGAAAATTAGTTTGATAACTGATGTTGAAGCTGTTGGACTTTATAGCCTTTCACAGAGTGCCCTTGAGAGGGATTTTAGAGACACAAACACTTGAAATTCCTGCTAAGAATGACAATAGCAGCATCTCCTGTAACTTTTTCCTGATCTTCACCCAGAGGATGCCACCAGACAGCCCAGGGTGGGTGCCTGACAAAGGTGCAGTCACAGCCTGTCACCATACAGGAATACTTGGACAGGGGCAGACAGCTTTTGTCCAGCCACACCAGTTCTGCCTGAACCTCTCCTTGTCCCTCCCCAGCATCTCCTCCCTGTCGTCCTGGGCAGCCCAGCAGTGTTGTCCTGTCCTCCCCTGTCAGGGACAACCTGCACAAGCTCCAGCCTCCCGAGGTCAATGTGAGAAGCTGTGTACCCTTCCCAGGGCTCTGTGGGTGCAGCGCTGCTTGGGAGAGGGACTTCTGCTGAGGAGGATGTTTTGGTGAATGACTGCTGTCCAGAGGACCTGCTGCTTCATCTCACAGGAGCCACTGGAGAGGGAAAGTGTAACAAACTTCAGTCCTTCTTCAGTTAGACACTGCCCAGCAGCCTGGAAACACTGGCCTTCATTATCAGGGGCTTCACATAAGACAAATGATCAAATAAACAAGTTAAAACTAGCTATACTGCTGATTTTCCTAGTCTCAGACACAGAGATCTTGTTTGCCTTCTGCTCTCCAGAGAAATGTGTTTCCATGTATTCCATGTTGCTTATACAACCTTACGCACGTGGAGAAGTACCAGTCAGGAAATGCAAGCTTTGACTCACAGAAAACCCCTACAAATACCATGACTGAGTGACCCTCCAGCTTGTGAGACACCTGATGGGAGTGTCTGGGGTCAGCTTCTGCTCTCAGCTGCCCTGGCATGACTCGGAAGGAATTCTCTTGGTTCAATAAAGTTGGGCAGAGACAAGAGCAAAGTTTTCCACATTTCTATTTGGCAAAACTTGGGCTCCATCACCTTCCCTGGTACACACAATGAATTAACATCTTTGCAACTTTATAAGAGGGAAGAGAATTGGGCCCACGTTGAGCGGCGATAATGAATTAAACTAAATTAAATTTTGATACATATTAGAGATATGTTAGTTACTATATAAAGTAATATCCTTAATTAGCCAAGGAAGTCTGTTAAATATTACATAAGGTTACCAATGAGTTCCCTGCCTCTGAGCCCCTGCAGGAAACAAGGGAGCTGACATTTGTAGGTCTCCTCACATGAGAACCTGGTGGTAGTTCTGAAGAAATCCATGGGATTAAACTCTACCCTTCTAATTGCTTAGTGTCATGAAGTTTTGTGAAGTTTGTTGGAATGCTAAGGAGCACAGTGTGCCACAGCTTGCACCAAAGCCCAGAGAGACTCAGCTCATTTCTCTACAGCTGCTCTGTTTTCCATCTGCCTGGGAACAGCACTGGCAGCAATTAGAAATTTTTTAGTCCTTCCCAAATGTCCTCTTGTCACTCCTAACTTACACCACTCACTGTCATTAAGAGTATTAGGAAAAAAGCCCAGCCTTGCCTCTTAAACCATCCCCTGATGGAGTACCAAATTTAATGGACACTTTTTAAACAGAGGTTTAACACTCACTCACATGTGATAAAATGCTTCCAGCATAATATCTATGTGCAGCATTGGTAGCAGCTGCACACAGATATTATGTCTTGATATTCAGACCCTGCTGTCTCTCTCTGAAAACATATTTTGGAGTTAACAGCAGCTGCCAGCTTGGTCCAAGCTGCCAGATGTAGGATGACTTTTGGTTTTGTCCCTCTTGTGCTCTGAAATTTTCATTTCAAAATACAATAATGAATTGGCCTCGACAAGAATCAGGTGTCTGATCAGACAGTTACTTCATTACTAATGGCATTACTCATCCTGCTCTGCAGTATTTTCCTCCCCCAGAGTCACTAAACTCAGCACTTTCCTGCTCACAAATCTGCTGTTGGTTTGCACAAGGAGAGAAATGTGACTTTCCTTGGTGACAAGGTGATTTTTAATTTTAAGGAGTTAGTTCCCAAGAAGCCAAAATCAGTCCAGGCTGTTTAGGACAGGTCCGACTATGAACAGTCTCCCTGTACCAAAGGATGAATTTCTGGACACTTTGGGAGTTTGGATTTGCAGGTTACAGCTGAGAATGGAGATAAAGGAAATAAAAAGGAGAGGAAAGAAGGAAGGAAAAGAAAGGAGTGAAAAGGCACAAGACTCGTTGTGCCCAGACAGAGACAATTCCCCTCCAGTGTTTGTGGTCCTTCTCAGGGACACGGTGGCTCTGCTGCTGCTCAGGGCAGCCCTCAGCACGTGCTGCTTTCAGAGGAGAGATCTTAGTGCTTCCCCTACTTTTCTGAAAGCTATTTATAAGTACTTTTGAGGACTATTCCTGTCATCCTTGTCTTCATCTGACATCAGACTTGCTCAGCTATGTCCCTTGCGGTATGGTTAGGAAGAAACCTTCTGCCACCAGCAGAAGCCATTTTGACACTTGGCTGAGCAGTGGATGAAGCACATCTAGCAACTAATTTCATCATGTCCCATCCAAGTTTGGATTGCCATGTTGGTTTTCAGTCCTAACAGCTCCCCAAGTTTGGACACACAAGTTGTTGAGTTTGTTTTTAAAAGAGAAATATATATCAAAGAGTGGCATTTCACATCTCCAGCATAAGAAAAGCTCCCCTGGCATGTTCTGTGTCTTACTCACTGATGCTGCATCTAAAATATTTATACTGGGGGGTTGTGCTGTAGCTTGGGGGTCTGGCAAAGGAGGAGCTCAAGGAGTCCTTGGAGATTTTGCCCTCTGCTGCTCTGGAATCTCTTTCCTCTGCCACACTGTCCTTACCCTCATCCACATGTTCTGGGAACTTGCAAGGGGATCTCAAAGAAGGGAATTTTCCCAACAGAATAAACATTTCCCATGATGAAAGCCAGCAGCAGCTGACAGTCCTCAGGCATCTCTCTGTGATGTGGCAATACATAGACTTTGCAGTGGCCAAAATCCAAGAGAGGGACAGATACCAAATTACAAATACCAAAGCTTGAGTTCCCCAAACACAAGGAGGCTGGAGAAGCTCTTTGTCTCTTAGCCTGAAGGCTTCACAACTCAGTACTGGTTTTCATCCTTGATGGTAGAAGATTCGATTCCTATCAAAACATCTCTTCCTATAGAATACAATGTATTTAATGCCTTTTAATGTTTATTTTAATAGGGTTTTTTTTTCAATTGTTTCATTGGCTTGCTCTGTGTAATGCAGGTTATCTTAATTTATCCAAGAGCGTCCACAAAGTCACAGATACCTGACAGAGCACACAACCTCCACTTACCACATAAGAAACAACTTACAACATTAGGACTAAGATAAGCAGCCCCCCAGCAGCACTGGAATCTATTTTTACTGATCTATAAGCTTTTTTTCCCTATGATTTCCCCACAGAATCCAAGTTCTTGCCAACTTCATGTCAAAAGAGCTCGCATATGTTTCAGTACAGAAATGAAGCAGACAAAGAAGACTTTTCAAATCTGAGGGCACTGAGGAAGAGGTTATATGGAAAAGTTAAAGGAGTCTTCTTTCCTGGAGATATTCTAACCCTGACCAAAGTCCTGGGCAACCTGCTGTATCTGGCCCTGCTTCAGGAGAGGAGTTGGCCTAAAAAATCTCAAGAGGTCCCTTTCAGCCTCAGCTATTCTGTGATCTGTCACCCCCAGCCCCTGCTTCTTAGGCACAACCTTGGAAAAAACAAAAACCAGGCTGAGGAGATCTTGGAGCTAAGCTATAGCTCTAACCCTCTGGAAAGGTCCAATTTTTTTGCCCCCATGCTTCCACAAGGACTTACCAGTGTTCAGGCTCTGAATCTGTGCAGGGTTCTTAACCCAGGAGAGGACCCCATGGCCTGAGTGCAGAGTGATCAATACACCCTATATGAAAAAAAATAAAATAAAAAAATATATAAACACTTTTGAACATATGGGATATCTACACATGGCACATGTACTGTGTAAGCCAGGTCCAAATGTTAGCTCCCGTACCATCTGTTTGCATGTCTGTATGTGATCTGCTCTAACCACCCCTTGAGGATGGGTGATTTCCTTTGTTTTATTACCAAGAGAGAATGTTTCCCGAAACATATTAGAAATATATTTGTCCTGTCTGCTGAAACAAGTGAAAAGCATCAAGACAAACAAACCTAAAGTCTGAGCTCTGTCACCTCGTATTTACCAATCCTGGCAATTTACTCTGGATAAACAAAAATTGTGATTAGTCCACATGATATCACTTTTTAAATTATCTTAGGTACAAAGGGTGTTTTTTACTTCCTATCCAGACAGTGAAAACTCTGAATAATGAATGACAGCTAACAAACAGCAAACAGCTCCTAGGGATAACACTGCACCAGGCACATAATCATTTGGAATTTGTAAACATTTAAACGGATACTAAGCTTGACTGAGCAGCCAGAGATTACAAATAACACCAGCTCACAGTCACACAATAAAAGGGGTTTGCGAGTTCATTAAGCACCGTGGGGGTTATAAAAAAAGCTGTTTCTCCATCACATCTGTGGGGATAGGCAGAAAATTCCGTTCTCTCTGCTGCAGCCGTGCTGTGGCTGCCCAGCACCCTGCAGGGGATGCAGCCAGGTGTGCTGTTAAACCTGGTTATCCCCAAAGCAGCGCTGAAGACACGCACCAAGTTCCTCGAAGCCGTTCTCCCACTGACCAGGAGTTTCTCTCATCCTCGGCATTTCTCTCGCACCCGCGGCTCCCACGAGCCCACAGTGACATCCTCTGTCGGGACAGAGCGGCAGCAGCGGAGGCAGAGCCAGCCATGGAGTGTTTTGGGGACAGTCCTCTCCAGGTGGCAGCTGGGGGACACAGCGAGTCAGGTCTGCCCTGCTGCCCACCCCGGCACAGACCTGGAGAAAGAGAGCCCGGCTCTAACCCTGGCCCCAGCGCCGGGCACGTTTAGGGACAGGATAAGGCTGGTCCTTGCTGAGCCCACCCTGTTGCACTGGGGAGCGTCCCCACTGCTCGGCTCTGCCGGCAGCAAACGATTTACTGTGATTCAAGAGAGCCCCGTCGGCCTCCTCCCAGCAGGATCAGCCACTGCTATCAAGACAGTGGCTGCGGTAGTGGGTTTGAAGAGGAATTCTGTGAGGCTGTAGCAGTTCCTGATGTGAAAATAGCTTTCAGAGCAATCAGAAGGCAGCAATCCCCATGGGCTTCAGGCATCTTTCTAGGCTCGCACAGTTTTCTTGTTTTCTTTTTTTTACTTGTTCTTCACAGACATGTGTGACTTATCAGACTCCTCCAGAAAGAAGAGTGCTCAGCCAGGGGCCAAAACAGCCGAACAAGAGCCGAAAAAGCGGAGGGAGTATTGATCACCTCCCTGCACCTGAGGCTGGGACCGAGAACTCCTTGTTTTGCAGACCAGGCGGTTTGATCTGCATCTTCCTCCTGCCCCCCGAGAGGGGCACAGGCAAGAGCATCACCCTCCATGCACCATTTGCCCAGGGAGCCCTCTCATCTGCTTGTGATTAAAAGGCAAGTGAAGCCTTGACCTCCACTTCTCTTGATTATGGCACAGACCCCATGGCAGGAACCACAAGCATTCCCCATGACTTCTATCTTGGGGGATGTTTTGGGGAGATGCAGGAATGTTGCAGTGTGAAACGTGAGCATCCTCTGGGAGAATTCAAGGATTCCCCTGAGTTGACAGAGGGAGGATGAATGTAGGAATGTTCTGTGGGTGTGAGCATGGGTACCTCTGAAGTAATGCAGTGATGTTTCCAGGCTGAGAGGGGAAGGGGAAATGCGGGATTAGGAGATGTACTGGAAAGATTCAGGGATGCACTGGAAGGATGCAGGGATGCTCTGGGGTTATGCAAGGATGCTCCCGGATTGAGAGGAAAAGGGGAATGTGGAGATGCTCAGGGTTGCTTTGGAGGGATGCAGCGATGTTGTGGGGTAATACAAGGATGGTGTCGGGATAAGAGGACAAAGGTGAATGTGAGGATGCTCAGCGATGCTCTGGAGGGATGCAGAGGTACTAGGGGCGATTCAGGGATGCTCTACACGGATACAAGGATGCCTCCGGGTTGAGAGGGCATGGGAGAACGTGAGGATGCTCAGGGATGCGTGGGAGGAATCAGGGATACTCCACAGGGGTGCTCGGGATGTTCGCGGGCATTCTGGGGGCCGGAGCACCGGTGCGGCCGGCGGNCCCCCACATCTCATCGGGAACGGACCCCTCCGGTTCGCAGGTGCCTTCTGCATCCCCCTCTACGTGCCCTATGTGCTGACGGGGAGATGGATCTTCGGCAGAAGCCTCTGCAAACTCTGGCTGGTAGTTGATTACCTGCTCTGCACCTCTTCGGTCTTCAACATCGTACTGATTAGCTATGACAGATTCCTGTCGGTGACGAGAGCGGTGAGTCCTGTCATGGCAGCTGAGAGGGAAATAACTCTCCCCCTGCTTTATTCTCCAAATTCTCCTCAATAATTAAAAGCTCTTTGAATCCTCCAGAAATTATGAATTTTCCAGCCTGGTGATGGAAAGCAATAATTGTCCATAAATATGTAATTCAGCTGTGGATTCAGATTAGTGCTCCTGGCATAATTAAATCACTCTAGGTTCAGACCCCATTGTGCAGGTGTTCCCTTCCCAGATAACAGGACAGTAGTGTACAAGGGAGCCAGCAAGGTAAACAGACCTATTACTAACTTGGAGGGGCTTATTATCTCCGGGACAAACAAGTGGATTGCAGGCAGACTCGCAGCTTCTCCCTGACTACCAAGGCAGTAGATTGCAGGGCCAGCCAGGAGGTCTCTGGGTACGTGCAGAGATGAAAATGCTCAGCCTTTCACAGGAGGTAACGAGCAGTTCACAGCCAGATCTGATCCATTGCTGTTTTCTCATTCCAACGCTAAATACAACACAGATTAGCTACAGGACTCAGAGGGAGACAGAGCTGGATGCCTTGCCTTGCCCAGGAGGTTGATGCATTCCTCTCTTCCTCTCCCTGGGAGTTACAGGGAGTAGCTGAGGGCAGCTCAGGCAAGTGGTGGGTGCAGATGACATCCAGGCTCCAACCAAGTCAGTACATTTCCACTAAGGAGACACCACATTTTAGAGCTGCAAAATGAGTGTTCCAAATCTTCCCCGCAAGAGTGTGATTTATCTGGCAATTGCTCCTCTAATGGCGTGAGTTTGGTTGGCTGCTGGGATATTGCCTAGCAACTTTACCAGGAGTGCTAACAGTTCATTTGTGAGGACCCTCAACCAGGTGGGGGGTGTGACCATCCTTAAGGAAAGGCTTTCCTGTTGCAGGTCGCCTACAGAGCCCAGCAAGGCAACACCAAGCAAGCAGTGCTGAAGATGGCGATGGTGTGGGTGTTGGCATTCCTGCTGTACGGACCTGCCATTATCAGCTGGGAGTACATCTCAGGCCGGAGCATCATACCCACAGGGGAGTGCTACGCTGAGTTTTTCTACAACTGGTATTTCCTCATGACAGCCTCCACGCTGGAGTTTTTCACCCCTTTCATCAGTGTAATGTTTTTCAACCTGAGCATTTACCTGAACATACAGAAGCGTACCAAAATGCGCCTGGATATTTTCCATGAAGTGCACAACCAGTCCTTCACTGAAGAGATGGAAACGAGCCCAGAAACAAAGATTTCTTTGAAATGCTGTAAGTGGGAGCAGAAGGAGTCAGCTGAAAACCTCAACCTCTCCAAGAGCAAAGCTGAAGCAACAGTCTCCACTTCTAGCCTGGGTGCCAAAGAGCTGCTGGCAACAAGCTCGGAGAGCTCTGCAAAACCCAAGTGTTGCAACAAAAAGAGCTGCAAAAATTCAGCATCCACTCTGTCCCTAGAGAAAAGGATGAAGACCGTGTCCCAGAGCATGACTCAACGCTTCAGGCTCTCCAGAGACAAGAAAGTTGCCAAATCGCTGGCAATCATTGTGGGCATCTTTGGGATTTGCTGGGCACCATACACTCTCCTGATGATCATCCGCGCTGGGTGCCACGGCCGCTGCATCTCTGAGTACTGGTACGAGACTTCCTTTTGGCTGCTGTGGATCAACTCAGCTATCAACCCTATCCTATATCCTCTCTGCCACTACAGCTTCAGAAGGGCCTTTATTAAACTCCTCTGCCCCAAGAAGCTGAAGATTGAACCTCACGATGCCCTTCAGAACTGCTGAAAGTGAAACCAGCGCTGTGTGAGGATGAGAAGAGTCTCAGTTTAATACTCCAGTGCTGGTGTAGGAATGCAGATTACTTCCTTGGAAGAAGCTGGGACCTTGGAGCAGTGGTCGGGGGCAGGGCAGGAAGGCCGTAGGGAGACCACTTTAATTTGTTCTAGTTCATCAACAACAAAATCCCACAGCGTAGAAGGGTAAAGGTGGGGTTTCTTTTAAATTAACCACAGGCTGTGAAATCTGTGTCCGCCACTTGCAGGTGCCACAAAAGAGCTCTGCTGCCACCTAGTCAGGCTGAGCAGCACCAGCATCCTGCTAAAATAAAGAAAAATGAAAAATAAAAAGCTAACAAAAATAAATATCCGACTTTAAACTACTGCACTACAGTTCAGCTGCTTGATTTTCCCCATAAACGGGAGCATTTTTTCCTTACAGTTATTATGCATGATGATATAAAAAAAAGTACAAATCTCAGAAGGAAAACACTTCATTTATAATTTTGCTACAGCAGCTGCAGCCATAATCTGGATCCCTGTTCCATGGGGTGCAATAGATTTCCCTTCCACTCCCCAAGAAGTGGGGGATTTTAGCAGGTTTCACAACTCTTGCATTCTTCCTTTAAAAATAAGTATATCACTTGAATGACAATCAACATAATCCATCAACATGAGCATCAATTATTTTATTTTTTAATTGTTTTTAAAGCAGTCAACTAATACCACAGACAGAGCACTGGATTAGAGAGACCAGGGCTCTAACCTTGGTCTTAACATAAAATCTCAGGCATTTTGTCTCTGGTTATCAGGTCATGCTTCACCACACTTGCCCATGTGTTCTGTAACCTCTTTGGGCACAGATTGTGACTGAAAAGCAGATGACTTTCACTGCCCATCTCTGTTGGCACTGCTCAGTGATGTAGTATGTAACACCAATATGTAATTAACTGTCACGACAAATGCTCATATTTAACAGTATTGCACAGAGAAGCTCAAGATCATAAGTCTCAAAACTACATTTACAAATAGAAAGCCAAATGCTGTAAAGTAGTACCCAAAAGCTTATGATGTTGTGGTTGCCAATAACACCTCGCTGTTGCAAGCAAACTGCTTTTTGGCTGCTGCTAGGAGTGAAAGAAAATGCCATCCAGCTGTACTCCAGTGACAATTTGTTGAGTAGATCAGTATTGTCAACTGAAGTCTGGTTTTAAATGATGTCTTGTCTTGTGTGTATAATATTTCAGTCTTGTGACACATTGTCAGTCTATAATATATGGGTTAAAATATACACTTTGAAGTACGTGTACTATGAATTGACAGGATATGCTGTTTACACCTTCCCCCATGTCTGCTCCCTCCTGAAACCCCCAATAAAGTATTTTTATAAGAAGCTTGATGAATATTTTATGGTAAACAAGGTGCTGCTGGAAATGATAAATCCATCTGGAAGCAAAACATCTACGGGCAAGCCTGGGGAGGCAGTTACAGCCTATGCATTTCACAAAAAAACCAGCTCCTGAAACATCTGAGTTCCTCTTACCTCTGGGTAGCAGGTTCCTGGCAGCACACTGATGGTGTGGTGAATGCACATCATTCAACATTCTCCAGCTTTGGGTCTTTTCCAGAGCATGTTACATGCAACTGAGATCTGAGAAGGTTACATGACACCAACTCTTCCTGGGAGTTACAAAACCCACTGGCCTTTCTAAAAATGAAAAAGTCATGATGTGACCGAGGCATCAGTTTCCAGCTGTGTTTCACTTCATTTGTGGGAGAGGGGGAATTGTTCAGCCTGACAAAAAGAAAAGGTACTGGTTGTTACACCTTCCTTTTCCAAAGAGTGAAGAAACAGACATGTTTCTTTTTGAGCCTTTTGCATGGTATTGTCATGGTCTCTTACTTCCATATGGGCAGAATTATCTACACTTGGCTGAAAGCAATTTTATTCATTTTGCAGGGAAGATACTTATATGTCTTCCTGAAATAAGAACTCTTCCCTTGCCAAATAAAAAAGAAAAATAAATACTTACACTTAAACTTGAGGTCACACCTGAGCCTGGTTTTCATACTGAAAACGTTATGAGCTGGTCTGAAGTTTCAGAGTAGCTGATGACTAATGCAAATAAGCTTCAAAGAGTATTTGCATTCTGCTGATTTTTAGTGTTCAGAATATAAATGTCTATATGCATTTGGAAGAGGCAGGGACTAGGGAGCTTTGAGGCATAATCAAATACGAACTGTGAAAATGCATAACCCACTAGACAAGACTTGTCAACTAGCCCAGCAAAGCACCTCTGTATAATTTATGATACCATACCTGCTAAAAAAAAAGCCTCATTCCTATTGTCTAGGCATAAACTGATCAGGCAGGACCTGTTCTCAAGAGCCACGGAAGAAGACTTGCTGTAATTATGAATATGCATCAAAGAGTTGGGGAAGCAGAGAGGCTTCATTTCCGTAGCACATTTCCACACAGAGAAGCAGCCCGGCTAATTCCAGAGAGGAGCATCCAATTTATGCACAGGATGTAGGTAAACAGCATCCATGCAGCTGTAAGTCATGCCCAGGAGCTTTTTAAACCAGGGACTTCCCACAGGACCCGTGTGGAGGTAATTCGTGTTCCCCTCTCTTAATACAAACCTACACTCCATTAACTCGAGGCATTTAAGGAGGTCTGTGGTCCTTTCACAGAGCAGCATCTGCATATCAATAAACTATCAAAGAATATTTTTTTTTTTTCATTGCACAGCTATGTATTTTCTTTTTGGCTCTGTAATGCTTCCTCCCTAATCACCAGTAATGAGAGATCCCTTTATGCAGCCAGAGGAACTTTGCCTCTCCTCTGGCCCCTCCTCAATTATCATGCCTTATTTGTTCTGTCCAACCTGCAGTTACATAAATTGCTCCATTGTTCCACAGACATCACTAAAGCTTCATTAGCTCAAGTAGGAGACTGGAGAAGAAGAGAGCACAAGAAGGAGCTTTTGCTGAAAAACACCTGTCTGGGATAATTAATTGAGACTTGCCGAGAGGGAAGGGCTCTGAAATCAGGAAGATGTGATTATATTTTGATTTGAAAGGATGCTAATCGTTTTCCTTCATGTTTGCAAATGAACATTTATTTTCACAGCAGATCTAGGACTGAAAGTCAGAAGGTTAGCATCCTTGCCAGAAAGAATTTTACCAACATGATTTCTGTGAGGGAGGATTAATTTTTCATAACC
This sequence comes from Pitta sordida, assembly GCA_013390025.1. Classification (NCBI taxonomy): domain Eukaryota; kingdom Metazoa; phylum Chordata; class Aves; order Passeriformes; family Pittidae; genus Pitta; species Pitta sordida. The sequence continues at coordinate 61,426 of WEKX01012881.1, forward strand.
CCGGCTCTCGTGCAGTGACATCAGCACAACTTTGTAGTAAAGACCTGGACTTAAAAGAGACCTCCTGCACTCTACAGAACTTGTTCTTCAAATAGATGGGGCGCAATAAGGAGCACTATTATCTTCTGATATGAGAATCCCAGATAAGAAATAAAACTCTTTGCTGGCTGCCCTGGATGAGTGGTACAAAAGAGAAAAGCTCTCTCCCCTTCTGACACCACAAAGCCAGCCTTTTATACAAGATTGCACAGATGTTCCTGTAGACTGCAGGGAACTCACAGCACTTCTCTGTTCCCTTAACCTTGACTTAAATCTCCTCCTTTCCTCCTTACAACAATTTTCTGTCAACGGAGTTGTATGTCTTTGCAGGATTAAGGAATGACAAGCCCCACATTTTTACTTCATAATTCACAAGCTGTTCGCAGGGTTTGGGTACAAAAGGGAGCTGATACTTAATCCAAGTACCAAACACCGTATGTAGAGCTATGTGTGCACACCTGTGGTGGAGGAACAAGACTATTAATATTCCATTTGTAAAATTCTACAACCTGAAATTTTTAAAAATTACTCAGGCACCAAGCAGGACCTTTTGTTGTATTGTAAAGGCTTTTCTTATACATCAAATACCTGCCAATAATTCCTAGGACCTCCTGCCATAATATACAATGATTGTATCTTGGAGGTGGTGAGGAAAGGGTATGAAAGGAGTTAATTCTGAGATGTGTGTTTACAAACATCACAAGCATCCCCCCTGTGCATGTAAACACACAATTCATGACAAAACCAGAGTTCTTACAGGCAGACTCTGTGCCCACAGTTTATTCATCTGTTCTTTTAAGTACAGAAATGTGACTGTGATCTGACACTGGCTTTTGGGTTGTTTTCAACACAACATCCTAGGCTTCAGCAGCACAATCAGCACTGAAGGAAAACTGATTGCAAAGTAGTAGTTAATAATCTGATTCAAGATCTCTCTGAGCATTCACCAACAACAAGCTCTCTGCTAAGAGGGCAATAGCAGTTCTGGCAAATTTTTTAGCTGTTAAGTAAGAGCTCACGCATGGCTTTAATCACTAGAGGCTGTTTATTGAAGAACAAACAATAATGGGGGTTGCATATGTAATCCCCTGAACACAAAGTTGCACGTACACCCTGCAGTGTCCGTGAATTGATGAGGGATTGACAAAGCAGAGCAATCACCCTCCATTATGAAAATAATTTGCACTCTGAGAGGCATAAATTTAATAGACTATTATGGTTAAAACAGCGTTTCATATCTCTGATACAGCCAGCAATTCAAAACATACAGGAATAAAATAATATGTATAACACTCATATGAGGCCTATGGCCAGTGTTCTGTAAAGTAGGAATTGGGTTGTTAGCCAAGAGCTTTCACAACAGTAACAAGTGAGAAGATGGTTTGTTGCTGCCATTAATACTTTTAATCAAAATGAAGATTGCAGAGACTTCATGGCACTGCATAGACAGAGGGATTGTGGTGCAGCTAATTCTAGAGTAGGGAAAGATTGAAGTAAAACGTGGTGCCACTCAGTGCAACAAGGTAAATTAAATCCCAGCAGAAGACCAAAGTGCCCAACATATCCTTTCTGAAGCTCCCACTGGGAAAAAGGAAGCAGACAGAAGCCCACAGAAGCCCACAGAACAGTTCCACCTATTTCAAAGAGCTGAAATCCCTTAGAAATCCCCCCTCACAAGTCCCACGTGCTCCTGACAAAGTGACCATCTCAAAAAAGGTGTCTGAGAACATGAAGGGTATATTAATTTCCTTTGAAAAAACTCAGAAATTCAACCTTTTTTCACGCACCTCTTGAGAGGTTTAGACCCCAGCAGAAGTACCCAACAGACTAAAACCTGGGAAACCAGCTTAGTTAAGGTCATTTTAACTGACTCATCTTAATAACCATGTTTTCACCTCAGTTCTTATTTCACCGAGAACCATCACCATGCCTCACTTACCAAAAGTGCCTCTCAGTCACTATTTGTAAATAGGAAATATTTGTAATCAATATTAATCACTCCCAACTGTGGCACAACAAGGTATGAAATCAGAGGAATTGCCTCCTCCACGACGAAAGAACAGAAAACATAAATTCTAGTCAGCCTAAATGCCACTTTGTACAACAGGGTCTGAAGAGGTATTTGTGTGCTGACAGGATCCACCAAATTACCTTTGAAAAAGCAGGTATACGTATTAACTGAAAGACAAGAAAGAAGAAGCACAACACATTTTTTGAGAAAATCTGAACAAGTTCCTTCTTTACTCAATCCCATTTGTGACCCTCTGCAATTTTTTCCTCCATTAATATATAAGCACTCAGGTACCACTAGCACGAAAATTGGAATATAGCTATTTTTTAGGTTGAATAGTCACTAAAAGCAAATCTCCTACTGTGCACTTACTCATCAAACAACCTGGTTAGCTAAATGTGACACTGGTCTGGTTCCAGGCTAAATACATTAGGAAAACATTAAGTTAATTTAGCCTTTATAGACAATTCTAGAACTGTTCTGTGTTGATCAGCTTCATAAGCCACTTCAAGCCGTTGAATAAGCATTACAAAAATCACTGTCTTTGGAACATTTAATTAGTGATAATTACATCAATTAGTAGCACCAGTAAGCAAACTGTGCATGTTTCACATGGCAGTTGTTATCCATCGACACATCAAGAGGTTTTTACTGTGAAAAAAGTCCTGAACGCCTTAAAAAAATACAGAGGAGTTACATGAATGAGTTGTCCCAAAGCTTCTAAACAGCACCATGGACTGCAGAGCCGGGAGAAGGGTAAAGTGGGTACTGGAGGATTTTGTGAAGGCTGATACTTTTTTCCCAAATTCCAGGTCCTCTGCCTTACCAGAGAATTTCTGTGTGGCTCTGCAAGTCCCTGGGGTCCAAATCCAGACAGGTATTTTAATTCCAAATTTCTAAAATGCAGTGAGACACAGGCTGTTCCCATCCTGGCTAACTTTGGACCTCAGCCTCCTGTGATTCAGCTTCTACCAGTGAAAGAAGGTTAAAAAAAAGTCCTCACAAACTTCAGGTTCTATAATAAAAAAACCACCATAAAATTTTCATTCCTCAAAGCCATTTGCCTAATGGCCATAAATTAGTTAATGAAGCTAGAAAATGTTGGTTGATATAGAAACAGAGTGTCTACATTTTTTCTGTCTATAGACTGGATGGATAACCTTCAAACCCCTCTCTTCATAATACTGAAGTTATTTAATGTTCTTGGGTTTTGTTTTTCTAGACAGACCTCAGCATCCCAGTAATTGCTGATTTGAACCCCTGTTTTAAACTTCCATTACATGTCTGCTGTTGGGGGTGGGTGGAAGAAAATGTATGTTTCCTAAAGTAACACACTAAAAAAAATATTGATTTAATACACTGATCATTTAAAAGGTTACTTTTTAAATGTGATAAATGTGAGTCCTGTCTGGACAAAGCACACTAGCTGCCCAAACTCATCTTCGCGGTCTATAACAGAGGAAAACAACAGGAAATGAAGAGCCACAAACCAGTATGATTTCATGAATAAGATAATCAAAATATGGATACTTCATCCGTAATATCACAGATGTCTTCTTGACAACCAGTGTTTTAGCAATTACATTGCCTCATGCAAATGTTTTTTCTTCATAAGCATTTTCTACTTTTAGTGGAAGATTAATTTATCTGGATTTAGAGAGTGAACAGACAACTTCTATCAAGGGCTGATTAGTGCGTGTACAGGGGATGGTGGGATTCTCAGGTCTTTGGAAAACAGCGATGTTCCAGCCTCGGTGGTAATTAAGCACCCGGGAAGCAAATGTCAAGATTCAACTGAGAAATCTTTAAACTATGACAAAGCTTTTCCATATGCGAAAATTGATCCCAAACCATAAGGTGCTTGCTAAAATATTACCCGCACATTAATTGCTTATTGATTTCTCCAGTTACAGAGACAAACAGGCCCTACCGAGAATTTGAATAACAAAAGATAATTTGTTCAGCAGGTCGTTTGCAGCCCTGCTTTTCAATCAGTGCTAATAAGTCTCGATCTAAGTGCATTTCTAAACCTGCATTTTAAAAGCTGATTGTGTCTGTATAAAACATTTTCAGCCGATGTGAATAAGCACGGGGTTCTTCATGGTTTGTGTCTTGTTTTACCCACTAATCATGACAAAATAACAGGTTAAAACCCCCACCAACCTGAGCCTGGGTCACCATTGCACTTTCACTCCAGTTAAATGTAATTGAACATTACCAGAATAAAACTGATTGTCACAAAGTAACCAGCCACTGCCATTGTCTGACTGAAATGGAACGTGCAGACAACAAGCTAATTATGAAACCCTAATTATATGGATTCGCAGTTTGGCTGCTCTTTTGTCTTCACTCATCAGTCAGGAAATGTATTTATAATACACAAATACAGGTCACCGCTTTGGTGACAAAACAGTAGAGCAATAAGCAAAGAACAGAGCTGACCAAGGAAATGTGCACTTCACAGAGTCAAAGCAATATTTCATATAAACAAGGGCAGAGAAAAAACAACCAACAAACAAACCCCATGGATGAGAAATCAGGTCTCCTTGGACAATTCTATTTCAATCACTGAAGAGGAGATGAAAAATTACTCTCAGTGGGGAAATGAAGGGCAAACACAATCTCAACATTAAAACAAGGCTGATAAAAATCTGTCTTTGTCCTACCATCTCATTTTTATGTCTCCGAAAAATGGCCATATAACACATGATGAATTTCAGAACTGCTTAAGGAAAAATCGAGAGAACAGCCTTAAGGAAGCTTTGTTCGTTGCAAAATCATCCCTTATCATTACTGACATGCAAATGTAACCTCCCCTCCCAAAAGTAAAATCTTGGGCCTTTCCAGACCTCCACAGTGCAGCACAATTAATGCCCATTTAACAGAACGGGTGAATTTGTTACTGAGGAATAGCACTGGAAGCTGCAGTATAGAAATCAGCTGGTCCTCAAAGGCCAGGCCCACATCAACATTGGGAGGAAGTTCAGCAATATCAGGATGGAGCTTTAATTTATACCAAAGCCATTTTCACAACAGTGATGAACTTCATGATTAAAGGTCAAAACCAAAAATACAATTTTCAAGGGAATGACAGGGCTGTAGACCTGGGGAAGAGATGCTGAGCTTTTACTTACCTTTTCTTCCTGTGGGCTATGGTGCTTCCAAAAGTAAAAACTCCCAAAGTAAAGTGTCATCTTGCTCCCCGCAAAAATCCATTTTACACAGAAATATTTGCAGAAAGATTAAGCCCAAACAGATATTCATTGTTGTTTTATTTCCATCCCAGAGATAACAGTTCAAAGGACAAACACCCCGGCATTCCAACAGCCTGTCTGCTCCCTGATTATCTTCCACCTCATTTAACAACTCATGAGCTGCACACCTGCAAGGCACCCAACTTCTGGTCCCAGCATTACCCTGACACTGCAGGTGTTGGCCAGGGAGCTCAGACAACAGGCTGCCATGGAAAACAGGACAGCAGAGCAGTCAGGTGGTGGTTCTGTACCCAGCACCTTCTGCAAACGTGTGCAAAGGATGGCAAAATCCCTCTCTATCAGCATGAGCATCTCTAGTTCACAGCCACTCCTGTCACTCTGTAATTTGAATTACTGTTTAAATTACTGTTTAAAACCAACAGAAATCACTGAGAGGAGGTTTAGTAAGTGCACAGAAAATAGTGAAAGAAATTCCCCCCCCCAAATAAATTAGGTAAAAAACCAGTGCTTCACAAACCATAAGTAAAGCAGATTGCGATATCTGATTCTCTGCTTATTTAATGTACTGCAATGTGTCCTCAATACCCACACGTTTAAAAGTGGCCTTTTTAATGCTTGTTTTTACATTATTATTGACATTAATATTTCCTTTTCTGTGCAATTGATGCCACCTACGTTTTCCAAGGGCTTACAAAGGGGAAAAGGACTGCAAATACATATAAACCCCCTACAATTAGCACTAGAATACTGCTGTAGTTGTGTACTAAAAAATGCATTAAAAAGATGAGTACTAGAACTGCGAAGTGCTGAACAAAATTATGACTCAAGCTTCTCCAGCAAATAGAGGATTGACTGGACTTTAATTCACATTAAATTCCTATGGCTTATTGTCAGAATCAGAAATAAAATCTATCCTCTCTTTCCTCGTCAGCAGAAAAAGCAAGGACAACATCAAAGGCTTCAGCAGAGAAAAGCAAAAAGTAGTTTGCAAGCAAGTCAAGTAGAAGAAATCCATGAAAACAAGCCCATCCACCCCAACCCCAGCCAAAAAAACTGGGAAGAAATCCTATAGCACAAAACTGCTCCCTGCAACAATTCATCATTCTCTTCTCCCAACACAGGGTTTTGTTGGGGTTTTTTTTCTGTTCTCTGAGGCAGAATGTGTCTCCTTTGTGAATACCTTATTTTCAGCAGAACCAGAGGTTTCTCCTCAGTCCTCTGCTTCCACTGGAGTGGGATCCAAGGGATTTTCATGCTACACCTGAAGGAACACTCTGGAGATTAACTCAGCCTCTCCTGCTTGGCACTAACAAAGGCACCTGCAGAAGGTGACTCCCCTTACTGTAATCATATATTGACTGTAGCAAATTCAAGCTTTTCCAAACAGCTGTTCCAGCACTAAAACTGGAGTTATTTGGCACTTTTCCTCACTAGATGAAGGAGTTACGTGATCCTCCAAAGCCCCTTTGAACCCTATAAGAACATGGTTAGGAACACGGTGCTGTCACCTCGGAGGAGGCGGCTGAAACGTTCAGCACAAAGAACCCAATTCCAGGATCAATGGGACATTCTGGGAAGCTGTCAGGAAACCCGCTGTGCTCTTCACACATCAGTAAACAACACGCTGTCCTCTCGAGAACTGAGGTTACGCGAGCACCACGACTGAGGATGAAAGCTCCTGTGAGCACAGAGGTCTTTAAAACAACCCTTGGCATTCTCACACACAGAGTGCAAAGCATCCACAGGCATTCAATAATCTGCACTAGCTTTGGTGTTCAGGTAACCTTCTCCTGGTTTTATTAAATGTGGCTGCAAAGCCTAGAGCAACAGAAGGAAAAACAAAAGTGAAGCCTAAAAATGCTGCACAAAACCAAACAGAAGGACTGAACTGATTAACTTCTACTTAATTCAGTTTGGTAAATCCCAGGGATGAAGCAAAACATGTGAGACTTTAGGCTTTATTATTAGTTTTCATTTTTTCCTGATCCTATTTACACCAGTATCATTGCTGACAGTAATGCAGAGATTACTTCCCACACCTGATCACACATAGAAATACCCCGAATGGAAATTCAGAAGAGGTTTTGGCTGTAACTTTTATTGATAGTCGAAGCACTTGAGTTGACCTTGCACTTTTTCAGAATTAAAAACCTGTTGCTCTTAAGTGTGAACCTGCTTTCTTACACACACAAAGTTAATTCCAATTAATAATCACATCACAGAGCTGATCCCAACACTGATACTGCAGGAGGGCATGAGCTGAGCTGTAATTCAGAGATTGAACAAGACTGCCCCTTTCCAGCCACAGGCAGCCAGGAAAATTCCGGGAATCTGAGATCCAGGCTTTTAAGCATGTGCTATTCAAAAGCATGAGAGTATTAGGGATGAAATCAAACAAAATGTGCAGTGAACAAAGCAGGAAGAATTATCACCTTGGCTGTGGTACAGTAGAACTTTAACATAATTATCTTTACACAAAATATAACCAGAGTACACAGAACAAGCTCTTCTTTCAGCAGGATGAGAGCAAAGACCCACTATTCTAAATCAAGATTTCTGAATTCCTAGAGAATTATATTTAAGAACACAGTCCAGAAAACGACACAGTACAAAAAAAAGGGGGGCTGTGTGTGAAGAAGTGTATTTTTATTTTTTAATATCTAAGCTTAGGATTTCTTAGAACTTTGCTTGAGATTCCTCAAGGAAACAGGAGAACTCAGAAGTGATTCTCAAATGGCTGCTCCCTGGCTAATTTATACAGCTACTTAGCTGCTGACAGCATTTAAAGGTAATTAATTATTTATATTAATGAGGAAATAGTTTCAGTCATTAATTGCAGTTCTTTCATGCTTCTCCTCCCTAAAATTACTGAGGAGCTGTGTGTCCTCTGAGGGCGAAAATCCACACCAAACCACAACAGTGTAGAAGCAGTTTAAAGATGACTGAAAATGGTCATTGTATCAAAACAGATGAACATGAGACCACCATATTTTTATTTTAGGATTTTTGATCAGTGAAAACTGAGAAGTCCCTTCACTACCATTCACAAAAACAAGCCACCATCTCCTGCAGTTCCTGTGTTTCAGCCATTTCTTTGTGCCAGCATTCTCTTCATTCCATAATTAACTACCTAATGCCAGACAAGATCCAGGTTTCCAATTCAACACCTATCATGGCCACAATTTTCAAATCTTATTGTAAAACATCTGAGACACCTCAAAGCTGAACAAACAAACAAAACCACCTTGCCAGTGCAGCAGTCCAGAACAAATCCACACGCTGTGCCCTTGTATTTTAAAAGGGAAAACAACCCATAAAAATACTCAAACCACACAGATGCAATTTAATGAAATCATGATTTTTATTTTAATTTTTTTTTCCTCCTTCCAGCACAGTTCTCAGCAGTTCTGGTTCCTACCACTTGACTGGGCTTTGCCCTCGTGATCGTTCTGTCTTCACGTAAGTGTCATACAGTTCTCTCAGGTGCCACAGCAGCTCCTCCAAGTTGTCCCCAGTCAGTGCAGACAAGGCAATGACCCGCTCAGACACCTGCTCTCTCAGGAGAGGCAGATTGATCCTGGACTCTGCCAGGTCGATCTTATTCCCAATGACCACACGAGGCCTCTCAGACAATCCTCTCTCATATTGTTCCAGTTCGTGTTTCAAGTCCTGCAGCTGAACCCACGGCTGAGGCACAGACAGATCCACCACGTACAGGAGGAAGCGGCAGCGCTCGATGTGCTTCAGGAAGGACAGTCCAAGGCCCCGGTTCTGATGAGCACCTTTGATCAGGCCAGGAATGTCAGCAACTACAATGAGAGGAATTCCACAGTGAATCCAACATATCCAGTAAAAAAACCCCACCAAACCAAATCCCTCCAGTCCTTAACTGGCAGGTGCAAATACTTTTGTAATTATGACTCAGCACACCTCATGTTAAGTTGGCTGCTATTATCTTTTAAGACACTTAAATTTAGATTATTCCAGTGCAGACATACAGGTTGCTAGTTTGATACTAAGGGTGGTACCTACAAGTGAACATGAAATTGGCTTTCAGTACAGTTTTGAAGTTCTTTAGAATTCTACAGAACTGCTAAACTCACTTCTGCTCAAACACCTAAACTCGAGTGACACAAATTGCCACGAGGGAACACACAACATAATTCTTACCTGCTATTTGTTCGTAGTCTTGATAGTGGACAATGCCAACGTGGGGGTTCAGGGTTGTGAACGGGTAGGCAGCCACAGCTGGCTTTGCACGGGAGATGGCTCTCAAAAGTGAGGATTTGCCAGCGTTGGGAAAGCCCACCTGGAATACAAACACTCAAATTTCTTACTGAACAGATCTGCAAAATTCTGCTAGATCAGTTATTCTGCAGTTGTTAAGCTGCAGCAAGAACACTACGTAGCAAAGCATGACTTTAACAGCTCAACCAGCTGGTGTTAAAATGTTTCCATACTCAAATATGAAAAAAGCTTAAGCCCTAAATTGACTTAGCATCCATGGCTAAAGAGATTTTTCATTTCAGAGGATGCAAAACCTGGATCTAATGAAGTCAAGTGTTTTGTATCTGTAAAAAGAGAAACGTGGGGATCAAATAGAAATTATTTGAACTTTATTGAAAGCAAAAACCCAAACTTATTTAAAAGAATTCTCTATACTGTATTGTTCATCTGCAGAATCAGCAGAAAAAGCTGCTGCAAATCATCAGCAATCATTAATGAATCTTCCACATTGCTTTTCTATATATAGTGGGGATTTTCACAGAAGTAGGACAACATCAAGTAGCAAGAGAGTGACAGCTCTGTGAATCACTGTGGACACCTTTCCACCAAGTACCAGCAAGAAAGCACTGAGCTGCATCTCTAAACAAGCAAGCCAGGGACTAACAAAAAATGTTATCACCCATTATTTCTTCAGTCACTCAAGTGCCATCCTACAACAACAAGCACGTTGAGGAACTACATCAACTCACCAATCCTGCATGAGCTGTTGTCTTGAGCTCCAGATGAAGGACCCTTTCCTGACCTGGCTCTCCAGGAGTAAAAGATGTTGGAGCGCGGTTTTCGTTGGAAAGAAAGAAGCGATTCCCTTTCCCTCCAGCTCCTCCATAAGCTGCAATATACTCTTCACCATGCTGAGAGAGGTCAGCCACCACTTCCCCATCTTCCTTCACCAAAGTACCCACAGGGACCTGAAGAGTGGAGAGAGATGCAAACATCACACTGGAGCTCGAAGCCTGCAGCAGATCCTTCACCAGACAATTTCACATCTGCTGAGAAATCACTGGTCCAAAAAGAGAATTGTATGTCATGAAGCTCAATTTATGAACTCAAACATCTGTCAGACATTTACCTTTCATTAAAGTGAAGAACCATGAGAAGCATAAACACGGTTTTAGGAGAAGAAGCCTGAGCACAACAGCGAGCTGTGCACCAGAACAGCCCAGCTGAAGAAAAGTCTGCCCCTGCTGAAGGAGCTCTGTGCTCAGACTGCTCCAGGCAAACGACCCTTAGAAGTAAAGCAAATGGTTCTGACCAGATGCACGTCCCAAAGAAGTTCTGATGTTTTTAAACAACTTAAACAGTTTGTACTGCCTGTGCCAACCAGCCCTGTCTCAGCAGACAGCACACAGGGATCTGCACAGAGAAATGTTCTCCAGCTTGAAAATCAGCAATGCTCCAAACTAACACACATCAGGCAACATTCACTCCTTTACTTACTTTAACGTACACAAAGGCACCATTAGCTCCGTAACAGTTTTTCGCTCCTCCTCTCTCTCCATGAAAACCCTGGTAGAAGGGAAGCACTGAAGAAAGTGATTTCATTTGCTGGTCAGCTGCAAAGCAAAATACACGTATTTTGAGCACATTGTTTTGGTAAAAGAGGCATAGAAGAGCAATCTCTTCAGTGTTCCTTCCCTTTCTGAACACTGCATGAATGTGTTTCCTATTAACTGTCTCAGTAATAACATATCAGGGAAGACTAAATCTAAGTTGTGATGAAGTTTAACTCATCTGTTAAGGTTTATTAGCCATGCAATTAATAAAGTGGTCATTCCAAAATCAACCATTACAGAATACTCTGGAAAATTAAGTTGCTAGATTAGTGGATTTTGCAGCAAGGTGCTGGCAGAACCATCTTCATTCATTTTAAGAAGAAAATTTAATCAGGTTCTTACCATAACATACTCAGGCATCAGCCACTAAAATATCCACAAAATCCCTTGATTTTCAAAATGCTTTAAGGCTGCTGGTGTCATTTGTGTCCCCTTTACCACAGCTCAGGACACAAAGGCAAATACACTTCATACAGAAATAACCATTTAAACATTGTTGACATGTACAATCCATGCTGGGCTGTTTTCGCTGGGGTGGGGTGTTAAGCAGCAAGACAACAACATGAAACAAAAGGGATTTAGTGAGTTTTACCTTTCAAAATGACATGACCCCCATCACCTCCATTCCCACCATCAGGACCTCCAAATATTTTCCTGGGTTCACTGTGGAAGGAATGACCCCCTGCTCCTCCTCGTCCTCCAACCACACGCACCTTCCGATGATCCACGAAGTATCGGGTCTGTAACAAGGGTAGGGGTTGCATCCTTTAGGTAAAATTCATCAGAGCCATCTTCCAAGAAGTTTTAATAATAGGTAGACCTGCTGTTATAGTTGCAATGAGTTCCATTCAACAGCAAAGAAAAAAATAAATCAGAACTCTGCAGCCATTCATTGCAAACTACAATCTAACAATTAAATGGTGCAAAGAATATAAAGTAGTTGTAAACAGAACAAGCAGAGAAAATCTTAATATATGACAGAAGCAGCTCTTCAGAGACCAAAACAAATAGGATATATAAATACAGTGTAAAGAAAATTCCAAATCTTGGCTCTATTTCTGACATTAACCTAATATTTGATTTGTGGCAAACTAATTATGCTGCACCAGCTTTTCTGTCAGCAAAACAGGTTTGATGGTATTTACCTATCTCTGGAAAGTGGGCTGAAACTCCCGAGGGAAAATATTAGAAGTTCATTCACAGACAGGTGGAATTATTTACACAGAGGGATGAGAAGAGAAAGCATGACCTCGACTAGGGGAACATTCAAATTTTGTCTATTAATAAGGGACTCCACGAAAACAGGCAGGAAGGGTCACTTTAAATAAACAGCCCAAATAGTCTGCGAGGGAGAAAAGTCATATTAGTGTTATTATACCAAGGAGAACCCTCACAACTCAACTCTTGATAATTAAAGTTATACTGAGACCAGTGACGCCTTAAAAAGCCTTTTAGAAAAGTATCTGGCACCACCACACGGCGAGATGGGAAACCATGGCTTTAAATGGAAAATGCTTTGCGGATCATTAGAAAATAAGAATTCCCACAGACGTGTAAATATAAAAATAAGATAAAATTCCAGGCCCCCGCCAGTTTCTCTGACACAAAATGCTCCTGTTTGGCAGCTGACTTCCACACACGACTAAAAAATACCCAGTGAGAAACAAAACGGTGTTTCAGCTTTTTCAGCTGTTTTTTACAACCCTAGCTTTTAAAAACACGCAACACCGCGGGGCAGAATCACCGCAGCGCTATTGCCAAAGTTTGTTGTATTTTACTCATCATTTCTCAGTACGAGATGGGGGGGGGNCACCGAACCGGCCTGAATTAAAAGTCATCGCGCTCCAACCCGCTGCCACGGGCAGGGACAACAAGGTTGCTCAGAGCTCCGCCCAGCCTGGCCTTGAGCGTTTCCAGCCGCAGAATCTCTGGGGCGCAGCCGTACCGCTCTCCTGGCAAAGAGCTTCCTCCTGATACCTTATCTCACCCTGCTCTTTGAAGCCGTTCCCCCTGGCGCTCCAGGCCCTTGTAGCCTCTCCCCACCTTTCTTGCGCGCTCCCTTCGGCACTGAAAAGGCACAGTTAGGTCACCTCTTTCTCAGTTTTCCCCAGTTCTCTCCACCTTTCCTCACAGCAGAGCTGCTCCATCCCTCTGATCCCCTTGGGGTCCCTACCCTGGACTCTGTCCCGCAGCTCCTGTGCAGTTCCCCGGAGCTGCAGCAGCTCTGCAGGTGAGGTCTCACCCCGTCCCTGCTGCCCACGCTGGGAGATCAGCCCCGGGCACTGGGATTTCTGGGCTCTGAGAGCACCTGGCCGGGTCATGTCCAGCCTCTCACCCACCAGCATCCCTCCCCAAGCCCTTCTCAGCAGGGGCTGGAATGAGATGAGTTTTAAGGTCCCTTCCAACCCAAACCAGCACGTAATTCTATAACCACCCATGAAGTCTATCAGAGAAGTAGGGCAGAAGTTGTAACTCCAACGAATCTCCCTTCACCTGTTGTTTCCATTCCGTTTGTCACAAGAAAATTACCACCGACTCCGTTTTCAAGATAATATTTAACCTAAACAATTTTCAAGCATTTTGTATTACAAAACAGAAAAATGATACAATTCATGGAAGAAGTCAAAATGCTGGCATCACTTTGTTTCCACATTAATACATAAAAATGGACAACACGTTAAATAAACATTTTGTTATTAACAATTAGAAATATTAACACCAAAATCATGTATAAATTAGGAAATAAATGTACAAACTATTTCCAAAGTGCTCTTTCAAATACATTATATACACAACATTCACGAAGTTCTTAATGTAAGACATTTCAGATTGATGTAATGTTGCTGTTTCGGTTTAAGTGTTGTTCGTATTCTCTCAAAAGCATTTCAGCACTTTCAACAACCACACAAAAGGCATATTTCCAAGCTGGCGAAGAGCAATATTGCATTCT
>WEKX01012881.1:75501-107899 GCA_013390025.1 Pitta sordida
TGAAGCCGTTCCCCCTGGCGCTCCAGGCCCTTGTAGCCTCTCCCCACCTTTCTTGCGCGCTCCCTTCGGCACTGAAAAGGCACAGTTAGGTCACCTCTTTCTCAGTTTTCCCCAGTTCTCTCCACCTTTCCTCACAGCAGAGCTGCTCCATCCCTCTGATCCCCTTGGGGTCACAGAATCACAGAATATTATGAGTTGGAAGGGACCCACAAGGATCATCTAGTCCAACTCACCACCTAACACCCGTACAGAGACCGAGAGCACATCCCAGAGCGTAACACCAACCTAGATCCCTCACAGTCTAGCAGGCCACTCCGAGCCGGTCATCCAGCCCTACACCCCCCAGCTAGACCCTACCCTGGACTCTGTCCCGCAGCTCCTGTGCAGTTCCCCGGAGCTGCAGCAGCTCTGCAGGTGAGGTCTCACCCCTTCCCTGCTGCCCACGCTGGGAGATCAGCCCCGGGCACTGGGATTTCTGGGCTCTGAGAGCACCTGGCCGGGTCATGTCCAGCCTCTCACCCACCAGCATCCCTCCCCAAGCCCTTCTCGGCACGGGCTGGAATGAGATGAGCTTTAAGGTCCCTTCCAACCCAAACCAGCACGTAATTCTATAACCACCCATGAAGTCTATCAGAGAAGTAGGGCAGAAGTTGTAACTCAAACGAATCTCNAAACACCGCCGCTCTTTTCCCAAAGTTTGTTGTATTTTACCCATCATTTCGCAGTACGAGATGGGGGGGGGGGAAGAGGTGCCCCAGATCCCCTCAGCGCTCACCAGCTGCCGCTCCGAAATGGCTCTTTTTTGCCTCAGCCGCCTGTCCTTGGCCCCCCTGGCGCAGGTGGTGGAGAAAGCCGGGGACATGAGGAGGAGCAGGGCCGCCTTGCCCGGGGCCCGGCAGCGCTGCAGCCCCAGNCTGCCCACGCTGGGAGATCAGCCCCGGGCACTGGGATTTCTGGGCTCTGAGAGCACCTGGCCGGGTCATGTCCAGCCTCTCACCCACCAGCATCCCTCCCCAAGCCCTTCTCAGCAGGGGCTGGAATGAGATGAGTTTTAAGGTCCCTTCCAACCCAAACCAGCACGTAATTCTATAACCACCCATGAAGTCTATCAGAGAAGTAGGGCAGAAGTTGTAACTCCAACGAATCTCCCTTCACCTGTTGTTTCCATTCCGTTTGTCACAAGAAAATTACCACCGACTCCGTTTTCAAGATAATATTTAACCTAAACAATTTTCAAGCATTTTGTATTACAAAACAGAAAAATGATACAATTCATGGAAGAAGTCAAAATGCTGGCATCACTTTGTTTCCACATTAATACATAAAAATGGACAACACGTTAAATAAACATTTTGTTATTAACAATTAGAAATATTAACACCAAAATCATGTATAAATTAGGAAATAAATGTACAAACTATTTCCAAAGTGCTCTTTCAAATACATTATATACACAACATTCACGAAGTTCTTAATGTAAGACATTTCAGATTGATGTAATGTTGCTGTTTCGGTTTAAGTGTTGTTCGTATTCTCTCAAAAGCATTTCAGCACTTTCAACAACCACACAAAAGGCATATTTCCAAGCTGGCGAAGAGCAATATTGCATTCTTCTGGCTACTTGTAATATTAATTATTATTCTTAAAACAATCTTACTTCCTTTCTGTTCCTTGTTATTGGAGAGTACTTATTTGTACGAAAACACCAGCAGGAAAGATGAGAGAAATTACAACAGACTAAAAAAAAAGTCTTCTATTTTACCAGTAGTTGAAACTATCAATGTAGGAAGGGCAGTGCTTGGACAACATTAAACTCTTCAGTTGTCCAGTTAAAGACTTTCCTCGAAAGGAAAAAAAGTAATGAATTGAGAGATGTTGTGTTTTCCAAAATATAAAGTCCTCAAACTTGAAATCCCATAAATACACCAGTTAAGACAAAGAAAAGGAGAAAATCCTACAGAGAGCGTATTTTAGATTGTAAATTTGCAGTTAATCTCATATTTAAAAATGCTTCTGGGGTACAGTCACCCCAGCTTTTTTGCCTCAGCAAAATTTGGACACAGTACTTTGTTCAACACTTTTTAAGCACTTTAAAAGTGCTTTTTTTTAACCAACACTTTATAAGAACATATAAAACTGAATATAAGCGACTTACATTGTTCATACTGATTTTTACATAACACTATTTTTTGTCTCTAAAGTCTCCCTCTATGGGTATTCTCTCACTGGTTGACCCCATCAATAGCTCCCCTCTCTATATGCATAAGAGTGTTTCACAATTAAAGCTGAATTTAGCTGCTTATCTGCAATAAAGATGATTTTTTTTTTCTTTTAATTCCGAACTACGTATTTCTGTCAAGCTACAAGAGGAAAATAAAAGTGATGATGAGCTGTAAGAACAACAGACCAACAAATCTGACAATATTTATGGTTATGATGCTTGCCGGGAAAGCTGAGCAAGGGCAGCAGGAGAACCAGAAAAAAAGAAGGATGCCAGCCACCTGCTTGTGAAATTTGGTGTGAAAATGCGTATTCAAGTTACAAAATTTGGAGTAGCATATTCAAGACGGGACTTTTGCCAGATGTTTTTCTCAGCTAAGCATGGTATGAAGCAATATTGACGTCGAGCAGGCTGACACTGCAGATCCCAGAGCTCCCTTCTACTCTTCTGGCCATGACAGAAATAACCTCTGTTTACATGGACATATAAAAGGTGCCTCTAGTGATCAACATTCCCTTGATTACAGGTTTGGGTCCCCTTTCTGTACCTTTTACAACAGAAATATGGACTTATACAGATTACTGAACTATAAGATTTGGGTAGGTAAGTGTTACAGAGGTTGCAGTGAAATTTTTTTATCATATAGCACAGAACTGTCTTTATAAAAGGAATACATCCATCCACTTGTTCTTAAGAAACAAAGTTAAGAGCCATGGATTTCGGAGGCTGGCAGGTAATCTTCACTGTTTTAATAACCTACCACAGGGAACTTACCTGGACTGACTTGTGAGTGATGGGCTTTGTACTGAGCCAGACCTCAGGACAGCCTGGCTGTTCTCCAGAACGGGGCACAACTGTGATCAAATGATCCTAAAGCTATTTAGAAACACCAAGAATGGGGCAAGGGCAGGGGGGTAAATGGAAAACTTCTGCATTGTATCAACATACAGTACTATACACAGCACCAAATATCAAACCATTAAAGCATTGTCTTGTTACCAGTAGTGCACTGCTTCATATCCAGCATGAAATGAACACTGTTCACATACAGACGCTGCTTTGTGCTAAGGGGTAACCAACATATTACAATTAATCAAAACTGCCTGTACATCCAGTTCGAAAGATGGAGAAGATACTATTGAAATAAATCTGACACAACATCGTATTCCTTTATTGCTGGTAATTTCCATATTGTCCCTGTAAAAAAAGAGAAATGGAAATGTTGAAGAATAATATATTGGAGGCTTACAGCGAGTTATGCAATTTCTTTTGGTCTGTGAATTTTACAAGATCCACTGAAGTACCACCAATGTGCCTGCACCAAATTATCAGACAGATTTATATCCAGAGCTAACAGCCAAATCTGCTTTTCCAGTGCAGAGATTGAGACAATTTACCTGCTCATAGCCATAAGGCCTCTGTTGTTGAGCGGATGGGCCTGTCTGGGAAGCTCTGTAACTTCCATATTGCTGCCCCTGTCCCTGTTGGTAGCTGGAATACTGTGAAGAGGCTCCTTGTGCAGGACCTGAGAAGAGAGTAAAATCCATTACTAAGGTCTGACTTGCTGGGGGAGTTCATGGTTAACATGATGTAAAACATGATGCTAACAAAGTAAGATGTGTGAGTAAGAACTGTGAGTAAAGTCTGCCTAGACCTCCCCTCTGGCTTTACACTAAGAGGTGTTAATACTAATAATGATGTACTTGTAGTAGTGTAAACTTCAGTTCAGGTTTTAAACTTTGCTCAGATAATGGGATATACTTTTAAGTGATTTGCATCTCTGAAACCTCTATTGTCATAGCTCAGTTATTTCATCTGTGCAGCTCCCTGGCCTTTATTTTAGTAAAAACTGCATGCTTAAATTCCTGTCTAATCTGGCTGTGCCACAAGTGAGAGAGGAGTGATTCTCTGGACTGCTGATGTTCTTTCTCATGTCAGTTCTGAAGGATTAGGTGTGTAGGAGGCCTGGGAACTCAGGCAGTACCCTCCTGATGATATTTAACAGCCAACATGAAGCAAATGTGTATTTTCTAACTTTCTTTCAATAGTGCTACACTAACATAAGTTACTGCTCAGAATCCCTTTACTACCTCTTTGGCTAATTTTGGTATGTGGATGACCAAGGTTAATCAAAGAAATAGTTTACAGCCTACTTTAGTTTAGGAATGGAGGCATCAGGATGAAGCACAGCTTTCTTACCATATCCTTGCTGTTGTCCTGGGTAACTCTGTTGATTTGGGTATTGCTGCTGGGAATATGTTTGCTGTTGTGCAGCTCCCTGTTGGTATCCTGCCTGCTGCTGGCTGTACTGAGAATTTCCTAAACAGGGGAGAATTGGAATTGTTTGGTTATAGATGAGGCAGGTATTTCACTGCACACACAAGTCATATGGAAAACAAAGGCATAAGGAGCCTTGGCCTGGAGCTCATACTCTGGAACTTTCTTTTCTTTTCAGAAACTGATTGTGTTTTGCCAGGCAGGATGTTTATTTCTCCAGTGATTTTTCGTTCTTTTGAATAGGAGAGTTATTTATTTATACACATCACTAAACAAGCAAACAAGCAGCCTGTTCCCCAAAGGATTTTGTTTCTACCCCAGAAGTGTTTCAGAAGAAAAACAAAGTCACAGAGATAAGGGTGCCAGAGTAAATAGCTGGTGTCTCAAGTAGCCTTCCCACTGTATTTTCTTCTAGATAATGATGTTTATTCATATACCTATGCCAGAAAGACCACTTATCTAGCTGTTACTGGTACTTCTTTGAAATGCCTATGATGGAAATTCCATTTGCTGTATCCTGAAACAACAAAATGAACAAAGGCTCCACAGATGACATTCCTTCTCCTAAATGTCCCCTCGCTGTACCATAATTAATATTTCCAGTTAATTTAGAGTTCAGGTATCTTAATAGTGTATTGAATTTACTGACATCCTGTTGTTAAGATTTTGATACATGTATTTTCTTACCTCCTTCATAATAGTGTTGTGTGGAGTCGTCAAAGGACCGGTCATAGCTCTGCTCAGTGTAGGACGACTGCTGATAGGCATAATCACTGTGTCCTACAAGGAGTCACACAGATTTATCAGCCCCACAGTTAATACAACTATAGACAGAGTGTTGAATGATGTGTTATGAAGCTGCTTATGCAGCAAGAGGAGGCTGAGAGGAAATACAGACCCCTTAGACTGGAGGTCAAACACACAGCCAGGGAAGTCACACTTAAGGATAAACCTCTTGCATTTACTAATCCAAACAGGGCTTTGTGCTCTTTTTGGAGAGCAGGGTGCACTGATGAGGATGTTTTGTACCAGGTTCCCATGCCCTGGGATTAGAATTTCCTATGATTTAAACTAGAAATGAATCACAGGAGGTTTGGCATGTCCCTGGATGTGGCAGTCGTGGTGGTCTGCACTTTGTCAGTCTTACAGAGACTCCAGCTCAGAGGAATTACCATCTGGGTAGTATTGCTGATTCATAGGTTCTGATGAGCCTTGGCCATGACTGTACTGCTCACTGTAATATTCTTCTTGACCCATGTACTGCTGCGAGGAACCTGCAAGGCACAGACCAGAGAGAGCCACCTCAGCCCACGGACTCCTAAGGAATGGGTTTTCCTTGTCCATTTTTTTTAAAAAGAAAACAGAGTTTACATGTGGAAAAGCAAACAAGGCATGTATACTGAGACCAGTTAAAAGACGTCTTGCTCCTAGAAAAAGGAAATAAATTTGTATTCTCAGAAAAAAGCTGGTTGAAATTGAAATTGCAGGAGTCAGTAACACATCCTACAACGACTGATTCCTGCAGCAACACCAAAAGCAATCCCTACACTTCATCTACTAATCTGAGTTATTAGAAAGCACAGGAATAGATCCCACGCTCAATAAACATATGTCAATTAATAAATTGTTTCTTAGCAAAATTCAGTTTATGTTAGAATCAGTCTAGCAGCTTTATTACCTCTTAGAACATTTTCCAGAGCATGATAGTTATCCTCTGGTGTTTTCCTTTCCTTGGCCTAATTTTTTGTTCTAATTGCTGGCAAATTGTATCTTCTTTGCAGAAATGTGTTCCTTGTTAAATGTGCCACGTTACGCCTGATCCAACACCACGTGAAAAGATTCCCAGTGGCTCGAACGAGTCGTATATCAAATTGTTCATCTTTTCTTTAGAGATATATGGTCCCTTTTAGACAGAATTATTTTTCTGAACACCTGAATACGTAGTTAAATAGGTAAGTCTTGAAAATAGCTTCAGGTTCCTCTCATTGTCATGACACTTCCATCCGTCAGGATTTCCTGTGCTCCTGGATGGGACTCCCTGCTCGTAAATGTGACTTGGAAATTTTGTTGACTTATGAGACTGAGTATCACCACTCTAATAACAGTTGTATCAATGACCTAAGAGCAGATTTTACCTTGCTGTGACGCTCTGTAAGGGCCCATGGGTCGCTGCCCCATCATGCTGTTGCCTTGGTTGCTCTGGCTCATCATGGCAATGGAGGATTGTCCCTGGTAGTGTTGGCTCCCTCCTTGTGCTGAGTTGTAATGTGACGTTGCTGCTTGCTGGTGCATCATGGAGACTACAATATACACAGAAAATACTGTCAGATATTTAACTATAGATCTAGCCTTGATTATTACTATCAGCTTATTTAAAAGAATGCAAACCTTGTTACAGTAGGGTTATGCAAAGAAACAAGAACTGATGCTTGTTCCTCTCTACCTCCTGACTATTTCGTTGCTACATTTCTTTGCTAATAAACTCTTCTGCTTCCATCTTCGTATACACCTGATGGTTATATAGCCTGAATGAACTGATATTCTAAGATTTATTTGATCCCTAAATTTCATACTACCAGAAAGAATTCTAAATCATCAGATATCTAATTCAATACTCAGTACCGTACTTAAAAAAAATTTTAGATTAATTTTAATTTAGATTAAGAGAGTAAGAGGTTAATTGAGTTGTCTGCTAGTTTCTCTGTGTGGGATTTGCTGCCAGGGGTATGCATCAGACAATGCTGCTGCACCTGTTTAACACCTTTTCCCCAGCTCATCACTAACCAGGGTAAGTTGGGGTAAGTTAGAGCAAGTCTGAAACTGTTCTGACTTACACTGGTGCCTGACACCTTGAAATTCAGAGAAGTCTTAAAGCTGGCTTTTCCTCTTGTGCATTTGTCGCTGTCTACAGAAAATATTTATAGAACAAATTCATGCGTGGCAAACATCTGAGGTCACTGAAAAGTCAAGTTAGCCCAGGAGGAGGAAGAGGGAGTTTACCTGGGTTAGACTGCATGTTGATGTTTGTTCGAGAGACATAATTGCCTATTGACCCCTGGCCCTGCATTGGCACGTTCTGAGACGCAGGCACTGTATGGCTGTAACCAGGGCCAGTCCCATGACTGCTGACAGTCATACTCAGAGAGGTCGTGGGCATAGTGTTCTGGCCTGACTGCTGCATAGACACGTGATTAGGACCTAGAAAAATTAGAGAGAGCAACAAGAAAATCTGTGCTTTTACTGGCAACGTACAGGGAGCATTAAAGCCCTCACAGCCTTTCTGAAATACCTCAAGACAAGGCAAAACAAGCAAACAAACAAACAAAAATCCTCATTATTAAAAGTCCCTGCCTACTGCGCAGTTACAGTGATCCTCCTCTTCCTGGCAGCCAAACCCAGGCTGTACAGGACTGCAGAGAGGAAGAACAAAACCAGCAGCAATGCCCTACAACCAGTTTCTTGCAGGCAGCAGAATTAACAAATGCCTGTAATTTCAGGTACTTCAGAAAACACGTGGACTCTGGAAACATCCATGTGTTGACATGTGTGTAGGGAATTACCCAGCTACTGTCCTGCAGAGGTGATTCCTGTCAAGTCCTGACTGAGGCCCATAAAGAATAAAATATAGCTGCTTCTATGGCTTCTTCCCTTTTCCTCCCTCTCTTACAACGCTGCCCCGGTTCATTGCAGACTTCCACCTCCACTGCCATTAGATGAAAAGTGTTCACAAGTCCTAGAGCCCATATCTTTGAATTGTCTTTATGTATTTACTCTTAATTTCCAAAAAATCACTGTCCACTGAGGGTGTGAGCGTCCTACTCTCACTGCAGGAGGGAACGACCCTGAGCCCCCCCAGCTCAGGCTGGGTTTAGTAGCAGGCAGGAGCAACCTAAGGGAACTGCCCTGTCTGGTCTGTCCTGTGGATGACTCCAATATCCAGGACTGCCAGTCTGGTTTGTTCAATCAGCACTAAATTACTACAAAGACCTGGAGGGTGGGGGCAAATCAAAAAACCAGCCACACCAACATTGAAAATGTCAATTCTTAGTTACACAAACCAACATTTTGACTGACTTCCTGTATTACTTATACTTGGCACTAAACCTTTCAAAAAGAAGGCCCTGAAAAATTGAGCATGTTCACTTTACAAGTTGTAGCTGTTTAAAGCAGGCACCTCATCCATTCGTTTAAAAGGTACGATTGGCTTGACCACAAATGGATTTTTAAAAACTCAGAAGTAATTTCATGGCTTTCACCTGCTCTTGATGAGTGCCCCCTGCCAAGGTCTGTGATTTTACAATCAGATATTTCTATTTATAGAAACTGGTTTTTCCTCTCTGTCACTCTGGGAAGGACTCATAGATAACTATGAAATAGTTAAAATTAACGCATAATTCAAATTATAAAATGCACAGATTGAAAAAAAATGTTTTTAAATTACTTCAGTGGCACAAACAAACCCAAGCAAATTATATGTATTATCTTATTAGCAAGAAATATCTGTGCAAACTCTTAGGCTGTGCAGCATAATCTCTGCAGGCTTCTGTAGAAGACAAAGGCTGGTGCAACACCAAATGATTTATAAGAAGGCACACATCCTGGAAGGTCTGCAATTTAAAGGCTTGGTTGTGCGGTTAGTCATGCAAGCAATTCCATTTTACCATGGCCACCCCACCACTTCCAAGAGAAAAATGCTAGCACATATAAATTTTCTGACTACAAACTTGGATGCATCTTGGTGATTCTCATTATGGTTTTTTTTTATAAAAAATGTTTTTAATTTTCTCTATAGAAATACAAAGCACACGGGAGTCCCTGCAGAAGCCAACATCATTAAGTGCCTGTAGCCATTTTGTGGTGATTTCAGCATGTGCCTGAAATCCCCATATGCCTGAAAGGTGAGTTAGGAGAGGTCTTTTCCAGCTCTCTAAGTATATTCTGCATTAATGATTTTGTTGCCAAGCAACAGCAAAGCAGCACAAAGGGGACCAAAGCTCACCATTGCTAATCTGACTCTGCATGAGGGAGGAAGGAGGAAGGCCCGTCCCAATGGCATCACTGAGATTGCTCTGGGAATGGAGAGATTGGTTGGACGCACTCTGACTCATCCCTCCGGGGCCCAAGTTTATATTTTGCGTCGGTGGCTGCAAACAACAAGGAGGAGAAGCACATTTTTGGTTAGGTTTTTAATTAGAAAAAGAATAGCCCCCAGATTAGTCTGACTATGACTAAAACCCGCCTCAGCTAAATATGTGTTTCCTTCACTTTTGGTGTAAACCTTTCTTCATTTGACTCCTCTGTGTGAGTGACATCAAGCACGACGCAGAGCAGCTGACAGGCAGCACTGCAAAGATCTTAAAATCGTGCTTGTCACAGATTCTGGCTTCTGTGCCCCTCCTTCCCTTCTTCCATGGCTTTCAAAACACAACCACTGCAGGGAATGCATTAGCAAAGACAACACAGGAGTGTGTTGACAGATTGACCTTTGCCAAGCTATGCTGTATTCTGTGTTACATGTGATACCTCCCAAATCTGTCCATTGAGCAAGAATAACACAATGTTTAAAGACAAACCAATGGCCAAGTGCTGAATTAGATTTCTGACACAAAATACAGGCATTTTTTTTCACCCAAGTGAAAACACAATAAGGATAGATAACGAACAGTGAATGTGGAACAAATGGAGCTGTTCAGATCTGTACCACTGCACCGTCTACACTCTACTGTGCTGTGTTGAGTACTCTCACCTATGGAGACAGAGATTAACATAAATGTCCTAAAGAATGTGTTTTAAACATTGTAAAAGTAACTTTTGATTTGTTTGGTGGTCTACTTGGGCACTTCAAAGCTTTTAGCTGCAAAAATACTAAAAACCGGCCCATTGATAGTGACCAGTAACAGAATTAAAGAACATTTCCCCCTGGCATAGTTAATGTATCTGATGGTAGAGTGGTACTTACAGCAGGAAGCAAGGACTGCATATTCTGGTTAGAGTCTGCTATTGTTGCCAAGTAAACCAGGTTTCTGTGCAAGATTTGTTGGTATCTACAGGACAAGGAGCAAAGCTTATTCAGAAAGGGTTAACAACAGAGAACATTCCAAACCTCTCTCCTTGATTTACAGATGGTTAGTTAAATTACATTAGCCCACTTTTCATCTGTCCTAATAAATAGCAGTAGTAATGACCTGTGACTGCGCTGTCATGTTTTCCATCAAGGATCAACACCTATTTCACAAAAGGATAAACTCGGGGGAAAGGAGAGGTAAAATACACTCTCCTTTGAACGCATTTTGAACTGTGGAGCTGGGGCCTCAGCCTTTGTGGACTGACACCCAGTCAGCTGCTCTAACAATCCTTCCTCAGCCTAACAAGGGTCCCAACAGCAATGAAATTCCAGGACTCCAAAACCTGTTTTCCCTGCCAGCAAGCTGAGAGGAATGAGATTTTTTTCAAGAGTGCTCCAACTGGAGTGTTTACTCAAGTAAGGAGCACCAGAGACATTTGTGCTGCTTCACAGTTCTTGATGAACTGGAAAAGCTCATAATAAAGAACAGGAAGGGTTTCCAAAGCAAACCGACAGCTGTGCCACTGAGCAAAGGGAAGAGCCAGGCTTCTGGAAACAGGGAGGGTGCCCAAAAGACAAGAGAAACACTTTTTTAATATCAGTTTTCTTCTGGTAAGAGGAAAGTACCTGAGAAAGTGACAAAGTAGAGCAGGTGGTCTGGTAACTATAATTGTTTATAATTATTTTAATCAATGGCCTGTTCAAATATTGTAAATACTAAATACTCAAATACATACTCCTGAAATAAACCCCATTTCAAGAACTATAGACATTTCTTAACACAAGTGAATCTAAAAGAACAGTCCAACTGTTTTCTCACCAATCAGTGACCAGAACTGTTCATAGCACTTTCCTTGACAAAAATTACCAAAAATTTCTAACAAACTCCCAGACCCATAATACTCACTGAGTACATTCTGCAGTTTTCCCCTTGCTCTGATAATCCATAATACACTGTATTAGGTGGTGATTTTCATCTAGCATCTGCATAAAAGAAATATTATCAAAACACGTTATTGCAAGAATTGATTGAAGCCCTGAGTTTTTGTGCTCCTCCACCCTCCTTGGCACTGGATGGTGTTTTGTGCAGTTTTGTTGCCTTGGGATATTAGAAAGTACCCACATGTGACTTATATTGAGCCACAAGATTCTGCTTTCAAATCATTAATTTATGAACAGTTTACCTTTAAAGCAGTTCATTGAAATACCCGGCACAGCAGAATTAATGGACTTACCTTTTTTGCTCCTTTGGTGGCAGATGGATTTTGAAGCTGAAGAAGGAAAATTCTTTCACTATTAAATACCTCTGCCTCATTCTAAAATATCCAACCCCTTCCAAAACGTCAGATATTACTAACAATTGACTACTTTTAAATAAGAAACAAGCTTTTGAACAACTAAACCTACTAGTTCTGTTGCCCAGGAGTACCATGTGCTGACTGCTGAACTTGATGAAGTATAAAATTTGCATTATTGGAGCTACTGAAACCACCTTTTGAGATTATGTCCAATATGTCCTTCGGAGTAGTTCAGTTCCAATACACGGATGACTTAAAATGAAAACAGAGTAATTACATACATATATATACTATATACATGAATATATCATGGCTAATGAGGATTTTTGGAGTTCCTGCTCAAAAAATGTAGGAGGATCTGCTCCTGCTCTCTCTGCCCCATTTCCATCCTTGACTATAATTGTGCCTGGAAGTCTCTTCCTCTGCATTGCCTCTTGTCCAAGAGAAAATCCCTGTCAACAGCCCAACCCTGATGACCAGCCCTGAATTAACCTGCCAGCAAATGTGCCTGAGATGGGAAATGACTTTACTCATTAAAGAAAGAACTTCCATAAAGTTTCTGAATATGGGAAAAGGAAAGGGCTTGAAAATCAAACCGAAGGTACTTTATCTGTCCTTTGTCTGTGACAGTCACGGGTTAAAGTACAAACGAACTAAATTATGAAATGATTCCAACCGATATGGAGGTTAGAGGAAAAACTTATTCCCTAAGTGTGAAATATTTTAGTATTTAAAATAAATTGGTTCAGAATACCACGTGAGCTCCACAAAAAGGGATGTTTCCAAACAGTCTCCTGAGATCCAAGTCATCCCTTCAGTCTCCCTCGTGGCAGTTTGTTCTGCCTTAATCCCTGACCCATCACAGGCTTCCACTGAGGGGTTTTGGTTTATTTTTTTTCCCTAGAAGCCACAAATTGTCACCAGCTCCTGGGTTGGCTGCACAACCCCCCTGATGCCGGGTTAATTGCTGTGTTTGCAGTGGCACTTCTCCACTGGTCACCCCTTAGGAAGGGACCACACAGAACTCACACCTGGCTGCCCCCGCGCCCAAGCCTTGGAGAAGGGCCAGAAATTAGGGCAGAAATACAAATGGCAAATTGCAGCCCCAGTGAAAACACACACGTCCTTTATTGACATTTCCAGCCTCGTCATTCCTGGCTGTCACCTTCTGCAGGGGGTCAGCATGTGTGCGCAGTCCCTGCTGGAAATAGGGAACAATAACTTCCCAACTCGGCACCCTCTGCTTTGGCCTCTACACGAGACCCTTGCTGGGATCTCCTCTCCAGAGAAAACACGTATTTCAAAACCTCTGTTTGTCATTAAACATCAACACATACATCACAAATAATAACGGCATGAAAAATACCAGCGGCTGGTGCTCCCTCTATCTTCTGAGAGACTAAAATTCTGCTCCTGGATACAAAAGAAAACCCTTGCAAATTCAGTATTTTAATTCATTTCTCCAGGTTGGATTCTTTGGGGGCCAGAAGGTGACACAGCATCACAAATTAACCGCACATTTGCGAATTTTATTGCCGTTTCCCAACGTATGCCTGGCAGCGTTTCCCCTTGGCGAGCAGCAGGGATAAGGTGCCATCCCGATTTTATTCCCTGCGTCCTTCTCTCGCTCTCTTTGCAGCGATCTGAACACCTTTGCTTTGTTCCACCTCCTCCTCCTCCTCCTCCTCCTTCCCCCACCTCTCTCTCCAGCTGTCCATCTCTGCAGCCCTCGCAAATTCACGAGTTTTCCTCATCGCCCTCGAAATGAGCCTCCAGCTGCAGGAGCATGGACGGAATAAATGTCTAAAATCGTCCGTATAAAAGCATGCTCTTTTACCTTCTGGATAGTTTGCTGGGTGACCTCCCCTTTGCCTCTTGGGCGAGCAGAAGCAAAGGCAACCGACATGGTGGGGTGGTNCGCATTGCGTACGGGCATTGCGTACGGGCATTGCGTACGGACATGGCGTACGGAGATTGCGTACGGGCATTGCGTACGGCAACGGAGCCCCGCAGGAGAGCGCACAGCGCCTGCGTACGGCAACTGCGCACGCCCAGGGCGCCCGAGCGGCCCGAGGGAGCTGCGCCAAGGGCGTGAGGCGCGTCCGGCGCCGGGATCCGGCACGGGAGGGACCCACAGGGACCCGNTATCGGTTCCAGGCTCTAATAATATTGTTATTATCTGGCTGCTATTGCCGTGCGAGGATTCTCCGCAGTGCACGGGCAGGGGGGGCGGCCGCACATGGTACGATCTGCTCCGCGCCAACAGCCGCGGGCACCGCAGCGCCCGCGGGCGGGCACCGCCCCCGCCTCGCCCCCCGCAAATCCCCGGNGGGATCCTGAGGGACGCATCCCCGGGCTGTGAGGAGAGGCTGAGGGTTGGCCTCGTTCAGCCGGGAGGAGAGATGGCTGCGAGGGGACCTGGTTGCGGCCTTTCAGAGCCCGAAGGGAACTTGTAGGAAAGCTGGGGCAAGGGGGATTTACAAGGGCTTGGAGTGACAGGGCAAATGGGTTCAGGTTGAAAAGCGGCACGTTTGGATTAGATGTTACAATGAAATTCTTCCCTGTGAGGGTGGGGAGCCCCTGGCACAGGGTGCCCAGAGAAGCCCAAGGCCAGGCGGGAGCAGCCTGGGACAGCGGGAGGTGTCCCTGCCCAGGACAGGAATGAGATGATCTTCACGATCCCTTCCAACCCAAACCATTCCGCCATTCCGTGAGTCCACAGCCCAGCCGGATCCCCGGTCTCCTGCAGCCGCCGGCACCATCCGCTCCCCGCTCCCCGCTCCCCGCTGCGCTCCTGAGGGCGACAACGCGGCCCTGCCCCGCTCCCCGCGNCGCCGAGCTCCCCCCGGGCGGGCCGGGCTCCCGGGGACATTGCCTGGAGTCCGTCGGGATGGGAACTGGGTGTGGAGCCGCCTTGAAGCCCGTGGGTTCCCCCGGTGCGGTCTGCGGGGCTCAGGCGCCGCGTCCGGCCTGTAGGGACCCTGTGCTGTGTCGGTGATGCCTGAAATGGTGCTCGGGCACATTCCCAGCGGATTGGGAAACGTGTCGGGAAAGGCGCTTAGAAGAACTTTCTGGCCCCCGGGTTTCAGTTGTCCCAAGCTTCTGCTCAGTGGAAGTTTTTTGTCATTTGGGGGAGGAGGAAAGAAGTGTTACGAGCTTTGCAGATAACATTGTAATATTAATAATAAAACAGTAATACCAACAGTAATAATTAATAAATGCTACATCATTATCATTCACTTGTAGCTGTAACAAGTAATAGTTGTATTAGTAATTCTAGCAAGTATTCATTTCTAATAGCAAAAAGAAAACGTACCACCTTTGGGATGGGAATAAATCTAACAAGACTTAGTGCCAAATACGCTCTTCTATTTTTAGTAGAAATTAAAATAAGTGTAAAAGTGGGGCCAGCACCCAATATAACCCACCCATGCCTCTTATCTTGCTGAATTTAATGTTTTTGGAAACATCTGTCATACAGTGACGGCAGGGCCGTAAATAAAAATGATTCTCATCACCCTGTGGGAAACACTGGGAATGAGGGTGAAAGGTCTAGGGGGTTTTTTTCCTCCCTGATGTTGGAAAAGGTGTTTGCAAAGTGTGAGTTAGGACACGAAGGCAGCTGTAGGTGTTACTTGGTCTGATCTTCAGTGGTTTGGGCTCGGAGTTGAGCAATGCCACTGGATTAGTGGGAGTTCCCTTGTTGATCCTGGTTCCATGGCTGTGATGGAGCTGGGGACAGGAGTTGAAATACATTTCTCGGGAGCCACAGGGATTTAAATTAGCGTGAACTGATTATGAAACTGCACCCTTAAATGTACTGCAATGTTTGTTGCATCAGCCCTGGTTGTGGCAATGAATGGGCAATGAAATCCCGGCTTGGTCACAGTGTGGGGGTTGTGCTTGTTTTTGCTTCTCATTTAAGTAAAGCTTGCAGCTACCAGGATTTTTGGACTTAGGTTAACTCTTTTTGCTTCTGTCCGTGCTCTGAAGGTTGGAGTAAGAGGGAAGGATATTGTTGTCCTTGGTGTGGAGAAGAAGTCTGTGGCAAAACTCCAAGATGAGAGAACTGTCCGGAAGATCTGTGCTCTGGATGACAATGTCTGCATGGCTTTTGCAGGTACCTAGTCACTTCGGGGCGGTTTGGAGTTACTGGGGCACCTTTGGGCATGTTCATGGGTTCTGAAAATATAAAATGCTTGGTGGAACTGACTGAGAGCTGTGGGAAGCAGTATTTTTCCACTATTACTTGTTCTCTTTTTAAAATAAAAGTAGCCTGCTATGTGGATAAATAGAGGCAATGATCTAACGAGAGGAAATGCATAAAACAGAATAAAACCTCCTCTGTTTTAGTTCAGAAGACTCCTCATGAACAGTTCTGGATCTGAAGTATTTTTGTGCATTAGCCAGTTTCTGTTGCCTTACACATGCTCTTGTTCAGCAAACGTGAGGGTGTGAGCTCTCCTGTGCTGTTAACAAAGGAGCCCTGTGGGCTTTTTGGGGCCAGACCTGTGGTGTGAGGTGGCTCCATGAGTCTGAGGACGTGCTGTCATTCCAGGGCTGACAGCTGATGCCAGGATAGTCATAAACAGAGCCCGGGTGGAATGTCAGAGCCACAGGCTCACCGTGGAGGATCCTGTCACCGTGGAGTACATCACACGCTACATTGCCAGCCTGAAACAGGTACTTTGCCCTGCACAGGGGTCCTTCAAAATGCCTCCTGCACTGTTGTGTTACTGTATGTTATGCATAACATACATGTGTAATGTATAGCATGTAACACGTGTGCAATCTCTGACACTTCAGCCTGAGTCTGTCTACTCACCTGGTAAAAGTCAGCAGTACAAAACACATGATGGGTGTTCATTGGGAATGGGGATTTACCATTAGAAAAGAAGGTTTGAGTGCTCTTTTGGTTTGGGTTTTTTCCCCCCTAAGATAAAGAAACAATTTGATGTTTGTAAGGACAGCACAGCTACATGTGTTATGTCATCAGGACATAACTGCTCACCTCCAGCTCCCTACCAGGACAGAGGGGCTGGGTCACTGTCAAACCTCTTCATGGTAGTTTTTCCTCCTGATAAGCCATTGCAGGGAGGGGTAAGAGGGGAGCAGATTGGTGCAGTACTTAATATGGTTTACATTTGATATTCATGAATTTCAAATGAATTGAAGCATCAAAATATGCCCAGCTGTGTTCTGTGAGAAAATGATTCATTTTCTAGTGTATTAGACTTGAGTTTCATCCACTAATTTACTTATGCACAGACATGTGCTGGTAAGGTGGTGATGCTTCCTGTAGTACTCACTAGTCTGCCAGAGCAGGGCACCACTTCCCAAAGTTTCACTTTGCTCAGTCAGTCTCAGGTTTGTGTCTTTCATTCTGTCACATTCACCATTTTCCCCAAACTGTTCCACACCTGGCCCAGTTCCTGCTGCCCCAGCACTGCAGGTCAGCCCTCGTGCTGCTCCTGTGTGGCTTGGGAGTGACTTTGCCAGCAGTGTCCCAGGAGGGCTGTGACATGGGCTCCAGT
The DNA here is from genome assembly GCA_013390025.1 of Pitta sordida. Taxonomy (NCBI): domain Eukaryota; kingdom Metazoa; phylum Chordata; class Aves; order Passeriformes; family Pittidae; genus Pitta; species Pitta sordida. The sequence goes on from WEKX01012881.1 coordinate 92,896, forward strand.
GCCCTCATCGGGTTTTTTTTGCTTCCTAAGCACACTTGTGTCACACTGGGGCTTGCAGATGTGGCTCTGGCTGCCTCAGCACCACGCAGCAGCCAGAGCTGCAACCAGGTGTAGGCACAGGGGTGGGACAGGAATCACCTCTCACTTCCCTCCCTTGGAGGTTCTGTGAGACAGAGTCCTGACTTTAATGGGGACATTGGTAAGAGCCAGCTGAAGGTGTTTCTGGTGGTTTTTGAGGTTGTAACTTCTCCAGTGTCTGGTTTGCACTCTGGAAATGTGCTCAGAACTGGCTCTGAATTAGTGCCTGTGCTTTGTGCTCAGAGGTACACGCAGAGCAATGGCCGCAGACCCTTTGGGATCTCTGCCCTCATCGTGGGATTTGACTTCGATGGAACCCCACGGCTGTACCAGACTGATCCCTCTGGCACTTACCATGCCTGGAAGGTGAGTTGATTCAGTCTCTCAAGGAGATGGAATGAAATATTTGTGAGTTAATGTCTCTTTTAAGAGGGGCTGGTGTGGAAAGCAGATCTCACTGGCCAGATGGTGCTGGTTCACAGCTGCAGAAATCCTAGTCTGCAGTTCAGCTTTGCTTGGGAAACTTTGTCCTGCTTCCCAAAAAACCCTCAAACCAACCCACCTGTGCCTGACAACTGTCTTTGTGCATGACATGGGAGAAGTAACTTGTTCAGCCTCCTGAAAAATACATGGTGATCACAAAATAGCTTCACATATAATTGAGATGTCTTACTTTTCTGTAAAGGAAATTTTTTCTGAACTTCCATTCCTTGTCTTTTCCCCCCCAATGATTCCAGGCTAATGCCATTGGCAGAGGAGCCAAATCCGTGCGTGAGTTTCTGGAGAAAAACTACACTGATGAGGCCATTGAAACAGATGATCTGACTATCAAACTTGTCATCAAGGCTCTTCTTGAGGTGAGGCTCTTTCACCATCCCTTGTATGGATGTTCACTGTGTGTCCAGATTCACTTTGTAGTCAATATGGGAAGGCACTTGCAGTTGTCCCAGGGAATTACTGCAAAGGGAGCTGTTTGCTGCGGGTGTGGGATTAAATTTAATGTTCAGAGTATAAAATGAAATACCCCAGGTGAGGTGGTGAGGCTGCTGAGGGCAGTGGCTCCAGAATGAAGCCAGTGTTTTGAGAGTTACACGGCTGCTGGCATTGGGAGCTTAGAGCTCAGGGGTGATACACTCCCCATCCATATCTGGTCTTCCAAGGAGCCCTGCCTGGGGTTTGTTGGGGGGAATTACTGACCAGGCTCCTGCTGTCTCCCTGTGCCTCGCAGGTGGTGCAGTCTGGGGGGAAGAACATCGAGCTGGCGGTCATGCGGCGTGAGCAGCCGCTCAAGGTGAGGCTGTTGTTTGCTTCTCTCCCTTTGGGCTTGTCTGTCATACTGTCCTTGTTGTTCTGCCTTAACTTCCAGCCCTTAATCTCTCGTTGTCTGCTGATAAATTCGTACTTCAGTTTATGCTTCGTGGCCAAGGAATGTTGTTGTGTCTGCAGCAGTTACCTGCCTCCAGATAAACAACAGTTAATGCTCTTCCCATGGCAGAACTAGAATCCCATCCATAAATACCTCTTGAGTTTTCTGGTATCTTGAGGGGCACCTGTGTTTCTGTTTTAGATCCTAAACCCTGAAGAAATTGAGAAGTATGTTGCTGAAATTGAAAAGGAAAAGGAAGAAAATGAAAAGAAAAAACAGAAGAAAACATCATGATGAATGAAATGCAACTGCTTAGCTGCTTCTTTTTAATTCGAGTGATGGTTCATTCTGTATAGACATGTAGGCATTCCACATACTCATACTGTGCCCTGTTGAGACCTACAATAAACCTACTGATTTTTTTTTTAAAGCTGTTATTTAAAAAAAAAATCTGTCTGTTCCTTGGATTTTGATTACCCAGAATGATTTGCTTGGCTACAGAACAGCAGCAGTGACCCATTAAATGACAGAGACTTTACTTGTACTTTTTTTTCCCCTGGACACTTCATTTAATTATTCTTTCCCACACTGTCTCTGATCTCAGTGTCTCAAGGGTTGTGTTATGGCCTCAACAGGACTAATAGACTTGGGCTTTTTCTTCCCTGACTGGCATCAAGGTGGAAGGGCTGGGTCTGAGCAGAGGCCAAGCAGCAGCCTGGGACAGCAGGTGTGTGTCTGGAACAGGACAGAGAAGTCAGGGTTGTGTTTTGGGGGTCAGCAGAACTCAGTGCTGCAGGCACAGCCTCAGGGCAGAGCTGCAGGACTTCCAGCAGCTGCACAGGGCTGGGCTGGTCTGGAATAAAACATTGCTGTTGTCATCACTCAGAAGGGGATTCATACACCAGGAGCTGAACACTAACTACAGCCAGTGTTACATACATGGTACATACAACAGAGTTGAAGCATTAGGCTCTACTCCAGTTTGCTTTTCTATTTGCCCTCACATGCTTCCTGCCTACCCTTTACCCCAGGAGCTGGTTTTAGCTATTCCAGGCCTGTTCCCAATCCTGTGATTGTGTGAGGGCTGCAGGGACCAAGGGCTGTGCTCTTGAGGCAGGATCTGCTCAGGGCTCTCCACATGCTGCACCACGCAGATGCATAATGTCATAACCTTAGAAATGCATAAATTTGAAGGTGTCAGGCGGTAACTGTTCACTGAGATGCTTTATAACCAAAGGAGATGAGTGCAAACAATTTATTTCAGCCAGCTGTTGGCATTGTGGCATCTCCACTACCCCCTTGGCAGCCACTGGAAAGCTCTTTGCAGCAGGTTCAGCAGCTGCCCCCATCTCTGTGTCAGGAGGGTTCTGACACCACAGAGGTAGGAAGGGGGCAGGTGGAAGCTGAGGCTGCTCCTGCAGGCAGCAGAGAGCATGTGCTGCTCCCAAATGAGAGAAGCAGAGTAGAGCAGGAATCCCATCCCTCACGTACACAGGGACCAGGATTGACAGCAGCCCCTTTATCCCTGTCTCCATGTTAAAAATAACTATTTATTTTAGTCTTAAGGCCTTGTTTATTGTCACTACAACCCTTAAGTACAAGAAAAGGCTTTGTCCATTCTGTCTGTATTCCAAGGGCTCCACTCCCAGCTTTCAGGGAAGACGAATTGCTTCACCTGCACTGTTGTGCTGTTCTTTCCCCATTTCAGAGAAGCCTCAGGCTCCCACACCTGAGCTCATACCCCTGTGCCTGCTGCAACAGAAACAGGTGTGCCTTTATTGTAGAAGTTCCCCTTTAGTATCTACCAAGGGGCTTCCAGTAGCTCTGGCGTCTGCTCTTGACAGCCCAGCCAGGGTCTGACAGGGTCAGCACAGGATGCAGCAGGGACTGACTGCAGGAGGCAGGTCAGGGACTCCCTGCCCAGGACCCCTCACAAACCTGCAGCGCTCACTCACCTCCCAGCTGTTTACAGAGAGACACTGCAGAGCAAAGCGTGGGCAGAGGATCCCATGGGAGTCAAGGACAGGGAAACAGCAGCACTGCCGCTGCTCAGGGAAGTGTCAGACCACACCAGACAGCGAAAGGGGGACGCTGGAATATTGTGGTGTTTACCAGCCCTGTGACTGGAACTTTGAAGTTAAAAAAGCAGAAGTCACCACAATCATTCCCTCAAACTGGGAATCTTCTGCCCCCCAGGGCATGGATCCTGGGGGATGATGAGTGATCCCTGAGGAGAACAGCTCACATGGAATGAGCCCAGGGGCCGAGCCCCTGCTCCCAGACACCAGCACTCAGCTCAGGAGATGGGACAGATCCACAGGACACAAACTTCAGTAATAAGGACATGTTACACCTGGGATCCGAGGCTTTACTGTGAGAACAAGGGAGCCCCTCTCAGGAGGGGCACCTGACAAGTTGTAGGGAGTGATGGTACTATGGTAAACACAGAACAGAGAGGGAGGAAAACATTAAACATTTACATGTTTATTGTAATTACAATTTACATTACTCCAAAGAGCAGCCCCACTGCTATGTTCTAATTCTTAGCAATAAAGTCCTACAAAAATAAATCCAAGCTTTTACAGTAACCTAGGTCAATGCATAACTAAAAAAACTCGAGCTATGTAAGGGGTTCGGTCATCAAGGTGCTTTTTCAACAAAATTCCCTACCAACCAAAAATGGGACACATGCCTATAGCAATTTAACCCACTTATTCATGCAAACAAAGGTAACCCCTCCCTCCCAGCCCTCTCCCCACATACAGATTTTTAAAAACAAAAGAAAAACAACTAAACTATTTACAGTATGGGGGTATAGAGGAAAGAAATTAAACATGCCCCTCTGTTAAGCTTTATTATATGGACTTCCATCCCTAATTGAATGAAAACATTCCAAAGTGTTCCACCACAGTCTACTAGAGTACAGAGAACTGTTTGCACTTGGTGCTGCCTCCAGCGAGGTACAAACTGGGGCAATGAGTCAGAGCTTTAGGTCTCCTTCCCAGACAGTCACTACTGCCAAAAACTCTGCCCTGAGCAGACAAGGGGGACACTCACTGCTCCCATCCCACACGCTATATCCCCATGCTCCAGCCAGGAGCTCCAAGCCCCCGAGGCACTCCCAACACCTCGAGGGAAAGCCGCGGTTCTGCAGTACCTCCAGCCCAGCACCAGTCCACAAACAGCTGTACAGTTACACTACTACATGATCAACACTCCAGTATTCCCAAGTGACAATATACACAACTCCTCAGCACCAGGAATCCATTCTTCCAGAAACCAAGTGCTACTTCACACCAGCTGCTGAGAACCGTGAGACCAGCAGCACCAAAGAACCCATTTGGTTACTCAGAACAAACAAATTATAGCTGGTTTATTTCGAGTGAGCTTTGGTTCCGTGTTAAAACGGCATGATTTATCTTCTCCAGGGTTCAGAAAAGGAGTCTGACTCCAAGCTTAGACTATAGCAGCCTTTGAGAAACCCAGAAAGAAGAACTGTGAAAGTTAGTCTGCACTTAAAAAACACAAACAAAAAAAGACACCCTGAAGAAGGTACCCCTGAACACATTCCCTCTTCCAAAGAATATTCCAGCTGACAGTTGCTGGTCCAAAATAAGTCCAGAATGTAAGCAGTAGTACATGAAGTTCTGTCACTTGAGCTGAGACAGTAAACAATATGAACCATTCTCCCACATTAGTGCAGCAGTTGGTTGATTTCTTTCTATGTACAGTTTCACCCTCTCAGCAGAGATGTTCAAACCTATTCAGAAAAAAAGGCAGAATTAGACTTGGTATCATGGGGATCTTTAAGCAGCAGAGCTCACATCCCTGTATCACCTGAAATGCTTAGCTAGAAAGGGAGAGCTGCTTACTTGAGCTGAGCCTTTTCTGACAGGTGAGCCCCAGAATCAACAGAACATCATGTTAAACACCACATTAAACCACTCCTATTTCCTCCTACCACTCAGAAACATCCATCAGATCCAATGAGGCACAATTCTTGATCTACCCATGAGACTGGGGAGCAAGAGACTGCACAGACAGTTCAGGCAAGGAGTAAGAGACAAACTTGAGTTGGAGTCAGTATTTACTCTTGCTAGAGCACTTACCTCTGAAGTTACACTCTGCCAGTGCCAGCTCTGTGAGTGGTTTGGTTTCGCCTTGCTGCTCCACTCCCCCTTCCACCCCGGAATCCACCTCGGAAGCTGCGGCCGCGAAGGAACCGTCCAGACACTCCAAACGTCTCTGTATTGAGCTTCCTCTCCTCAGCCCACGTGGTGCGCCTGGAACTGAACAAGGCTGTGCTCAGGTTTAACAGGGACATTTAGGAGCCACCAGCTCTCACTTGGGGAGGAAGCCTCAAACCCTTCTTCCCCTTCATATTCCCAACAGTCAATTAAATGCGTTTCCACAGCCAGATCCCACCTCCTCCCTGCCCCAGCTCCAGGCTTAGCTCACTCCTGTCTGCCAGCTGCACCTCCAGCACAGAATGACCCTGATGCCTCCTCTCCCACAAACCAGATAAGGCATTTGTTTAAAATCAACGGGTTCAAAGTCAGTACTGGAAAACAAAACTGGAAATTCCTGTATCATAGTTCAGGCAAGTCAATCGGCTGAACTGCTCTTTGTTTGATCCCACTGCATGAGTGTTGGTGAGCCACCAAATGTATGGCAATACTCCTTTTTAAAGTCACTTTTACTGACTCTTTTGCATTCTGAAATTTCTAAATAATTAAACCATGTCACATAGATTATGTCTAGAATTTTATGCCTCAAATCCCATTTAAAAAACAAGCTTTTAGAAAACACTTACCTAGACTTCAGTTCTGAAGAAATGTTGTCAAAGAAAGACTTGGATTTATCGTAATAGCAGTTGGGCCCCAGCAGATCCTCCTCTGTGTTACCATCATTGTTTTGGGTTGCCACTCCAGGGTCCCCTTTTTCTTCCCCCGTCTCTGCTTTGTCATCTGAAGATAATGAAATGTATTACACTTCCTTGATGCACACTGCAGAGCCATCTGTTCTCCTGCTCCCTCAAACAAGATTTGAGATGTAATCATGCAGTTTCTCAGAATGAGTTTGTCTATGCAGTGTTTACTACTATCTCAGCAATTCATATTTAATGAAGGCACAAACCTTTAAAGTTTAGTTTCTTCTTGAATTCTTTATCAAGTTCCTCTCTGTTGAATTGTGCATTTGCACTTTCAAAGTCAAAGTCACCTTCAAACTTTATTGTATTTTCCTTCACAGTAGTTGGTCTGTTTTGTCCTCTAGACCGGTTTCTGGTTCTCCTGTTTCCTGAAAGCAGGAGAGTTTAAACACTTGGTAACGCACAGGGAGGTTACATGACTTGCTCAAGACCAGAGGAAACCAGGGATAGAACTCTGGAGTTTCTGGCTTCCAGTCCTGTGGTTAGGCCACACCTCTTTGAAAGCAACTTCTGAATTTGGCTGTAGAAGACACATTACAGCAACACTTTAACTTTCTGAGCAGCATTCCTGGAGGTCAGTCTTACCATTTACACAGAGCACACCCAACTTTCCTTCCAGTGTGGAGAGAGAAATTCAGAACAAGTACTACAGCAAGAAAAGCTGAGGAAAGAGGGGAAAGCTGTATTTCCTGTCTGCTCTTCACCTGCAAGCACAGCACTGTGATAAGCCTACAAACCTGTCATGAAGGCAAAGAGGAAGAATCACAGAAAATCCACCCAGGACACATCTACCCACACAAGGAGCTCGTACTTCATGTAATTTCTGGTGTCCAACCGAGACCAAATGAACTCCTTACTTTGGAAAGGCTATAACCCCTTCCACACACAAACTGATTTAAAGACTTGAGTCTCAAGTTCTGTTTCTTGTCTTTTCTCATTTTGCTTAGGCAGAAACATCTCTTTGAATTTCACCTTCTTCTGACTTGTCCTTAAACTGGCATTTTGAGATAAGAACTTTGCTCTGTAAAAGGGCTCCATAGTTCCTGTTACAAAAACTCTGGAAAAGCCTTAGACTGCCTTTCCAGCAAAAATACTTGAGGTTTCAGAGAAATCCAGTTGCTGCTGCCAACTCACAGCACTGATTTTTGTAACAAACCTTCAAGTTTCTAGAAAGGGCGCTACAATTCTGTTCCTGGAGCATTCTGAATCTCTGTGACTCCAGAAGCTGTTTTGTCAGGGAAGCATCCCTGGATGCCTCCAGGCCTTACCAAGCTTTATTCTGCTCTCCATCTTCTCTCAGATAATCCTTCCCTGAAGTTAGCACCACTTGTCCTTACAGGCTAACACGACTGTTTAGCGTCAGCTTAACCTACCCGATCTTCTCCTTTGAGGTCTTCTGTTTTCATCGTTCACCTGTCCTTGGGTTGGCACAGGTGCTGCCTGAACTGTATCTACTGAATGAGAAGGATAAAGTTTAATACAGGAGCAGAAGAACCCCAAAGCAGCCGAGTGTGGCAGTGCCCCTCTGGCAGAGCTGGGGCGGTCCATACATACCACTGGCCTTGCTGTTGGCCGGCGGGACCTGCCGAGCGCCGCGCTGGATCCCCTGGATCCCCGGAGTCACCTTCACCGGGGGCAGCTTTTGGGAATTCACACTGTCCACGGGGCCAGTCTGAACAGCCTGCTCTACCATGGGGCTCTTGCGGACTGGGTGAACAGAAGGAAAGCCAGCACCTGGAAAAAATCCCAATGACTAAGTGCCTCTTGGAAAACGTGCCAACACCATTCAAACCCTTCCCACTTCTACGGAGAAACTGTTTGGTCAAGAATTACTCAAAGCTTTGAGTGTGAATCATCAAACAGGCCAAGTTTAAGTGGCACATACACTAAGTAACAGGCACCCCTGCCATGTGGCTCTCAAATCCAGAGCCTCAATATCAGGAAATCTGCACATTTATTTCTTAAAGCAAGTTAGTCAAACATTAGATAACCAAGCCATGTCAGTCTCTCAGAGTTTATACCAAAGTATAATTCCTAGGTTATGCAGGATTTTACTTTACATGATACTTTAAATCCGAAATAAAAAATCCACCATTTTGAAACTGTTCAAGTTTTCCCACTTCAAAGAAGTTTTGCAGCAAAAGCTTAAGCACCTCAACTATATCCCCTTTTGTCAGCTGCTTTTAGAATTCCTTCAACTTCACTGCTTATTGTTAGAGCTTTCAGACAAAGAAAACCTGAAACCAGACCAGGATCTCAAAGTTACCCTTTTAAATTCCTTCTTGGTCAAGGCCAAGGTGTTACCAAGACTTCTGTTGCTCTTCCATCCAGGATTATTTATTCACACTACAAAACATGTAAATACTTTTCATGGTTTGGTATACCTTACACCAATCGTATTAAACAGCGACAGACCTCAGTACTCAGAAGAAACACTGCATTCTAGGTGTCATTAGAGGGGTTGGAGTACTATAGGTTTATGTAGTTATGCATAAGAACTGCTTGGAAGCAAAGTTTAACTGAACGTATTAAAATAGCAAGAAAAGTGTAAAAGCTGAAGAGTACACACAGACCAAGGCACTGACACTTCTGGGTCACCCAAGTCCACATGAGATATACCCAGTAGGTTACATCATGCAGGTTCCCAGTTAATGTACACCTGGAAAGCTTGCAAGGAAGACAGACATATCCTAAGGATTATTCAGTAAGACAAAGCTGGTATGCAAGTCTAACATGAAGAAAGTTTCAAAGTTTAGCCAGAATATTGAGAAATTATGTACAGACAGACTGCCAAAACCAGAGAATTAAGTAAAAAGCTTCATGCCAACACAAGCATGCATGCTGAAGCTAAAAACACATGAAACTAATAACCAGGTTTAAAAGGCAGGCTGCACCTGGTTTCTCTGAGGAGAGTCAGTCTACTACATCTACTCAACCTCCTTTAAATGTTTTACACAAGCACCCAGAACTTATTTCAGATACCCACAACTGAGGAACTGCTTATTGTTAGTCATGCTTTACTAACTGGGAGCCTGGACAAGGTACAACGCCCCATCACGCAGGAAATCTATCCTGAGGTTTCCTCAATTACAGAAATACTCCTCAATTTTTGATTAACCTGTGCCTCTAACCGCAAGGCCACCCACAATTTAAGCAGTGTGTTTGTCTTCCCAGGAAAGGCTAATTAATTCCTCACCCAATCCCTATGGTGACACCTGTTCTGGGACAGGATGCAGTACACTAACATCCCTAAAATTCATCCCTCACCTGATACTTACACAAGAGGATCCACTGTCATGGACTTTTCCTTTCTCCTGTCTCTCTAATTGATACTTCTAGGACAGGAGGAGTAATACTTCATGTAATGGAAGGCAAAAAAAAGCTGAGAACTAGTTCTACTGGCATTACCCATATGAGCACTATCATTCTAGGAGGGGTTAACAAGAACAGTGTTTGCAAGTGCCATGCAGTTCTTCCAAATATTTGGAGTCCTCAAACTGCTGTTACCCTTGGAAGAGAGCTGATGGGGCTCTGAAGACATGTCAGGCTCTGAAACAGGTTGTGGAGACGGAGAAGAACTAGGGCTGGAAGCAGCTGCTGATGCTGGAGGGCTTACCAGTTTCTCTGAAGAGATAGAGGGAAGAAGAGAGAGCAAAGATATATGGATAAGATATAAGGTAGTGAAACATCTGAAGGACTTGGGAAGAGATACAAGAATCTCTAGAACAGCATTAGGGCAGCTCATTTACAGTCCTCTCTTGAAATACAAGTTATTTTCACATGTGATGTATATGCAAGGTGTGTGAAGTCAGAAACGGACTGGCCTCAATTGTAAGGTATTCACGTTATTTTCAGAAAGAAACCAGCTATTTGGCCTGTTTCTCTCCCATGCGTGTGTGTGTGCACATGTAAGTGAAACACAGGCCTCCTCATGACAAAAATCACTGCACAAAGGTAACTGCTTATTCACTGCTCCTTGCAGCCTGACACTTGGCAAGGACTATGGTATTAGTTATTGTTATTTGTTTTCACAACAGGTGCATAACAAGGACTGTACCTTTAATCGAGCAAGTGAAGTTGTTACTTACCTAAACCTAAGGAAGCTGCATACTGCTGGCTAAGCAGAGAGCTGGCAGCAAGCTGGCTGTAAGGTGGCATACCTCTAAACGGGCTGTAAGGCACATGTGGCTGAAAGGATGATGTAGAGGCAGAGCCCAGTGAAGACTGTAACAAGACAAAGTACATTTCTATTTACAGTGTCCAGAAATCAACTCGCTTTGGCAGAGATTCTCTACTTCGTGTACAGCATTACTAAAACTTGTGTAAATACTGAGAGGGCTTAGTTTACCTCTATGATTTTCCTGCATTCTCAGCTAGCTCTGGCTTTTGTTGACTGAAGTCTTTAATGCTGCTGCTTTAAACATTACAACAACATTCAGGATGCTTCAAACAACCTGGAGGTTCCTTGAGACAATGACTGGCCTTCATTCTTGTAAGTTTATACCAAAATCTAGTCCTTCAACATCAACGTTTTATCACAGGTTTCTATCAGCACCTCAGGTTAACTTACTTGAACAATGGCAGGATCTTGTGGCAGAGTGTGTTGAGCTTTTGGAGGTTCACAGACAGTGATGTCTTTGATGTCACTTCCTCGAAAAATAATGTATTCATAGATTTCTTCCCTCGGGGGAGCCGGTCTGTCCGTGGGCCGGTCCTCGGTTCCAAAGGATCGCACTGGAGCATTGGAAAGGTGACTGTTAGTGCAGCACTAGCACTGCAGCATTGTGCAACTTAAGACTTACGCAATTAAGAGGTACTCCTGTAACACTTGCCAACTGTAAAAACAACAATAACAAAGGTTACCTCCAGAACCCTGAATCTCCTCACACACATCTGTTCCCTCAAATGCCAGCTTTTTCAGCAGCCTGTGTAAACAGTTTTGTTTACATCAAGCTGTGAAGGTAAAGACCACATACCAACTGGCGTGAAGAATCCTACTCCAAATCCAGACTTCCCCACAGTGCTGTACTGCTGTACTTCCCTTCCCTCCCCAGCACCTGTCCCATGCAGGAATTCAGCTCCAGACAACTGCAACACACCAGGGGAGAGGCCCCTGAAGCAGCAGGGGCAACTCTTAGAAGGCTTTAGAGCTCAAATTTGTACCTTTGGTTTCATATATTTATTATGTAAATAAAGTTCTATTAATAAGAGCTTTAATATGAAGTTGCTTCTCTACTCCATGTCACTGGTTTTATGATTAATATGACTACAAACCAAGCTTTCAGTGATAAATCTAAAACCTCAGTGCCCGGGGAAGTCTTATTGTGTCCAAACTTTCACAGAACTTGAGTAAGCACTAACCAGCAACACTACACCTTGGAGTAGAAAAAAAGGCTTCAGCTGACTGTGGCAGCTACCAGATAAAACCAAATTAATTTAGGCCATTAAAGAGGAGCAGGTCAGACAGACTTACTGGACTGTTGCCACAGGAAAATAGATGGCATAGTTGTATCCGACACCGACATGTGAAAGAGCTTGAACTTTCAGCCACAAATTACAGAAGCTCACCCAGTTCACTAGTTAGTTTAGCTGCTTTCTGTCTTGGTGAGGCTTTGCCAGTTTGGATAAGCACCAGTACATGCTGGTTTGATGCACTTCCTGCCAATGGAAGAATTCTGTACTGGAGTTCCATCAATTGCCTCTAACAGGTTACCATGGAAGTACTGAAATCTCTCTTCCAGGGCGAGCCACAATTCCTGCAGTGCCATTGCAAATTACTCCTTAACAGACCTTTCACAAGCACCTGCCATGTCACAGCCCATGGTGACATGGGCCAGCTGCCACCCCCCCACTGCACAGCTGGAAAGGTACAGGCACAGGCAGCCCTGTCACATGGATAGTGAGGGACAGGGCACACCACAACTTCCCTGGAAAAAGGGCACCAAAAGTGGATCCACCGGACCTCAGTGCTGAGCATCCCTGGCACTCCATATTGCTACTGCCTCACCAGGAGTGTTGGCAAGAGTGGCCAGGGACACTCAACTGTTCTGACATGAGCAGCTATTTCCAGGCAGTTCACTCCACCAAGCAGCAGTCAGTGCAAGTGCTCTTCACCCCTGTTAACATGCAGGTGAGCTCCCAAGGAGCAGCTCAATGCCAGGCTGTCCCTGTCACATTGCTCAGCACCCTCAGCTTGCACCTCACAGGAAGGGAATCTTCCCTGGTGCAAGGACAAGCTGTCAATAACTCCCTTTGAATGGCCATCTTCCCCGAGTTCCTGTGGTAAATAGCCTCTCCGAGTTATTTTAGATCTCCAGCTGCTGTTTGATCATATTACAGCTGTAACCCAGTCAACTAGAAACAGATTATAAACTGAAAGCAATGCTTGTGGCCTTTTGGACATGAACTGTACCACTGATATCCCAGCTCAAGATTAGATTATTACAGCACACAGCTCACGGCAAGACCTTACTAAAGGTATCCAGGGACTATCACAGCATCCCACTGCAAAACTGGGAAGCACCACAATCAGCCCATCGACTTCCACATGAACAAACACACGCTCTGCCAAGCCCAAGGTTGCCCAGGCAGCCTCTCCGCTGGCCGGTCCCAAGGTTCCCAGCTAAGAAGGTGGAAAACCATGTCCTCCTTGTAGACAAAACAGCAGTGAGGGCTGTAGGAGTTGGCCTTGCCTGTCCCTGCACCTGAAGCGTTTAGCTCCTTCTAGGACAGCACAAAGTGCAGCCTTCAGTTCCTGCAGAGGTGGGAAGGGCTGCCATCCATGGACTTAGTGACTGTTGCTTACAGATGACCAGGAGATCACCTCCACATCACTGCAGCTCACATTTTACAATACGGTTCCTGTTCATGTGGGGCTGTTGAGCTCAAACTCTGAAGGGGCAGGGAGCATAACAAGAGTGACTGGGTGTTTGGAAAGCAGAGCTCACATGGATCTTTCTTACTCAAACTCTAGTTTCTTCACATTGCTACTGAAGGGGGAGTAAATTTCTGGTGCTCACTGCTAACAGGAGTCAAAGGGCGTAAACTTCCTTTGTTTGCAATTTAAGTTCAGTGTCTAACAAAACAGACAACTTTCTTGTTATTAACACACAGGATCCCCAGAATTTAGGATACTGGGTCTGTGTTGAGACTTAAGTATAAGGCAGAACCAGATTCCTTCCTGGAATTTTTCTTGTATCACTTGAATGACAGAAGAGAATGGCATTTAAGTTGCACACTTAAGTTGCTCATCAATATTTTCATTACATGCACAATTCTGACGCTAATTTTGATATGAACTCTCCAAATTCAAAAAACCTCTCTGAGCTACAATGAAAGCAGCGTTTGCCAAGTTCATAGAGCAGCACTTTAAGTAGGAAAAAAAAATGTATTTGCCATCTCTTGCAACAACTACTTCACGGGCGTTCCAGTTCATCAAAACTGGACACTGAGAGACCAATAAATACAAGAACTGCCAGAAATCTTATCCAGAGCATGCACTTACTCACACCATAAAGCACTTGAATCACACGCCTTTGAAACACACCACTTCAGCTCTGAAGTAGCAAATGCTCTGTGCAAGGCAGAACTACGTGAGAAAACATTTCTACTTGCTGCTAGGTCAAGGTGAAGACCTTCCTGCAGGTACAGGAAAGGAACAGCACCCTCCCAACAACCTCTCAAAGTACTTTGGATGAAGCACTAACAAAACCAGCTCCAATTCTACAGGTAAATAAAGAGCTACATCCCTAGGGAAAAAGTGGATTTGAGAAAACGCACGTTTTTAAGTTAAGAATACACTCTAATAGGTGTCCAAAAATGTCCAGCATCACACAGACAACGTTGTACGGGACAAACAGGCTGCCTTGAGGGTAGTTGTGAATCTGGCAAGTCAGTGCTGCCTGCCAGCAAACAGCCTTTCAAAACAAAAGGTGTTTGTTTTGTGGACAACCCTGACGGGTGGCAATCCCCGAAGGCAACGAAGAGCGTGCAAACTTCCCAGAACCAAGGAAGGACAACTCTCAGGGAAAGAAAGAGCTGATGCACGTTAGCTGGAGCAGCCAAGCTGGACATGAGAAGCAGTGCAAAAATAAGATCACGTTTGAGAGACTAAACAAGACAGGGCAGGTTTTGCTGAGAAGAAATATGGGAGTTCCCATCACAGGTGACAACTGGATCCAAATGACACCACTTCGGGAGGAGACAGAGATCAGTATTTCTACAGGGAAACAAGACGCAGAGCCTGGGTGAGGATCCTGCGAGGTCGGCGGGGCCAGACCCACGTGCAAGTGCCCCACAGGGGCCTGTGCAGCAGCTCCCACCCCCTCACCTGAGCACAGCCCGGTTATCGATCACGGAACGAACAAAGACACGGCAACACCAAGTCTTGTTTTCCCCAGGGCCGGGCTGGGCCCTGCCGGAGCAGAGCTCCGGGACACAGCCGGGCCGGGGAAGCCGAACCACACCGAGCGATCCCCCCCCCGCGGCCTGGACAATGGCACGGGGACCCAGCGCCGCCGGCCCCGCTCCTCCCCGGGATCCCCCCCCGGGAGAGCCGCGGGCTGCCCAGAGCATCCCGGGCCCTGCCCGCCCCTGTCCGTGCTGACTCACGGGGAGCAGCAGCGCCCGGG
>WEKX01012882.1:0-43446 GCA_013390025.1 Pitta sordida
TTCCCAGTGACAGGATGAGCAGCAATGGCCATAAACTGGAATTTGTGTGTTAATACCTGTGGATTTATTACCCCAAACATAAAAAGAAGATTTTTGTGCAACATTTGTGCATATTGATAAATAAGCACAATAATAACTGATGTGCAACAGTGACATTTAGAGTCAATAAACATTTAAAACATTTATATAAAAGTCCTCCATCATCTCCACAGTGCAGGTTTGCCTTTTCTCCTTTTCCAGCTGGGGGAAGTCAAACACCAAGATTCATTGCCTTGCCACAGCGAATTAGGGAGAGATATGGAACCTGTCTGATGTAGTTCCTGCTCCTCCAGGTAACACTGGCTGTCCTTATATGACATGGAAACCTAAAGATGTTTTCATGTGCCACAGAGATGTGCTTGAACAGCCCTGGTGGAGAGGGACACGTTTCAGATGTTTACCTGAAATGCCCAGGGTGGCACAATAATAATTTCTACAGTCTATTTACAGTGCAGAGGTTCTGATGCTTTCCCTTGATCCGTTACCCTTAAATGAGAGAAATCCCTTGTTCCCAAATTAGCCTGTGCAGATAACTCACTGTATCACACAGAGCAGAGTTTCCCAACGCCCTTTTCCATCCCCAGCAGGGTCATGGAAGACCTCAGAAGGATTTCAGAGAGGTTTTGCTGGGAAGGAAATAATCTTTGTCAGCCTCAGCTCAGTAATTACAGCTGGTTTGCCCCTGCTGAGCCCCGGTGGAACTGAGGTGCTGCCAGTAATTAAGATTTATTAGCTATTTTCTGATTAGTATAAATATTTACCGTAAGTGATTAAAGCTGGGAATGGAAGGGAGAGGAAGGAATGTTACTCCAAGTCTTCAAAAAATAGAAAAGCACATGCACAAGGTTTGAGGAACAGTGAGTTAGACAATTATTGTTTTTTTTCATTTCAAACCATTTAATTTGTGTCTGCCACAATCAGGCCACATCAGCACCTCTTCATGCAAATATTCACCCCCAGATAAACCCAACTCAGCAAACACAGCACAGGCCAGACCTGAGGCTGCTTCAGGTTTGAGGAAACCTCTTGTTTTAGAAAAAAAAAACACTGGGAAAAAACCCATATAAATCTTAGATGTTCCATATTGCTTCCCTGAGCTCTTTATAACTTCCCAGCTGGTGTTCCCAAGCCCAGCTCTTCCCAAACACACGCAGGATTTTAGAACATTTTCCATCCAGAGACACCTTATTTGCATTAATACCTGTGTGTGTGGCAGCTTGGATGTTTTTAAAATTTACTCTTGATTTCTGTCTATATTTGAGCCTCTGCTTTCTTGAGTTTTAGATTAAAAAAAACCCAAAAACTTGTGGCCAGGGGAGATCACAGGCTAAACTTTGAATATGTTGCTCGATGGTGCAAAATACAAGTAAGAGCTCATGAATGTGTGAAAGAAAATTCATTTGCAGCTCTGAGAGTTTTTCTCACACTTTCATACAGTTGTGCACTGATAAGGTGGTGACTATTAGAATAGTCCTATTTATGGCCCTGTGAGAATAGCAGCTATTTCTGTGGCACACAAACGAAACGGGAAGAAAGGCTGCTGAGGAGAATCTGCTGCTCCCAACACAGAAACAGTTACAGTGGATTTCTCAACAGACTTCACGCTTTGAAAATTGGGCCTCCAAGGTTTAGGGATTGTTTTATTCGGGTGGAATTTCACTCCACGCTCTCCAGGGGATTTTGGTGTGAAGTGTTCCTGTTTTGTGTTGAATGTGAGCAAAGCAGAAGAACCCTTTCAGACAGTGGAATTTATCACTGACTCTTCTTCAAACCTGCACCAGGTTGTACTAAATGAGTAGGGGGGGGAGTTGTAGTCCCAGCTGATGTGCTGCAGAAGGTGTTTTACCCTCCAGAATCTTTGAGCTGCTCAAGGCTGATTAAAAAAACCATAATTGTTACTGACCAATCCTCAAACTCTTACCTGGGAGCTCTATCCCGTTATCCAACAGCCAGGTCACCTGGGGCTGGGGTTTGCATCCTTGGGTGTAGCAGGACAGTGTAATGCCTCTGTTTGTGTCCTGGGATACTTCCAGTACTGGATTCGAAGGAGTAGCTGCAGCAGGAAGGTTTAGAATCAGTTCTAGGACCGGTTTTATGAGCAGCTGCCTGCAGAACATTGTTTGGGGGGGACTGAGCTAAATCCAGGGGGATGTTGTGTTAAACACCATCAAATTCCATGGAAAACTGCAGGTGTGGAGTTGAGGAGCTGGCTCTGGTGTCCTGCCCCTGGATCCAGGCAGGGGAAGGCACTCACCTAAAACCTCAACAGTCTGGGTGGTGCTGGTGGTGGGTGAGCTGTAGCACAGGCACTGGTAGGAGCCTTCGTCCTGCACTGTGATGTTGGAGAGCTGGATGGACAATTCATCCTTGGAATAACGGAGCAGTTTGTACCTCTGGCCTCTTAGAACTGCAAGGAAAATAAAACCCAGCCTGCCACGTGTTTTGGTATGTAAGAGGAAGGGAGATCATCCAAGCAGTGAGTTCCATTATGGCGTTTTTAGAAGTCACCAACTGGAAGGGAGCAATTTATAATGAAACCACCTCCTGAGATGTCTCTACTCTGCTGTACAGCCTCCTTTCCCTTGACTTTCTAGTCTTTATTTCATTCCTCCTGCTGGATGACTTCAAGAAACCCTCAGGATCAGGCCAAATTCATGGGCTTTTCCCCAGGGTGAATGATCAGATTAATAAACTGCACCAGGGGAGAGGAGCCCTTGCCTTGACCTGCTGTGGATTTTGGGAGCCTGGATGTCCAGGCAGCACAGGGTGGGTTGCAACAGCCCCCTCTCCCATATGGATCAGCTCTCAAGGGGCTCAGCACTGGGTTGTTTTGAATCCCATATGAACCTAATTCACAAGCACTACACTGAATTTGGTGACCCTGCATTCCACGGGGAACGGTTCCTAAACCCATAAAGGTGTGAGTCATTTGGAATTGCTCAGTGTTCATTGAACACTCACCCTGTCTGCTCTTGTCACTGAGTAAACAGGAACAGCAGTTACTCATGACATTTGCTGTTTAGAAATATTGGCGATATTTATGGGAAATATCAACAGGATGATTCGGTGTGGGTGGCAAGGACTGGTGGCTGTGGGTGCCAGAGCAACCCAAGAGGACCTGGGCAGTTTTGATGGGGGTTGGGCACTCAGTTGGGTAAATCCCAGTTATTGTTACCCTTAAATCCCAAAGGATTTCACGAGGAATGCTGAGTGGGTGCTGTGCAAATGGGGAAGGCCACGACAGGCCTCATCTTGTCGAGTTTGGTCCAAGAGAGATGAACAGACAGAGCTGAGGTTTAGGGAGTGGGAAGGAATGCACTAATTGTGACTTTGGCTTTGTCAGCACTTCTTAGAAATCACTGCTTGTTTCTAAAAATTTCCTCCTGATGCACTGCACAGAATTCCCTGATGAGCAGAGAGCACCCAGGGTTTTCAGACACATCCACTCCCATCTCCCTTGGGAGGCAAGACTTGGGTTTTTGTGCTCATCTCTGGGTGAGAGCTGCAGCTTGTCACTCAAAGCTCTGGTGCCAGACCAGCCTGGGGAGGGGGTTTCCATTTCCTCACCCTCCTGCCAGGAAGAGGATGGAGGGGATGAGTCAGAGTGGCCACGGTGGGAGCAGGGACAGCCCACCCTGAGCGACCCCCAGCCCCGGTGGAAAGTGCCCCAGTGGGTTTTCACACTTACCCTGCTGGTTGTTGAGAAAAATGGTGAAACCACGAGGGTTTAACCACTGCAGAGGAGAAGTGTTGTCGCTGCTGAGGCAGTGGAGGTTCAGGTCTTCTCCTTCCTTCAGAGTCACGGTTTCACTGGCGGCTCCTGGAAACCCCCCAGCCACAGAGCAGGGGGGAAAAACACCTATTGAAATGTGACACAAAGGAAAGGAACAGTGTTTTGCACAGGGTAATGTGGCAACTTTCCTTTTCTCCAGGGGTTTTTCTGCATTGGGAAACGAGCCAGCGTGGTTGGAGTGATGGAAATAAATCACAGTCATTAGACAGGTCAGGGGAGACTTGTACCAAAGATTTGTGATCAGCACAACTAGATTTAGTTATCAAATGTTATTACCAATAAACAATCGGTGGCAGACCCATTTAATGCACTTTCTCCCTGGATGTTAACAAAAAAATTAATTTTCATTATTCCATTATTGGAACTCCATGATCTTTAAGGTCCTTTCCAATCCAAACCATTCTGTGACTTTTTGATTCCATGTTCCATTCTGGACCTTGAACCTGATTTTCAAGCTGATGAGACTGAGCAGTGAATGACTTTTCAGCACTTCTGAAAAATGAGGCTTTTTTATTCAGAAATCATAATGCTGCAACTGCTTTCTAAGTTCTTGCCAAGATAAGATCCACAAACCCGGCTTGGTACAGGTTACTAAAATGAAATTTCATTTTCTCCTCTCAGTTTACTTTGCAGACAGGCAGTAAATTTTATTTTTTTCTCTCCAGATATTGTAAGATATTTAATATAATTTGTGAAAATATTTGATGGCCTGGAATGAATTGCCTTCTCCAGAAAAAAAGGCAACCCTGGAGAAATTACTGAGAGCAGCGTCTGGGTTGGAGTAAAGTAAATAGGCAATAAGAGGGTTTTGCTTTTCCTTCCTTTTTTTGATTTTATTTTCCATGTAACTTCTTGCTGCAAGTTCCTACTGCACAAACAAGCACTGCAGTTTGGGGAAATGAATCCTTCTGGGCTCTGGGAAAGCTTTTCATGTTCTTAACAATTTAAAATGTATCAGAAATGAAGCTTTCGCAGGCCATTGTTGCTGCAACTGGTATTTTACCAGTGGAATCAGAGGAAGGACTTGTCTCCCTGTAAGACAGGAGTTTCCCTGGGGGATTTGTGGCCCTCGTGGAAGGAGGTGCAATGTTGTTTGAGTGGCAGAGGAGGGCTGTCTGTGGTTTTCCACGGGGCCCTTTGGCATTTTTTCATCGTGATGGTTTCCTGTTGCTAACAGCAGAATGGGGTCTCTCAAATCACACCTTGGGAGGTGAGAACAGCGAGGCTGAGCGAGGAGGGCTGGGGGTGTTACTTGCTTTCCTAAAGCAGAGCATTATGGAATTTCCATGGGAGACCATGGCTTCATTCTGACCATGATTCATAGGTCAAATCTTCCCTGGATAGGGCACAGTTTGACATGATTTTGGTCTTAGCCACTGGACAGTCAGTGGGGAGTGGGAGATGTTCCTGTGCCTGCTCCAGGGATCCCACCTGGAAATATTAATTTGGCATCAAGTACAGTGATATATCCACCTCTCTGGCAAGAAGGAGCAACAATTTCTTGCTGGAAGTTGCAGGATGCCTGGTGCAGACCAGTTCATGCCTCTGGTTGCTGTTCCTGGAGCCAGCAGGAAGTGCACTGAGCTCATTGCCTTGAGACCTGCGCTCAGAGCATCACTGCAGAGTTATCTTTAAACCTGTGGCCCACACAGACGCCCTGTCAAATGAGTTATTTTTGACCTGTGGCTGCTGTGAGTGGAGCCTGAGTTGATTCTTCTGGCCAGGGCAGCAGGTACAGACTCACTTGCTGGAGTCTGTGGCAGTATTTGGGGAGGGGCTGTACTCTGAGAGGAAGATGCTGAGGGCATTAGCAAAGTGCCAGCAATAGCCCTGCTATGGTTTCTGCTCCAGCATCTGTTCAGAAAGGAGAGGGACCGTGCAATCATTTCTCCTGCAAAGCTCAGGAGTGAAACCTGCAAGAATTCTGAGCATGGATCTGTGTCTTGCTCCTTCCTTCCTTAAATCTTTCCCTCTTTGACACGGTCAAACCTGAACCTCTCACACTGTCCTGTGTGAGACAGGAGTTTATCAAAGCAGGTAGAAGCTCCATCCTCCAGCAGGAGTAAGGAGATTGAGCAGTTAAAGTGCTTTTCTTTTAAGTTACTCCGACTTATATCACCCTACTGTTACACAAAGAATACACAGATATCCAAGCCATGGAAGGTAAGCCATGATCCATTGCCCAGGTCTGAGAGAACATTTTAATTCCCAAAGTTGGCCATTTCAAGAATGCCCCCAGCTGCTTGGAGGCGACTTGTTCTCCTGGATCCTGCCTTTGGGAGTCAGCTGGGGGTCAGCCCCAGGGAACGGGGTGGCAATCACATTGGGAACCACAAAACCACAGCAGCAAAACTGCCCCATGCCTGGACTGCTGGAACTCTGGGAGTAGAGCTCTGCAGACTGGACTGGGTGCAAAGGGGAGAGGGATAAGGTAATCCAGACATCTTACCTTGCACGAGGAGCAGAGCCAGGGTGTGCAGCAGCCTGGGGACAGTCATGCTGTGCTGTGGGTTCAGGGTTGGCTTCCTCTCTCTGCTGGGCTGCTGAGCAGCAGGTCCCTTTTCAGCTCGGGGGGAGCACATTTCCCGTGACTTCATCACCACCAGGGTCTCTGTCCCTTCCCTCCTCGCTGCTGTTCCACTCTCCTCTCCCCCCCAGCTCACATTTCCCGTGTGTTGGTGACTGCTGAGAAACCAGTGACCTCACAAGTCCTCAAAATGAAACTGGTGGGCGACAGGGCTGGGGGTACCTCACCTTGCCCCCCCTCCAGCTCTGCCTGGCTCACATCCCCGAGGGGCAGAAGGGGAGGGATGCACAGGGGGAGCAGCCAAAGGTGAAGAGAACCATGGACCTGTGATGTTACACCTGACCAGGACTGAATTCCCCAAGATGAGGAGGCTTTAGGAAGGCAGAGCTTCCATTGGCAAGGCTGCCTGAAAACCCAGTTGGGGCATTTAAATCCCTGGGGGGGACAATAAGGTCTTTTTGTCCCTCTGCTCCTGCCCCAGGAGGTTTGCTTGGCTCTGCCTGCCGGGATGAACCCAAACCCGAGAGAAAGGGAATTTGCTGTGTGTGGTTTGTGGCTCTGCAGGGAGGGAAGAGCAGGGGTGAGGTGGCTGTGAAAGGTTCCCTGAGCACTCGGGGCTGAGGGATGGGGACCGGCAGGTCCCCAAGGACTGCTGGCACAATCTGGGTTTCCTGTGTCCCACTTGCAGCTTTGATTATTTCGGGGGTGACCTGAGGCTGAGGAAACCTTTTTTATGTCCCTTGGGTGTGTGAAGAGCAGTAGCACCTCATGATTTATCCAAGTCTGTGTCGTGATGTAGCAGCGTGTGGTGACTTCCAAAAAGGCTTTGGCAGATCCTCTTTTTGCCTTTCTTTGCAACTGCCCAAAATTTTCTGTAAATTACTATTACAGTCAAAATAAACTGACTTTAGTAAGATAAGAATTATGGTTGAGAAACTGTGTGCACTTGCAGGATGTGGGCTTGGGTGGACAAGATCATTAATTATAAACACATTATGTGTTTGACTTCAAATTCATTAGAATCTGTTTCCATTAAACTTCTGTGCACAGAGAAGTCCATCATTGTGTGTATGTATAAAAATCTATATTTATTTAGTGCATCTATATGTATCTAGTGTGTGTTTGATTGATAAAAGCTATGACTTTAATGGTAACCACAATATAATCAATTTTACTGGAAAACAGAGCTTCAGATCATGAGTTTAATGTAGTTGGTTTGAAAGGAAAGTCTCTCTGGCTGATAAAACTGGATTAAAAAATCCAGATCAAGAAAAATGATGTGTTGCATAAATAAGCATCACTTTGGTTTCAAAGTTGTGCTTCCAGTTCCACACGTAAAATTACTCTGGGGGGAAAAAAAAGGTGAGACTGAACCCATCTGAATCCAGAGGGAAAACTCTCATGGAAAACCAGACTCGAGATGGTTTTTGTGCCATCTGCTGTCAAAGGGATGAATTTCATCCTCAGTGCAGGGGAGAAAAATGCACCTCAAATTCCAACACACTCAGAGGAAAAGTGAAAGAGGAAAAGTGAAATGGGAAAAGTGAAATGGGGAAAGTGAAATGGGAAGGGTGTTTGGCACCTTTATTAAATCATCTACGAGACGCTTCTGTCCGACTTCCAAGAAATCCATTTAATGTCATAAGCAAATTAAAATGCAGTGGTTGTTTTAAACAGTTGTTAGCACTTGAAACTGAGATTAAAAACAACCAACCACCCTCCCCACCCCCTCCCCAAAATAAAAAAATACAGATGTCACAGGTAATTACAGCTATTTTTGGCAATACAATTATTGGGTTTTTTTTTTAAACAGCAAACATCTCTTCCCCCCCCACCCCCCTCAAATAAATACAATCTGCTCACACTATAAAAACATAACAAACAAAATGATACAACAGGTTTAAAATGAAACAACGTCACGTCCGAGGAGATGTCACAGAGAGAAACTTCAGGAAGGAATAAAGCAACTGGCAGGGGCAGGCCACGAATATTCCCCAGGGAAGACTCTTTGAGGAAGTGGTGAGCAGCGAGTAGCCAATCACACCTACTGCTTAATTGCATTTCTTTTCTTCCTTGAGTCACCATTTCAAGCACGTCTGCTCCCACCATCATTTCAGGTGTATTTTTAACTATAAAATAATTTCCTGTATGCTCAGGCTTTTTTTTTTTTTTTAAAGAACCAAACCAAACCAAACCACAAACCAATCTGATTCCTGGGTGATAAAAGTGATCACTGTCGTATTAATGGCGGCACTAAAATCTAATCTGAGGGGAGAAGAGGCTCCTGCCCTCAGCCAATTTCCTTGTGAAACTGGAAAGTCTGAGTGAAAAGGGAAATCACCCTTTTTTTTTTTCTGAAGTTACTATGGTCTGGATCCTCACTTTGCATAAACAAGCAAAGCTCTGTGATTTCAGTTGGCAGCGTCCATTCCATCCTTCTGTTTTTCTAACCCAACTTATAAATCGCAATTCATGAGAACACTGGATTAACAACTTACTCTTGGCAACTTTATTCCTGAATTAGGGAAAAATCTGGGATCTGCTCTTTGCCTCTGACCTGATGAAAGTGTTGGGGTCTGATGCAGCTCACAGTGAGGGCAGGAAAATATTCAAGATAGGTCAGGTCTAATGTTTGAGGACAGAACACTGGAGTGACTTAAATACACATTAATGAGCAGCAATGGAGTGGAAGTGAAGCAGCAGTTGTTTTCCACTTTGAACTTCTCAATTAAAAACTTAAAAGGAGCATGTTTTTCACTCTTTTATTCCCCTCAATGATGTTGATCAACATGAGACAACACGAAAACCCCGAAATCAAAACGCCAGAAGAAAATAAGATTTTTTTTTCTTTCTGTGATTCCTAATTCGAGACAAGACTACAATTGTCAAAATACTTTCCCAAACATCCAAAAATATATATATTTGTTTTTTAAAGAAGAGAGTATTTTAATATCTACCTCCTCAAACAGAATACTTTCCTATATTACTATAAGAGCAGCTCGTACACTATTCAAATTGTGCATTCAGGTTTTGTTCCCTCTCTGTTTCATCCTTCTAATGTCACTTAAGAGCAGCCTCCACTGCTTTGTACAGGCAATAAATATTATAATAAACAATATTTACTGCCCCAGCTTCCACCCCAGCATGAAACAAGAAGCAACCTGGGGAATCCCACACACACATCAGGAACCAAATTAGTTTTGGAGTGATTGTCAACTATTTAGTCTTTAAGCACGGAGGAAAACAAGCCAATAATGCTCTTCAGAATGTCTGTACACAGCCCAAAATAGTTTAAATTACAATTAAAAACTAACCTGACAGCGATAAAACTGCAGGGAGCAGTTTGTTCTGTCGTCTCCTAAGTTCTCTCCCTGACTTTTCATTACATCCCTGGGATATTAATGCACTTCCCAGTGGCCCACACAAATGTACAAATAATACGTGGGGAGCTGAGCAAGCATGTGGTGCTGGACAAGCCTGCTGATGCTTTGCTGTTTTGTAGTAGGGAAAACCCAACCCCTGAATGCTCCACTGACACAGTGCTCGTCGTTTCTAACGTGGTGCAGATGGCAGTGAAAGTGTTTTCAGAGCTCCCTCCAAGGTGGGAAAATCTCCCCGAGCCACTGACTCAGCACAGAGCCCGTGCAAGAGCTCCAACCTGCGCTTTAATATTGGGTTTTTTCCCCCTCAGATCTGTCCCTTTTTGTATTCTAGTGGTGGATGTGACCTTTTTTTGCATGGCTGTGGCTGTGTGAGATATGCCAGAAGAGCTGTTTGTGTGAACCCACTGAACATATTACGACTATTTTCCCACTGTCAATAAAACACAAGAAAGAAGAGACATTCTCCAACGCTTAGAAAGGCCATGGGTTTTCCTTGCTGGGGTGGCTTTGCCTATTCCTGCAGTAAGGTTTCTCTCCAGTTAAAGCCTCCAGTTGGTCCGTGTGTGAGAGGGAGGATGGGGGGGTCTGTGAGCTGCCAAACTCCTGTATCTCCCAGCTCTTCACAGGAACAAAACCCCAGGTATGGAATCTGTGGGAAGAGAGATGGGAATTGAGTTAATAAACAAAGACTGAGCTGTGCAAGGAGGGAGCTGAAGGGCTGAAGTCCTTCTGAGCTACCAAATAATTTCACCCTTTTCTGTCTTTCCCCCTCCCCAAAGTCCTTTGCAGGAGTGGATGGCAGGACTCAGGTTTGGACACAGTCTGTGCATCATTCCATGTGCAAAACCCAGGGAAAGGCAGGTTAAACATGGATCTTAAACATGGGCCAGTTCAAACTGAAGGTGGCTGACATGATCCCAACCCTGAAGGCCAGGGAGGGAATTATTGCTTTCCAATGGAGGGAATTCTGGAAGCTACTGCAGTCCCAGTGTCCTCAGAGCAGCTCTGAACATCCCAGGGAGGACTGGCAGTGTCACCATTCTGGGCAGGGCTGGAGGAAAGGAGTGAAAGTAGGAAACACTCATTATGATTTGTTAGAACTTTTCTCTGCTGGTGAGGGAGGTGAGAAGAGGGAATGTGGGTGAGAAGTGCCCTGGTCACTGTGGTGAGGATGTTTGGGGCTCTGCACAACCCCTGGCACCCACAAACACAAAGCAGAGTCACTGCAGCCCCTCTGGTACCTCACTGGTACAGCAGCGACACTCCCACACCAGCCTCCCAAATCAACCTGCTTCCCTCTCCCCACTCCTGAAGTGGGGGAAAAAAATCTCAGGCTGGGCAGAACGAAGTGTCCCCTGCCTGGTTCAGCAGATTGCAGGTTTGGTATCTCCAAGGCAGTAATTAATTAATTAATTAATTACCTTTCGGACCATCTGCACAAAGTCCTTGGAGTTCTGTGGTGACAGCCCTTGGAGCTGGCAGGTACAGGCCTCCAGGGAGGATGCATGTGCCACTATCAGGATGTTATTTCCTGAAATAAAGTGAGAAATCCAGGCTGAAGAAGGAGATGGAGCCAGCTTTAGGCATTGGTGCCCAAGATCAAGCAGGCCATTTAAAATGGGTTCGGTTTATCATGTAACAACATATCAAACTGTGCGTTAAGAGAAAAAAAAAGTCATTTATTAACATATTTAGAGCATTTCTCAATTTTCACGATAATGGTTAACTCAGTGCTATTTGGTTTTCAAATGATTTCTGAAGAAAACAAGAATTCCAGGGAGATTTCAGCTGTCTCGTGAAGCAGATGCTTTTTGCCTATGCAAAAATTAATTCCACTTACAACAAACACTTTCCTTCCAGTTGCTGCTTTTCCATGGTGATAGCTTTACATTTCCATTTCCAAGATCCTTTACAACCAATGCCCCACTGGGCTATTGAAATTTGTGTGCAAACTATTAAAATAAAAGCTTAGAGACAGATCAGGGAAATGAAACAGTTGAAAACACCAGGATGTGAAAACATCCTATTTCTACGGTGTGAATGAAAAATAATAGCTAGAGATCTTTTTTTATGTAAATATTGTGTTGGGAGAAGTGTTCTGAGGTCTTTACGGGGAATATATTTTAGAGGAGGGGCTCAGGTAGGGGAGGGGAGATGCTCCATATGATGCTGGGAAAAGACAGCAAATATATCATTTATTCCCTTGGGAAACAGCTTGGATCGGGAAGGGTTAATTAAATTACTCCTGCTACTTTAGTTTATGGACCTTTCTCCTAAAATGAATGCATTTCAACTCACAGTTCTGCACACAGAGGAGTTATCAGTGCCTCTGGGAAAGAGAACGAGAGATTCAGGTATGGGAATTCAGCTCCTTAAGAGGGAAAGAGTGGTCAGAAATATTGGCATTCCCACTTACCTTTGCCTTTACATTCACTGATGATTTCCTTTGTTACTTGGTAGCTTCTACTTATGTAGGTGTCATAAGACTCAGAAACCACCAACTTGCTGACAGGAATATGAGGTCTGTGAGCAGGAAAACACGGAGGGTAAATTGGAAGCAACAATAACATTCTAAGTTATGATTCATCTGGAAGTGTATGTTCTTTAACTCTTCTCTTTCCCCAAAGCCCCAGAACTGCAACTTGTGTCAGGAACACTCAGATGATTTTTAAACTTCAAGAATGAGACGTTTATCATTGGGAGCAATGGTAACAGTGATGGGGATCAGTGGAGGCAGCCCATGACATGCTGAGTGTGCTCGTGCTCCTTCTGTAATTGCAGCGGCAAGAGAGGTGCTGCCTTGTGTTTATTTAGGTGAGTTTGTAGTGGAAATTCTTCCCTGTGAGGATGGGGAGGCCCTGGCACAGGGTGCCCAGAGAAGCTGTGGCTGCCCCATCCCTGGAAGTGCCCAAGGCTTTAGAACTTTTCCCTTCACCCTGGGGTACTGGAAGAGGATCTCCATGATCAGCAACACAGCTGGACCTTGCCAGTGATGTGGGAAATCTGGTTTATAATAAGCCTCCAGCCTCCAGCCTGCTCCAAGTTTATTTGAGAGCCTCTAAAGTTCTTCCAGTCACTGCCTAAAGTTCAGAAAAGACCCTCTCCCCCCCAACTTTCTGCTACCTGTAGGTTGTATCAACGCTTAGAGTAGCTGCAGCTAAATCCACAGGGGGAATCCAGGCAGGTAGTGTGTTCCCAGAGACCCACTTGGTCCACTCAAACAAGCCCGGCTCTATTCGGATTTTCAGGTTGTTCTCCTGTTGCATACCTGGAAAAGGGAGAAAGCAGGCCAGGGATCAGCTGGGGAGGAAGGCAGCAAGACTTTAATACTTCAGTCTGGTTGTCCAAGAATTGTTTTTCTAGTGGCCAGTTGATTAATAGTAGGTATGGAAGAAAAATGACTTAATATATACGTATTTAATATATGATGTGCCAGGGAATGCCGACCTCTGGCTGTCACCTCTGTGCAATTAGGAAAGGGTTCCTCAGGCACAGTGCTGTGCTAACACAAAATATATTCTCATGGAGATAATCCTCACCCTGAATGACTATTCCCTCAGGTCTCCCTGCCTTTTGTCTGGTTGTCAGAGGTCTCTCTTTTGGGGGGTTCTTACCTTTCAGGATGTTGTGTGCTGTCTGTACACACCGTAGGGATGGGGAGCTGTAGATGTAGTCTACAATGGTATTGGTTTCTAGCAAGGCTTCACCTGCAAAGAAAAGTTTTAAAACTCGTGAATAAAAGCAGAGAAATGGCACTGCAGTATCCACCCAGCCATGAGCTGCTTCTCATGGGTCCAGCCAAAAGGCAACCAGTGTGCTGAGAAAAATTGTAGAGGCTTGAAATTCATTTCGTTTCATTTATGAGCCGTAAATCAGAATGAGTCAACGAAACTCAAACCCAGCTTAATTCAACTGCCTCAATTCCTCGCTGGTATAAATTAACATTTCATGACACAGGTGGAAGGAAGATCACTGAAAATCAGATAAGAATCAACTCCACTATTAGGGTTATTAATATTCCTGCAATGCCTAAGGGAACCAAAGGAGAACAGGGATCTGCACAGGCTTGTTCTGAGCAAGAATTCCATTTTTGTTCTGTTTGAAGAGGCAGGACCAAGGTGTGGGAGCGACAAGGGGTCATTAACCTTGACTTGGAGCCTTAAATGAATGTCAAGACCTATAAATCTCTGGAGAGAAATGGGGTAATTTAGATGGAGAGGTGCATCCACCATCCCTCCATCAGGGGGAAGCTGCTCATTGGGTTTAGGGAGTAGAGGAATTGTGGCTCCAAGGTCTTGTGGAGCCGCTGCAGCCACATCCTCGAACCCATCCAGTGCCAGCAGCCAAATGTGCTCTGCCTGCTCCAGCCTCCCCTCCTGCCCTGAGCACACTCCTGTGGAGTGTCAGCCCCCTGCTGCTGCTGCTGCACGCTCCTTTATCTTTGTTTAAAATAACCAAGTGTAATTTTAGCTGCCCTAGTTTGAATGTGACCAATGGATTTGAACTGGAGAGGATGGGGAAGGACTGCAGGCCGGGCTCCTCTAATCACAGCACTCAAGATGTGCTTTTTGGCTACCAAATAATCTTCTGTCTATACACAACCAGGCTCAGCAGCCAGGGACAAGGATGGGGGCGGCGGGAGAACACTGGAAATAATTTGGGCTGTGTTTTTGACAACATAAAGCCAGGCTGGTAAAAGTGTATTGATGAGGCAAACTGCAGATTGTGGAAGTCAAGGAAAAAGCAAAATTTGCATGAGGTGAATGTCACACTGTTGCATTTCTCCCCAGCTTTGGTAATAACAGCATCTTCCAAATGGCTCTGAGTTCGTCCCATGTCCCAGTTTTCCTGCTTTACCTTTTCCTCAGCTGCAGCCGAAGGAGAAAAAGTTTCCTTTGAAAGAGGGAAATTGCTGGGGAAGGTGCAAAGCTTCCTGAAATGCAAAGCTCCTTGAAATGACTAAATTCCATTTGTTTGGGGCACCCAATTCATTTTTTGTTGCCTTGCACTTTATCTTTCGGTGGTGGGTGTGTGGGAGGAAAAGAGCAGAACTTCCTGGGCAGGCTCTTTGTGGAACCATGGGATGGTTTGGATTGGAAAGGAACTTAAAGCTCATTTCATTTCACCTTCCACTATCCCAGGTTGCTCCAACCTGCCCTTGGACACTTCCAGGGATGGGGCAGCCACAGCTTCTCTGGGCATCCTGTGCCAGGGCCTCCCCACCCTCCCAGGGAAGAATTTCATCCCAATATCTTCCCCTGTCCAGCTTTGAGCTGTTTTCTGCTGAGGGGGACTTACCAACAAGCCTTGCCTGTGTACAGCCCAGCACAGTGATGGGAGCATCCTTCTCGTAATCCCTGAAACCACCACTCCTCTGAGGTAAGTTGTGAGGCATGTTCAGGTTACTGCGCACGTACCTGCCTGGGAAGGAGAGGTCACAGGCTGGAATTATTCCCTCAGAGAGAGGCAGAACCATCACATTTCCTTCCACCCTCTCCCACCACCATGTCTTGCAGCTGCTGCCTGGCCCTGGCTTGGCTCTTGAGCAGTTCTCCCCATGCAAAACCATCAGGAATCTCACAAAATTAAGTCAAGCAGCTTTCATGGGTTCAAAACCAGCAGAGAGCATTGCTAATGTTTTTGAAGTTATCTTTAGGACGGTTTCCCCCGTGGGAAAAAAAAAACTTCTACCCCACAACAAAACCACCAAAGTTACACTTTTACCGGAGGCTGAAATGTCAGAGTTTTTCAGCCATAATTTAGAAAGAAGGTAGTTGTGAAATCACCCTTTGACTACAAGACATTGGTATGCTTTGAATAGAAAGAAAGATTTTTTTTGACAGATTTATGATCAGGTCTAATGCCAACAGAGCCTGAAGTTATAACTTGTTAACTATAGTCTGAACCTCAAGCTTATGGCTGGGTGGAAGACATCAGTTTATGCCCCCAAAGCCCCTCTGAGCTGTAATTATGGTGACCTTGTCTTCTTTTAGGACTGAGAGCCAGGTTTGCAAAATACTTTCCTGATAGTAGTAAATGTTTTCACTGAACACCGACTAATGACAACATGATACATTTGCTCCTCTGTGTTGTAAATACAGTGTAACCACCCCTGCAGTGGTTCCCCAAATATTAGCAAATACAGTATTTCCTCCCTGGCTTGTGTCTCTGCTTCTCCTGCAGCCCCCCCCACCACAAAAAGCATCGATTCGTGTTAGGAAACCACAGCTTTGCTCCAGGCAGTCACCCCTCTCCTCCCTCCAAACCTGGGGGACCCCGGAGCTGACTCACCTTTGGCATCAAAACACTGCGACAACCAGTACTTCCCAAAAACAACATCCATCCTCTCCCCGTGTCTGCAGACAAACAGGCAGCGTTTCTGAGGCCCTGGCTGGCTGCTTATCCTCAGGGGCTGCAAGGAAAACGAAGGTGGTTTGACTTTCACCGGAGTGCAAGAGGTTAGCTGAGACCTGAGTTACTAACGGGAGTCAGGACCAGGCACTTCTTGCTTCACCCAAGTGCAGATGTCACAGGAAACTCTCCTGAACTTAAGATTTTTATGACTTTATGAAACTCTGTATGGATTTATATTTCTGGTAGATTCATGCTGGGATAAAACTGCTGAAGGGAGCAGAGGATGGGGCCCTGCCACCCCCATCTTAAAATCCAGTTTGGGGTCAGCAATGTCCTCAATGTTCATCACGTTATTCAAAAGTGGGGGGGTGGTCCCTACCTGCACATTCTGGCAGATGATGGTGAGTGGCCCTGCGTCCCCAGGTCCTTGGTCCTCCTGCTGTCTTCTCTCCAGAGCTCCATCCATGAAGCCTTGAAGGGATGGGGAGGACGTGGTGTTCAGAATGGAGTAGGACCTGCCAGAAACACAAAGATGTTGGCTTTGGGAACGCTTTGAACTTCGTGTGCTCAGGCTGTACTAAGGACATTTCTGCAGTCGTCAGAAGCTGGTGATAATTACTGTTGGAATGTTATTTCATTATTATTTGTATTTTAGTGCTGCCAAGAGAGCACCTTGCGAGGTGATGCACACACGAGAAGAGACAAATTCCACCTCAGCAGGCTGTTTCCTTGGAAACAGTTTGCAGAACAACAGTTCCCAAACTTTGGTCTGTGAGGCTCTCTCAGTTCTCATGGAAAATGCCAAAACCTTCCTTCACATCACCTGGGAGCCAGCTACACGTCACTGACCACGGCCTTATGGACCAAAATTTGGGGACTAAAGGCTGCAGGGAGCTTTCCCTCCCCTTTGTAGCTCAGCCTTGCCTCTCACACTGGGCAGTTATCAGGGCACACTCAGCCTGGCACGCTCAGCCTGGCTTGTTGTTTCTACATTTTTCAATGTCCCACCTACTTGGGAATTTATTCTTCACCAGTTTGGTGGAGCCAAAGGGATGCAAGAGATCCCACTCTGCCCCAAAGGGGAAGCTCTCATGATGAGACTTTCAAGGACTTTCACCAAGCCCCTGGGGACTAAACTCTGACAGGCAATTACAGAAGCTGCAGGGACCCTCTGCTGACTCAGTCCCTTGGATGGGTCCCTTTTGCTTAGTCATTAAAAAAAATCCCATTATCAGATAATGTATGTGGTCATTTACTTTGACAGAAATAGTTGCCAGTGCTTGCACTTTTCAGTGCCTGAAATATGTCCCTGAGAGCACCTAGTTAGGATAAAATCTCAGAGGGGTTTCACAGCTGTTAAAATAACACCGAGTGCCTCTGCCAGTGCAACAAAAACAGGTCACCTGCGTTTTTGTTAAGAGCTGATTTGTGAGATCATAGGATTTGAACCAGTTTAAAGGAGAAAAAAAACCCCACCTTGATGGCCCTGACAGGCTCTCCAGCCTCCTGCTCTTAATCCTTCAGACCTGACCTTTTTAGGTTTATTTTAACTGCATTTAGGTTTAAGTGTATTTGGTTTATTTTAACTGTATTTAGTTTATTCATGCTGAGTTTTCCCAACAAGGGCTGGTCCTGCTCCAAGGAACTGTTCCTCTCATTTCCCAAATGCAGCTAAAGGGTCAGCACAGATCCATCCCCACTGACCACAAAGCTTGAGTATCTCAATATGAAAAGAAGCTGAATTTCTCAGCTAGGACCCATCTCTGTTGCTGTACAGAGGGGATCTTCTTCCAGCTTCCATCCCTCCATCCTGTCTCAGCCCTTTCCTGCTTTGCCCATATGACAGGTTTTTAAGGATGGAGTATCAGGATTTTTTGGTTCCCCCTCTTCTCTCTGCCCCCCAAGAGCTGCCACATGACTTCTGAGACTTTCTTTCTCTCTAAACCCTTACTAAAAGGCCACAAATGTTTCACTATCTATTTATAGAGGCCAGGATTTACTGGAAATGATGAGGAGGCAAAGGCACCCTATCTTGCTGTGTCTGGAGAAGTCTGTCTCCAGTGCTTTCTCCTTTGTGTTGCTGGAAAACAGAAACCACTGAAGCTCTTTCAGCTTAGTCATCTTCTAAGGTCATTGTTTGGAAGCTTTTCCCAAAGGCTTGTTGTTCCTCTGCTTGGCAAACAGAGGCTGAAGGCAGAAAACATCCTCTCCTGTCTTCTGGATGACGCCTTGTCTTCACTGCTCTGCCAGGGCTATCCCTCTGTCCCTGGAGGAAACGTCCCCCCAGGCAGGAAAGGCCCCTTGGAGAGTGGGGATGCTTCAAGCAGAGGATGGAGAAAGGGTCTCTGTCACAGCTGCTCCTCAGCTCTGGGGAGGAAACGAATCCTCTACCACATCCCTCATCATTATCTTGAGGAAAGGGATGGCTGTGGAAAATGAACCAGCCATTGCTGCAGAAAGGGAGGAGGAAAGGGCTGCATTCTCACTGATCCCGAGTGCTTTTCTTCAGGGAATTACATACAGAAGATTTCTCTTCCCAAATTAATGCTCAAATTTAAACCTTCCTGATGCTGGTCCCACCACCAGAGGTGTCTCCCCAGCAGCGTCTACAGCAGCCATCTGCTCCAGCCCCATGAACCAGCAGTGATCCTGGCAGTAATAAATAGCTGCTGTATCATCTTAGCCGAAAAATAAATCACACTGTCCTCTAATCCCATGCCCAGGGATGGCAGCTGATCTTCCTTGGTTCACTTATGAGACCTTTATGGGCCTGTTCCTTCCCCCTCAGTGACTCCTCAGCAGCCCTGGGAGACTCCTCACCCACCCAGGTGAAATCCCAGCTGCTGAGCATCTTTTCACAGCCCTGGAGACTGGGCTGAGCAGCTTTACCTACCCATGAAACACCCAGGTCCCACATTCATCCGCCTTGGTGATGTAATTTTCAGGCAGCAGCCCAGAACAGCCCGTTGCAAGGGAAATGCCATAAATCCAGCCCTCACTTGTACTGGTTTGTTCCACTGGGGACATGAAAATGAAATCCCCTGGGACCAGCTCCAGCTCATCATCGTTCTGGGGGGTGTAGGGATAGATCACCTGCAGAGTCTGGGAGAGAAAGAGAAGCACAAATGAAGGAAAGGATTGTTAGAGGAAGGGAACCTTTGGCATTGGGGCAGGAGCATTCCCACATCAGACCTTTAACCTCAGCAAGGTGTGAACAGCTCTCCTCTTGGAAAGCTCTCCTTCAGGGAATTCAGGACTAAAATTGCTTTTCCCCCAGGTTTTGTGTGTCAGGGTCTGGACAACGCACCTTGCTGGGGTTACTCACCCAAACATCAGGAGTGGAGTAAAACACCTCAGCCTGAGAAAGCACCTTCTGGAGGTTCCCTCCTCCAGACACTGATTCATCTCACCTTGAGATACACATCTTAGATGGGGCAGATGTCTCACGTTCTGGAGGGGCCTGTTTCTCTGCACCAAGGCTCAGACTACAGGTCCAACCTGGGTATTTACAGTGAGGTGCGAAGAATCTCACATGTGGTTTCTCTATGCCCAAGATCCCAATCTATGAAATGGATTTAATATTTTTTTCCCTGTGTATTATGTGGAAAACAGCACTATTAAGGAAACTACCTTAAGAGACTTAAATACTGCAGTTATAGAGTCCATATGAGTAACTGAAATACGTATATATCAGGGTAAATGCTTCTTACATGATGAAACTAAATGCTGTGGTTCACAATAAAGTCAAGCCCTTTGACTTGGATATTGGATACTGGTCAGGTTAAAACCTGCAGCAGAATTGGATACTGGTCAGGTTAAAACACTGGTCTGGTTCTGGAGACATCAAACCAGCTGATGCTGAGCTCACAGGAGAGTCATTATTAGTTAATTAGTTAATTAATCCATCAGGACATTGTTGCTGCAGGAAGCAAGGAATGAGGTGGGTGAAACAGCACGACTGGGCAGTATAAGTAAAAACCCAAAAGAAAGGGGATCTGGTGTGTTTGTTAAGATGGTGGTTTGTTTGGGGTGGGGGGGGGACTCAAACAAACTCCAAAAATTCACCTCGTGATTGACGAAGCGAATGTCGCGGGAGAAGATCGCGGCCACCCAGTCGCAGCCCAGCTTGACATCAATGTTCTGTGCCAGCTTCTCCAGCGTGGGCAGGTGGCTGGTCTGGAAGTGATAGGCCAGTGTCACATGGAGCTGCTTCTTGTGGGGCTCCACGTGAACATCTGCAAGGAGGAGAAGGCGGGTTAACAACCGGCAGCGGCTTTGGGAAGGTGGGAGAGCAACTGTTGCCTCTGCCAGGGGCTGGGAGATGGGGCTGCTAAAGACACTCGAGTGGAGCAAATTGTTTGGAAAGGGGAAGTCAAATGTGAGCTCTCGGTATTGCAACTTGGATCAAATGATTAGAGATTCGTGGTCTGACTCAGTCCTGAGTCACGCCAGGGTGGGAGACAAGGCTTCCTTGCCAAACTGTCAAACAAAGGGGTTTTGGACGGTGTGATGGCAGTTGCTGCAATTCTGAACACGCTGGATCTTCTGCCAGAAAAAGGCCCTTTTCCAGGTAACAGGTAGGGTTTCACGAGGAGCTGTTAAAAAGCAAAATTTTTACTTTCCCTCCTTTGTTCTCTCTGCTACACAAATTACAAATCCATGGAATTACAGGTTCATGCAAGCTGATTAAATCTTTTCCCTGGGCATTAGTTGGATTCCCAGGTTAGCCACTGAGGGTGAGGCCTTCCCAAACTGTGGAAACAGACATTGATATAATAATGATTCAAAATGGTCCTGCAGAAAAAAAGAACCTGCATTAGGAAAAGATTCCAGCGAGCAGAAAGGTGAAAGGGTGTGAAATATTGGGACTCTTCCAGTAAATGTGGAAATTATAGGATACATTGTTTGCAGGTAATTTATTCTTGCTTATTCAACCAAAAATTGCAATTAAATTTGACTGATTATTCAGTCAAAATTGCAGCTATTCAGAGACTTGGCTCCAAATGCCAGCCAGGGGTAACTTTGCAAGCTCATCCATCTTTCTTTTTTATTATTTTTTTAATCAGCAAGAAAAAAAAATACATTCTGGATCTCTGAAAAATACTCAAAGGGGAACATTTGTCCCACTCTCATGTGGCTGCAGTGTCCTTGGACCTGCCCAGTGTGTCGGTGAGGTTTGAAAAGGTTGCCAGAGCACTTTGGGGTCTTCTCAGAGAGTCCTCTTTGCACCTCAGAAAGGCAGTGAAAAAACAAGCACAGCCTTGAAATGGTCGAGGAAAGTTTTGTGGTAGCTGCTTGAGGTAGGGAGGGGAGCAGGAAACGCTCGGCAGAGAGAGAGAGAGACAAAGACAATGTGAAAGGTTAAGGAACCACCAAATGTCAACTTCCCTTTCAGGAGATAACACTCGAGATTAAGTGTGAGGTGATCTTTCAACCGAAAGGACTGAAATCCAAAGCACCCAGCAGGGTGTTCCTCTCAGGGTTTTAGTTTTCACTTAAAAATCAGGCACTGCCTTTAAGATCTTTGCTTCCTCATGGCATCAAACCCGGTTTCTGGCAGTGCCTTGAACCACGAGCTCTTTGCAGCTCCAGCGCAGCCACTCACCTGCTTTCGAAGCCGCCTCTGCAGCAAAGTCTGCAGCAAACTTCTTCAGCACCTCAGCACTTTCCTCCTTGACAAAGAGCCCGATGAAGTTGGAGGAGGTGTAGAGCTCCAGAGGCAGAGGGGCCGGGAATTTGCACTTCCACCTCATCACGGTGGCCTGCAGAGCTTCCGTGAGAGCATCGACCTTGCTGTCCTCGCACTGCCAAGGGGAGCAGGACAGGCATTGGTCAGGCAGAGAAAGGCAAGGTGTGGATGGGGGGGGTGTGAATGGTCTCACCTTTGGCAGAATGCCGCGAGAAAAAGCACAGGGGCATAGAAAAAAATCTGTGTTTGGAAATCCCCTGCCCCTCCCTCGTCCTCAAAGCAGGATCAGCTATCCCCAAGTAACCTTCCCAACCTCCCATTCGCATGCTAAGGATCACTTGGGATGATGAGAATTCGGTCTTATGCTGTTGTTCTTGCCTAAAAACAACAGCTTAAAACCCAATTCCCTCCTCCACAAGCCCGAACATCAGGCAGAGCCCCCCCAGCTGCCCACCCCAACCCTTGTGCAGCAACTGGGGGAAGGGTGGAAGTCTCCAGGCTGAGCCTGGCAAGGGCTGCCCACGAATTCATGCACCAAGGCAAAGCAGAGGGGAGCTGGGCTTTACCATGAAGAACTGGCAAAGGGTGATATGTGGGAAAATGTTGTGAGCTTTGTTCTTCCCACAGATCTGCTTCGACTGCTGCCAGAAGTCCGAGAGCTTCTGAGCCAGGGGGCCCGTGGGGCGCAGGTACAGGACGTACTCCCGGGGCAGGGGGTCATCGAGAAAGGGGTCACCCACATGGGAGAAGAGCCTGGGAGGGAGAAACAACTGTTAGATTGTCAGATAATTACATATTTTCCTCCAGCAAAACCAGCTTCCCCTTGTCCTCCTTCTCCCTTTATGGAAGACATCCTCTCTGGCAGGTCAGGCAGAGCTGGCCTGTCTCCCTGGCAGCCCATTACCACTGCTAAGTAACACAGAAAATTGGGTTTTCGTTTCAGACTGATACTCTGAAGATCTAACCCGGGTCACTGCCTCAGCCTTTCTGCCTGTCAGTGTGCAAAGCACAGGGAGGAGAGCACTAGAAATTGCTCAACAGCTTTGAAAAGGCAGCTCTCAGCCTTCTGTTCAGCTGGAGGTAAGGGCGATTTCTTTCCCTCATCTGTTTCTGCTTTTACTCGAGATCACAAACTCCCTCAGACAAGGCTTGTTTCTGGATTGCTTCTTTACAGCACTTAAATAGGGTTTCACTAATTATGCAGGTAATGCCCCTGTTTTGCATCCCCCGTTCTAATGGCTAAAATCTCAAATTCACTACTTCGACTTTTTAACATTTATTACTTCATACCAACCAGTCGCATGCTGCTTGAACACTTCTTCCACCTGTCGATGCCAGTGCTTTTTGTCTGAAGAGAGAGCAAAATAAAGAGAATTTCAGTGCTGCTGGGTTATGTGGTTCCTGTCACAGCAACTGCTTGGACATTCCTTACTGGGGATGGGCTGTAACTGTGTTTGGAAATTTGTGGGATACCCTTTCCAGTCTGATCCTCTCAGCCCTGGGGCTTTTTAATTTTTTCGATGTGCCACCTATCAAATTGCTGTGAGCTGCCTGAAGGGCAAAGTCGTTCAGGGTAAAACATGAGATACAGACCTCTGAGTTCTCCCTGCTTCCCCACTTTTTATGGACAGTGGAGCACTGCATATCGGCATTTAATGACCTCTTTGCTGGTCATTCCAGCAAGAAAACCCGAAGATTTGGGTCTGAAAGTGCAGACACTGCGACGAGGACACGAAAAATTCAACTGCCACGAGAGGGCACAAACCAGAGACTGTCCAGGTTAGAGCAGTTCCCTTCAGTCTCTGCTACATTGAAAGACCTCGTTTGCCTATTTCCCTCCAAGATGCCTTTAAATCCCTTTCCATCCCAGCTGGGAAGACCCAAGTCTCCCGCTCAGCAAGTTTTCCAGCTGCAGAACAGACCAGCACAGTACTGTTTAACTCACAGACATGGAATTGTGTTTTCCAAGGGCTCAGCACCAGCACTGAAATGGGGCTGTGGATCAACCCAGCTTTGTAACTCTGGTGACAGCCAAGAGGAAGAATTCACCCAGAATCCAAATGGGATAAATATTTAGCAAAATGATGAGTGAAGGAGGCAGAAAAAGACAGAGAAGTTAGTGTTATGGGGCAGAAGACAGGCTTTCAGTTGGGCAAAATTCTCTATGAATGGGTGATTTCAGGGCTTCCTCCTTTAGGGATGGAGGGCAGATTCCAGAGTCCAGCTGTGGACCAGGATCAGCACAGCTGGGACCCTCCAGCACTTGGTTCAGCTCACGGTGGTGGGTGGCTCTGCTTCTGTCTGCAGCAATGACTTTCAAAAGTGCTCTGACAACCATGGAGGATATTCAGGCACTGTTACCCACCAGCTCCTAGATATGTGTTGTTGACTCAGCTGCCTTTCAGCTCTGCCCTTGCCTTCCCCACCCCTTGAATATACATATTTTTGCTCATTTTGAGAGTAAGAGGAAGGCAGAAAGATAATGCTGCAAAAAAACCCAAAAAACCCAACAACAACAACAACAAAAAAAGGGTTGTGTTGCAAGTCTGTGATTATGAAAATACTTCCTCCTGAAGGGTTTTGTTGCCCTTTTCTGCCAGTGCTCACTTGAGATCAGCAGAGTGCTGGTCCCAGCACCTGCTTTCTGAAGGATATCTCTGGTGGTGAACTCTGTAGGTTGGGGTGTTCCATCTTGCTGACCTTCCCCTGGCCTGGCTCAGGTGTTCTATGCAAAACCAGCCACTGCTTTGCTTTGAAAAGTAGCTCAGGACAGAGCAAAGAGCAAAAAGCTCTTCCCAGCCCAGAGGGTGGGAACCTCTCAGGGAGCTGCTCCTCGAGCTCTGGGTTTTCCCTACCCTGGTTTCACCCCCTGTTTGTGTTGTGCTGCCTTTGCTCAGTTCTCCCCTCTCATCTCGGTTGTTTCTGCTCTTTGAAAACACAAGGAAAACGTGACTCTTCAAACCAAACCTCTGAAACGTGTCTCTGTGTGTCACATCTGAGGCAGTGAATTAAAACTGCCCCCCCCCACCCGAGTAAAGCCCTGCCTTTGAAATGAGCAGTTCCTCCTGTTGCCAAGCTCGGCTCTCCCTTGGCATTTCCTCTCCCCAGACCCCAGTGCAGATCTCTGGAGGAGCCACCCAAAATCCAGCAGGACAGACGGTTCTGCCACCCACCCTTGTTGACTTGCTCCCTTAATGAACCGATGTTTCCTCGGAACAAATGCCCCAGTGGAGCTGTGCTGGAATTACCTGCAGCCCCTGCAGTGCCTGGGGCCCCCAAAGGGCGTTAGACCCACACATGTCTGTCCATGTCTGATTTCCACCCACAGGGACAATAAACTCCCTTTTCAATTTAATTTTCAGTGTGGGGAGGAACCACTGCATCGAGCAAGCAAAAGCCAAAGTATATTTTTATCGCAGGGCCTTTTATTTTCCCTTATTCTTTAATTTAGTGCAGTGAATGGTGCTGATGACTGATAACCTCTGCATCCCTCCCGAACACCCTCCTCCAGAACCTGGAGAGAGGACTCATCCCTCAGCTCCCAGGCCAAGATGAACGTTTTATAACTTGGGTACTCAAAACTAGTCACGGCTGTACAAAAGTGGCCTGATTTTCACAACTGCTGAGTGCAGTGGGAGCTGCGAGACATATTTTGCTCCCGAGAAAATCAGGTCACTTAATTAGGTGACTGGGGGCTCAGATTTACTCATGCTGGGTAGCAAGTGTTGGCTGTAGCGTTGTAGCAAGTGGTAAAAAACTGGGTTTGTGACTCAGATGAACCAGAAAATAACTTATTTTTCAGAATCTACCAAATGGCATCGCACAGGAACCATTTCTGGGCAGGCAAAACCTGCAGCTGGGTTCAGAGAGGACATGAAAAGCTTTGTGCAGCATTACTGGTCGCACAAGCCTCTCAATTCCTCCATTTCTTGACTTCTGCTGTCTGTGGGATGAAGTGCAGGGAAACCATTTAACAGCACGCAGCAACCTGTAATAACCATTTGGAACAGACAGCAAGGGAAATGTTCTGTTCAGCTGCAGGTCTGGAGATGGAGCCTTTGGGGAAGGGCAAGGAAAATCCTAACAGCAGTGTCGTCCAAATGCACAGCAGGTATTTTAGCCACCGGAAAGAATAAGATGCATTTGATTCTTCAACCTCCCTGTGACAATCTTCAATGTCAAGCCTCAAGGAAAGTCCTTCTCCACTGAATCACTGGTTAAAGAGGATCACGATATTGCTGGAAGCATCCCAGCCAGGCAGTTGACCCCTTAGCTCAAAACATTAGAGCAGAATTGGTGTTGCTGCCCTGGCTCACGTTTTAATGTGTAAATGGTGCCCATTTTAACCCCGCTTCATTTAATGGCAGAGCACAGAGCTCTGTGTGCTGCAGGACTTAACTCGTTACTCTTGAAGGATTTTTGG
Organism: Pitta sordida; assembly: GCA_013390025.1. NCBI lineage: Eukaryota > Metazoa > Chordata > Aves > Passeriformes > Pittidae > Pitta > Pitta sordida. The sequence goes on from WEKX01012882.1 coordinate 26,209, forward strand.
CTTCCTGTAATTTCAGGGAAGGAAGAAAAAAAAGGCACAGGGGAATGTCAGTTCAGCTAGGAAATATATATCAATAAACATAAAGTGTAATGGCCAAATCCCATTTACTTCAGAGGAAATGACTGTAATGGGGAATGATGCATTAACCATAAAGAGAACCTTCACTCTCAGAAGCACCACACAGAAACCCTTCCTCTGTTGAGTTCCCAGCTTCCTGATCCTAGTCCAGCGCTTTAAAAAGTGCTCAGCTTCATTTAAGCCCAGTTTAAAAAGTGCTCAGCTTTTCTCAAGCCCAGTTTAAAAAAGGAAGGTGCGTGTGGCTGCCAGTGGCAATGAAACGCCGTGTGGGAAAGTTAATGCAAACAGTGCAAGGAAAAGGGATGGGGGGAGGACTGTTTGGAGATATTCCTTTATCTGCTTTATATTTTATCGCTAAAAATGTATGCAAACTTTGGGGGGTTGTTGCCCCCAGCAGGGATTTCCTCTGGCTCTTCCTTTACTTTACTAAGCAGGGACCCAAATCCTGCTGTCGGCAGAGCTGAGCTTTCTGTCTGTGAGAGGGACCTTGTTCTGCTCTCAGAGGCAGCAGAAAATGCCAGAAATTCTACCTCAGACCCACCTACGAGCTGCCCACAGAGGCACTGAGGGATTTGTGAATGAGCAATGGAAGGATTGGAGGCAGCCTGTGAAAGAAGGGGAATGACTAAATCTTCCCTTTCATCATGTGCCTCAAGCCCAGACAAACTCCTTGTCCATGAACAAAACCCCTCGGAGGGATGAATTCATCAGCTCAAGTTGCCCTGGATTTTTGGGCCATAAAATATTTAGCTGTGTAAATGCAGATTTTATTTTTTTTTTATTTTTGGAAATGGCATTAAACATGATGGAAGTACTTGGCTCTCCTCATTAGGTTCAGTTCAAAGGCCTGCCTGACACGGGAAAATAAGAATTACAGATCATAATTTATGCCAAATGAGTTTGAAAGAGGGCTGCTGTCAAGCAGAGCATTTTTCTGAGGAATACCAAAGAGGCACCTTTATTTTTTCCTTGTTTGTGCATATAAAATATGTATTTATGTAAACCTATATTCAAAAAGACGTATGTATCTGTTTAAAGCTTGACTTTTTCCATCTCCGTGGGTTTATGGTCAAAGAACAGAGAGCAAAATGCTGGCTGGCTCCAGGGAATGAGAAACAAATCGGTATTTTCCAAATGTGGAGCAGCCCAGGTACAGGTCAGAAGCTCAATATTTAACACCCCCATTGGTTCATGTGTCAAACTCAGCCATGGTGTGGTAGGTCCTGAATTCAAACACTGCTCTGCAGCAATACCTTCAGGGAAGCTGTTGGAAATTCTTCACAAACAGTAAAATTCCCAGCTTTTCGTGTTTGTGTTCGTTTCCAGGCTGCCCATCAGGTGACCTTTCCAGATTCCTGAATTCCTGCAGCCTTCCTCAATTGTTTACACACCACGAACTCTACAACACTGGAAATGTGTCTATTTTAGGCTTTCAATAAACAATTGCACATTGAAGAAAAGGTTTTGCGAGCAAAACTTCTGTGCATTTAATGAGTTGATTATTTGACGTAGGGAAAGACACCCAAATTCCAAAGAGATGACTGGGTGTCTCCCAAATTCCTTCAGTTGTCCTGCACACAGAAACGGCCACAGTGAGGTGTCCTTCCCAAATGTTTTTCAATGTGGGCTGTGCTCCTCTGAATTCTCAATGTGCAGAACTCAGTTGGTCACCAAAAAAAAAATCATATGATACCGTTTCTGTTCTTATTCGGGTGACCTTCCTTCTATAAATAGGGCCAGCACAGGAAGGTATCACTGGGGATCCAGTTCCTGTTTAGGGCAGGGGGTTGGGTATGTTCCTTTTCTGCAATTTGTTAAGGGGGGGAAAAACAACCCCAAACTGTGTGTGTTTTTGTGAGACAAAGTGTGGCAGAATAATTAATTGCTCTCCCTTCACTGAGCTTTGACTCGGTCCTTCAAGCACGACCTTTGCTTGTTGTTTTCATGGGAGCTCCTGGTTCCCTTCCCAAGGGGTGTCTGCTCATTCCCAGCTCCCCAACACCAAGCTCTGGCAGCAGGAAAAGAGAGGGAAATGGGAAATGGAATCATTTGGGGGACACACTCCTATGCATTTCTAGTCTCTCCACAACTCATTGTATTTCACAGGACAGTCCAGCTGGCAAACAGGCCACAGGATGATGAGGAGGAGGATTTTTAATTGCAAAGGCTGAGGGCTTGGGTGTGTGTCTCTGGTTTATGTGTTTGTTTTTTACAGTTATGTAAGATTTTCAAGGCGGATTTCCACAACCCCCTCCTTCGTCAGCACATGTGCACCAAGTCATTCCCCTAATCCTCTGCTCAGCCAGCTTGTTAAAGCAAGAGAAGAGGGAAGTACAGACTCATAAAAAGTGTCCAGGATAAAGGCAGGAATGTAGCAGCCATTTAACATTTTTAAACAGATACACAGTTTACAGAGGAAGCAGGATATTATTTTCCTTAGAACAATAACAGCAGAGCTTTTATGAGGCATGGGCTTAGATGTCCAAGTCCTGAGCTCACAGTTGCCCCTCCATGTCCCTGTGGGAGAGGGGAGGAACGAGGTGCAGGTACTTGGGCTGATTTGGGTTGGTCACACCCCATCAAAATTCCTCCGTCCTTTTATTTTCCCCTTCAGAGGCAAACCCTTGTCGTTAGGTTTGCTTATAATCATGGCATTGCTTTTAATTTTTGCTTTTGATTACATTCGTTGCCTGGCTTTCTACTCCACTTGGTGAAGCTTTTCTCCCTATGTGCTCATCTGGAAATACATTGCTCAACCGAAGAGCAGCAGTGGCTGAAAATAACAGGAGTCCTGAAGCTGGAAATTTAAGAAAATGATGCCTCACAATTCCCTAATAAAGCCATAAAAGTTGGCAGCCCCTCAGCTGGCTGCTTCAGAAAGCTTCAAAATTGTGATGCAGGGCAATCACTGGAAAATGAAGCCAGGGTTAAGCAAGATGGGAAATAACCGGTGCTGTTAAAGGGTTTAGAGAATTCTGACCATCAGCAACGCGCTCCAACATAATTAGTACAAATAAATTCAAATGGAAGGTGGCTGTAACTGGAACACATTTAGCAGAGGCTTGTCCCCTGATCTGAACACAGCCAGAATGCTGCACAACGCCCCTGGTTTCACCACTGCAGGGAGCAGGAGCTTTGGTCCCTACACCAGGAACACATTTTTAGCTAATCAGGAGGACAATGCCTTTGCAAGGAGCCAAGCTGGAGCTTGAAGCACTCAAATGCACCATCTGGAGTTCCAGTGATAGCCAGAAAAGGAAGCAGTTCCCGTGCTGATTGCAAATAAATAAGTCCCTCGCAGCGTTCAAGACAAACACGGAGCTTTCTCCCCTCCAACTGCCCTTCTTCCCACACAGGAACGAGCTGGGACGGGACAGAGATTTGCTGCAGCTCTGGTTTTGCTCTCCTCTCTCCCCATGGGTGGGATTTGGGCAGTGGGAACCTGTCACAGGAGCAGGGGCCAGGTGGCTGCTGATGGCACACGGCTGAGATTGTCCCTCTGCCTCTCCGTGAGCACCTGCCTCTCCATCTGCCACCTCCACGTGGCACAGCTCGTCTGCAGGCTCTGCAGTGCCCAGCACAGCTCCAGCTGGCACCACCAGGACCTGCTGCCCCAAAAGTAAGAGCCATGGGGACCTCACACCCCCAAATTCGGGGAGGTGCAGAGTCACGAGCTGCCCAATGTCCCACAGGTTGTGGATGCTGTGCCAAGCCTGAGAGACAGGGGCTTCTTTCCTGCCCCACTTCACTCCTTTGTACATCGGATTTTTTAGTATCATGTAGATCTTTAGGAAGGGGGAAAAAAACCAAAAAAGCTACAACTAGCACTTTTAAAGTGTCAGTGTTAACATTTTCCAGCTTCTTGGGGTTTCAAAACAGGAAGTTTGGGGGCGGTGCAGTTGCACAATTTGCCAGAAAGCTGCTGTTCTGTGAAGCTGGTGACACTGGGCCGTACCAGGAACTTGAGCCCTGACGGCCACCAAGGCCCTCGCTCTCTGGGGCTAATTCTCAGTGAGTTTTGATGTGCTGCCCCTGTCAGTAGGAGCCTTCTTTCGGCTCCTCTTGGCTGCCAGTGGAGAGCTGACTTGTTCTCCTGAGGCACAGCAGACTCCAGAGCTAAGGGGAAGTTTTCCCAGCCTGACAGAGGAAGCGGGTGGAGATAACACAGACCAAAGTCAACATGGTGCAGCTACTGCCTGAAAACAAAGCACTGGTCTGCTTGGTTTGGACCTTGTGATGAAATTTGTCATGTAAAATCCCCTCCGGGTCAGAGTCCAGGTCTCTGTGTCGTGCACATCCTCAGAGGGAGGGTTTCAGTGTTTGTCTGCCCTTGCTCTGCTTGGCAGGGATGAGGTTTGGATGGTACCTTCCACTGAGGTGCCAACAATGGGCCTCAAAAAGCTTAATTTGGTATTCTCGTACTATCCTCTGCATTTGGAAGCGTCTCTGTTCCTTCTGACTCCTTATTTTTTCCTAAAGTAGTGATTTTCTCCTCTTTACGGGCAGTGTCTCTCCATCATGAGGAATCTCACAGGCTGTTTGTGCTAATGGACTCACAGCTTTGCTGAAAAGGCAAACCCCAGGGATGGAAAATGGGAAGTAGGTGCCCAGCGAGGAGCTAATCTCACACTCAAAATAGACTCACGCAAAGCAACAAGAAGGAAGTCTAAGAAATTAAGGAAGGTCGAAGGAAGAAGGGTGGGGTGCTGAAATAGTTGAGTTAAAGGCGAAAAGAGAGACTCAAAATAGCCTCCTGCTCTAGACAGCTCTGTTCAGGAAACTTTTGAAGCCCTGCTGCTTTCAGTAATACACATATTTCACAATATTGCAAATAAGCGTTCCTGGCTTAGTGGGTTTTGCCATCTAATTAAGACCAAAGTTTGTTATGTCAATATTCATATGGGAGCCTTGGACAAGAAGCCCAAGGTGCTGCAGGCAGAAAGAGGGTTAATGCACCAGATGAGGCACATTTGCCACTGACTCAAGGGCCAAAACACCCCCCCTGAATAGTCTTGGGGCTGGGAGTCCCGTGGTACCCAAAGCTCCACTTGGGGGTGAGAAAACACACACAGTTCTCAGCCTCTGGCCTCAGAGATCTTGAAATGTGTGGTTAAAGCAAGTCAGCTACAGCTAATGTCAAAGTTTCCATTAGGGGAAAGAGAAAACAAGTTAGTTAGTGAGCTCTGGGCTGCATTTCAGTTTGGGTGCCTGTATTCCACATCACATTGCAGTCCTCTGGGGAGACAAGTGACAGAAGCCTCAAGTGATGGAAGCCATAAAAATGCACAGTCCAATTATTTTGCTGTTCTGTCAATGAGAAGTTATAAACTTTAAACTCCAATACCAGATTTATATGTTAAAAATGACCTTGTAGTGCCTGGTCCAGTAATGTGGAGTTTGCACACGAGGTCTGGCCAAGAGGCTCCAAAAGGTTTAAATCATTACTAAGGAAGGGTTAAAAAAACAAGAAGCCACATTAAAAATAAATACGTTGGAAGTCTAAAAGGGAACAGGAAATGAAGAATTGTGATAAACTGAGAAACAATGAGATAAAGAAGGATCTAAGAATGTAATGAGAAAACATTGCCACAGACCGGGAATCTTTCCTGATTTTGTTACAGCCTGTCAGCTCTAACTGTGGAGTCTTTATTCCGGTATCTGATCATATTCCTGCAGAATATGTAAGTGAATTACAGAAAAAAACAAATGGGAAAGCTTTAATGAGACCTGGATTTGGTAATTATCCCTCCACCAAGGAGTACTTATGCATGTCTTTAACTTCAAGCATGTACTTACAGACTTCAGTGAGGCACCAGCACATGCCAGCTGCTCTTATGCAAAGCATGTGCTGAAAGGTTACTGCAAATCAAGCCTTTGGCTCCGTTCTTTCCTCCAGCTGAACTTTTCGAACAAGTGTTTGCCGTGATAAAAAGGAACTACGTTCAGCTCACTGAAAACCTGGGGATTTGATGCTGGCAAGTAACAAATGGGTTTGTTGGAGTATTTGTTCACAACCCCCCCCAGAGCAGCAGTGCCTGACCAAGGTACAACCTCAGCACCTGCACAGCCCTGCTCTCACCACGGGATTCTCCTTGATTCACCTCACAGCTCCCAAATCTGGCAGGTATCAAGGGGTATTGGCTACTCCAGTGTTGAGTTCTCATGTTTGTGGAGGAACAACTTCCCCTTTCCGTGCTCCAACGTGTCTGTTTGACATTGTAAAATGCTTCTGCAGCTGCAGTACCTGGCACAAAGTGTGTCAGAGAACTCAACAGGGCACAGCCACGGTGGAGACCATTAAATACCAGCTCAGCACGTCTCCCCCTCAACCATTTCAGTCTCTCCTGAGCCACTTGAGCAAACACAAGCCTTAAAAAGTGCTCAGCACAGGGTTTCATCTGACCACGAGGGATGGGCATTCCCAGGGGTCAAGCACTGCTCAAATCCCGCCACCTTTACAGGTGCTCAGCTCCAGTTCGGTGTTTTTCACATCCAGGATCAATGGGATGTGGGTCCCATGGTCTAGTTTTGTCCTTCCTTGCCCTCCTCTCACCATTATCATTTTAATTTCTGCCACCAAAGAGGTGGGAACGATGGAGGGGGAGTAAGTAAGGGGATAGTTCTCACTCCTTGTACCTGAGAAAAGCTTGTGAGGACCAGAGACATGAGCTGGCCTGTCCCCATGTCCTCTATTCACATGCTTGGCCAAAATACCTCCTGATGTTTTGTGATTGCTTGGGAACCTAAACAGTGGGAGATTTGGGGCTTTTTACGTCTTTAGTTAAGATTTTTGACCAGAAGGATTCTCAGATGAGATGTGCTGGCTGAGTAAGAAGTGGTTCTTCCCATGATTTTTCCTTCCCCGGTCACCAAACCCAACTAAGAGCCCATCTTAGCACTTCACCAGCAGCACCTCCCATGTGGAGACACCCTCATCCTACTGCCAGGCTTGTGTAGGAGGCCAGGTCTCGGATGCCTGCCCTGAAGCCCCTGTTATGCAGAGAGATCTCTTCAGGCAGGTATTGTGAGACAGACAGACAGACAGAACACACATGAGCATCACCTCCTTTCCACAGCGTAGCTCTCCCCCGCACCCGAGTGCAAGTGCTGCTGTGGGGGTGTGTTTCTAAAATTATTCATCGTGAAAATCTTCTACAACTGATCCCCACCTTCTCTGTTTTTCGTGTGTGTCTTGAAAGCGTCCTTTAAGAGCTTCAATTCTTGTTTTTTTCTTAAATGCAATATTGCAGCCCTTCTTTCCATCATGCAGATGAGGGAGCCTGTCCTGGGATGGAAATCACCGATCCAGTGATACTTCCAGCCAGGCAGCATTAGAGAGTGGGGAAGTTTTGTGGAAATTGCTACCCCAGGAAAGCCAAAAGAGCAGAATATGTGTTTCAACAAGATGTGGCTGGTAGAGGAGCTGAGACTTTGAGAAATTCAGTCAATATTGCAGGTAAAGGCCCCCCAGCTGCAGCTCTGCAGGATCCTGTGCTCCCAGTGCTGGCAGCTGCTGTTCAATGTGTGTACAGACACAGGAGACAGCACAGCCCCTCCTCAGTCCTTCCCTGCTCTCTCAGCACCCCTGCTCTGCTTGTCCCTCCCAGCAATTTCACAGAACACCCTTGGGAAGCAGAGATAAGGAGGTGCCATGAAATGAGGATTGGAGTGTGGTGCAGGGGTCTCCTCTGTCTCCCCAGGTCTCTGTGGCAATACATGATTTCAGGCTGCAGCTGAAAAAAGGCAATTTTTTTCAGCGCATTCCTCTTTGTTCTGCAGTTTAACATGTAATGCTTTATCTCTGTTAGCAGACAAGCTGCAAATAAATTGCATGGAGTGAGGCTGAACTGAATCTCAGGGCAGATTCCGTAGGTAGGAGACAGACCTTGGCACCATTTTCTAAGCACAACATTTACTCTTCCCTGCACTAAGGCTTTGGGATGTCTATGGATGCTAAGCTCAGTTTTCCATGGATGAAATGACTCCATCCTTCCAATCAGGTAAACGTGCATTGAGACCACGAGGTTTTCAGAGGAGCTCAGCATTAGCCTAATTTTGCTCCCAGTGGTATTGAATGAGGCAGAACTAGGCTGGAGCTGAGCTTCTGAAAGCTGTATCCTATCTTCCTCTTGCTGTAGTTGCCTAAAAATAAGGAGTCCAATTAAATCTACAGCAGCACAAAGTATGAGGGAATGTATAATTAATTAAAAAAATCAAAGGCTGTCTTGCAGCACTGATCAGCATTTAGCAATCCTGCCACCAGCTCTTACTCTTCTCGTTCTTCCTTTTTAATCAGTGATTATTGTTGTATCTCCTGACATTGTGATCACATATTCTGGTAGTATTTCAATAGCACCGCGTTCCCTGGGAGCAGTAAACCTGCTCACAGGAGGAAAATGAGCAACTCCATTAAATATGGAAGGGAAAAATTTATCATCCCTTCCAGCCCTGGCCCTGACACCTCACTGAAGCCTTGAGATTGGTGAAGGATAGTGACAGTCAAGGCTTCCATTTGCAGCAGAGCCCTGATGAGAAACTAAAGGCTGAGAGAGAAGAAATTGCATGTCCAAGGTCATCTCTCATTGCTCTCCCTATTGCTGTTTTGCTGTATCCAGCACTCCTATAAAAAAAAGAAAGGGGTTGGTTGTTTTTTTTTTGGTCTACCAAGAGAGCTCAGGGCTTTGTCACCTCCCAGACAAGTGTTTCACACTTGTATTCAAAGGAGCAGGAGAGGACGTGCTCCTCACAGTTATCCTGGCAGGAAACCCCAGGAACGGGGCTGCATTCACAGCAAATCTGGAGTGACTCCATCTGGGTCCTCAAGAGCAGAACCTGGCTGGTGTTTGGAGTGCCAGCTGTTAGTGGGAACCAGTGAGACAACACTGAAGGAGGGTTTGTCTCATCCCATTCGTGGTCAGGCTCCACCTTCACAGTGTTGATAAGGTTGGAAAAGACCTTGAAGATCATCAAGTCCAACCTGTAATCCAACTAAAACCTTCCCTCAGTCCTGTGGAATTTCGGGTGGAATCTGTTCCTTTTGAGTCGAATTTCAGGCTGGATCTGTTCCTTTGGGGCACTAAACGTGGACAGCTGAAGAGCCTCATGATACAGGAAGGATGGAGTCCCACCTCAAGGGAAGGTTGAGGGGAAATGGCTCCAAAACCCAGGATTGTTCACTTTAGGGGGTTGTTTCAGTGCAGTGAATGAATCTTGTGGTGGAGGCATCATTCCTTTTAAATACATCTAAGCTCCTCTTTCCAGTCAGTGGAGGCACTTGCAGGGCACGGCGTGGGCAGCATTTCAAACAGGCCGAGTGACTCAGGGCCTGTGAGTGCCTGTTTCCCCCCATTGCCTGGAAAAAGAGTGAGGTGACCACAGCCATCACCTCCTGACACGTCAGGTTATGTGAAAGCATTCCTGCCCTCCCTTTTCCTCTGGCCCTTGTTGTGCTCTGTCCTCTCCTCCTGCATGTTTAGACCCTGAATTCCCCTCCGCTGTAAACCCTGACATGGGGGTGACGTGTTATCTCAGGCTCCTCCAGCAGCACCAGGACAAAAATAACAGTACAAGACTTTCTAATTAGTACATGCAGACAGAAAAAAAAAAGAAAAAGAAAAAAAAAAACATTTGTGAGAGAGAAACTATTCACAGTGTGATCTCTACACTCTTGAGGGGGAGGATCTTTTACCTTAAGCCATGAAAGCAGCTTTTTGCGTATGACTCACAATTTCTTCATCCTCAACTCGACACCCCTGGTAAAAAGCCTGATAAAAATTATTAATAAAGGAATATCCATCTCCAGGCTCAGTGAAATTCAGTAGGAAGTTACATCCTGCTGGAGGTTGGTGTAGAGCAGCTCGAGGAGGACGAAAAGGGATCTCAGAGCTCTCAAGGGACTCGTGTTTGTACAAACATCAGCCCTGGGCTGTATTAGAGCGGCTGGTCTTTTCAGTTTGAAATACATAAACGTAATTTCAGATAGTTCCTGCATGATTTTAATATTTTGTTTAGTGTATTTTCTGAAGGAAAAGTCCTCCAAACAGACTCAGGGTTCCAAGACTCAGCTCTGCTGCTGCCAGATTTAAAAATAAAGATCTCCACCACAGGTTTTTTTTTATGTAAGGAAGAGTAATTTTTACTTCTGTGATGCCTTTGCTGACTGGGCACCCGTTTCCAGCCATAGGCTGCTGCTCTGAACTACGCATTTGAAGTTATTTTTGAACTGCATTACTACCCTGAAGTTGCATCTCTCCCTTTTTGATGCATAATTTAGATTTCAGCCTCTCATAAATTACATGCCTAAGGAACTGCTGATGCTTCTGGGAAAAAGAAAAGAACAACAATAATAAAACTGTACAAAGTATTCTTTGTGGAGACTGTTCTGGATAGAAACACATTTATGCTTCTCTGAACTTTCCCTATTTTTGTCCCTGGGATGTTTACAGCAATACAGGACCCCTATTGTTTGTTAATTCACCACTATCCATGAGATCTCCTGAATTCCCACTGCAAATCTTGACATCCCAGTTCTTTGTGGTACCCAGATGGATGGATGGATGGAGTAGGGGTGGCAAAGAAATTAAAAGCAGCATTTTTTTTCCCTAATGGAGGAGCTTTGTCATTGCAGAACTGGAAGACCAAGGAAAACTCAGGGAGAAACGTGACTATTAAAGTTTTGAGGGGGCTTAAGTAGTTACATCTCCTGCTGGATTTGGTTCTTTTTTGCTGGTGGATGTTGACAAATCTATTTATTTCTGGGAGCATTTTATCCTGTGCCCAAAATAGAGGCAGTGAGGTCTCTGGCTCTTGCTGGTGTTCTTTTGGTTACCATAGATTTCTTCCAAAAGCTGCTAAAGAAAATCCCGGTGGCTCAAAAATGTCTTTGGTTTTAATATTTCTAATTAAAGGTGGAGGTATTTTGGACAAGTATATGAAATGTAACTTGGCTTATAATTAATAATACCAAATCTGAAGTTAATTAAAATCAGGGCAAATAAACCTTCTGTTGCAAAACAACAAGGAGGGTTGAAGATTTAAGATGGCTCTGCATTGTATGTGCCACCTCATTATAACTGAGTTCATCTGTGCTGCTCCTGAGGTTAAAAAGAAGAAGCAATTATTGTCTGGAAGTATCTATCCAAGTAAAATTGAGATATAGTGAGGGGTGGGGGGAAAAAAAGTCTAAAATGGGATGTTTTTCTAAGTATTGGAGGCAAAACATCAGCAGATTTTTAAGTATGTAATTTATAAGGGAAGTGACTCAAATGAAATTAAGCACTTTAAAAAAATCAGCAAAGTGTTGAGGACATAATAACCTTTGAGGAATTTCAAAAGCTATTTCATATTCATAGAGTTCCTCAGTCTTGCAGTTTTACTTTTTTTTGTGTGTGTTTTAATGGCACAGCTCCTAATATCGAGTGATTATTTCAGAATCAATGAGTTTCATTAAAAAAGGCAAACTCAATCCATATCCTTCCTGTCTGGGGAGAAAAGCTTAAGGAAACAACTTCACTGTATCCTAAAGTCTTATGCCCTGTGATGAAAAAAAAAAAAAAATCTCAAGTTTTAATGTTCTAGTAATTAAATCTCACTGTCATTAAACCAGTCTCATGAACTGTCCTTAATCATAAACCCTGAATTTTGCAGTTCTCTATTGGAGTAGGAGAGAAAAAAGGGCCATAAATTTCAACCCTCAAACTCTGTGGCAATTTCCCACAGGAATTAAAAATACATGGCAGCTCATGGTGAGAATGTGGCTCATCCATTAACAGGGGGAGAGCATTTGGGGGGGGCAATCCACTACCAGTTCAAAATCTGCACAGTCTTAAAGTTCCCATCGTTTCCCTCCTCTCAAATCAAGGTGGCTTCAATTATTCCCGTCATTATTCACACAAAAAAAGTCTTCCTTGAGGGTTTTTTTTTTGAGCCTTTGGCCTCCTGCACCAGCTGTGAGACCCAGGGAACCTCTTGCTTTGTCTGTGGCCAAAGCAACGAGTGAAATGGTACCTGAGCCCATCAGTGTAATGATAAAACCCAAAGCAGTGACAGCCTCTAACCTTGTCCGAGACCATGAAATCAAGCACTTTATGTAGCCTGAAAATCAACTTTTTTTTTCTTTTTTTACCCCCTGAGAGCTACGTGTTTGCAACCCAAACCTGCAAGTCTTTTGTCATCGTTGAAAGGAGACACACATTTCCAATGCCGGGTTTATTTTTAGGGAACGGGTTCTCTGATGAAAACAGAAAGTTCTGAGAGTCTCTCCTGCCGAACATTTCAGCCTTTCCTTGCCTTTGTAATGGAAATGATGGCCTGGCAGGACTTTTTGGAGGGTCACCTAGAGGAGGCAGGTTGATTTTATCATCCCTCTGGTAGAAGGAAGGTAACACCACTGCCCGAACTCCTTTCTGCCTTTGCCCCAAAGATTACAACCACCCCTCCACAAAGGGGCCGGGATTCGCTTCAAAAGGAGTCAAACAATAACCTTTCAATGGATTCCATCACTTCCGTAATCAACAAAACATGATTCCCTCTCGAGCTTATCTGGGTGCCAAGTTCTGGGGCTGCAGCACAATGCCCGCATTGTTCTCGGGGGCTGTAGGCTAAAATGTATTTTGGTAACTGCTGCTCTTTATAACACAATTGTCTGCTGACAGTTATTCCAGCAAAACCATTAACTCCTTCCGTCCACGGGAACCTCTTCCAGGCAGGCTGGATAAAACCTCAGGGAGTCGGTTTTTCCCGCTGAACATTGAATAGAACAGAAAGCAACCTAAACCTGGGACTCTCAGTGTTAGATAACATGTAAATTACGGTGACTCATAGTGGAAAATCGTCGATAAAAATTGCACAAAGGCTTATTTAACCACCATCTTATGATTTTTTTCCCCTGTGCCATGAGCGTGTGAGATACACTCACACGCACTCCACAATAATGCCACTGTTTGTCCATCCCTCTGCCCCACAGCTCTCTTGGAAGGCATGAGATACAGAACGAAAATGTACATGCATATTCATATTCATCTCCCATTCCCTACCCAGGCATGAATGAGCCCTCAATGCGCTTTAATCACTGCTACACTGGTGACAAATACCCAAATTCCTGTAGTTATCCTCTCATGGAAAAGCTTGCTGGGTTTTGCTGGAGATTCCCATTTTACAGCCTGGAAAACAAGCAAAGGGGAAAAAACACAAGAAGCAGGTGGATGATCCTAAGCACCCAAAGGCTGGGGATAAATTCCAAGCGATGGTTTCTCAGACTTCCTTCCTTGGACTGAACTACAAGCCCTGCAAGAGCTGCTTGGAAAGAAGGATGCAATACACAGAATATCTGATTTGTCATGGCAGAAAACATTGAGAACAAGGTGTTGGGGTTTTTTCAGTGTGTACATGTGGTATTTTTGTAATCCAAGCTCAAGTCACAGCCAAGCTCTGAAAACAAACCAAAAAGAAAAGCCAAATATGTTAATACGAGCTGGAGACCAATTCCAGAAGTGACTGAGATATTAGTCCTTTCTCCTGAATGAGGAAACCGGTGCCATGGCCCAAGCTAAGGAAAGATCCAGTGAGGAGGGAGAAAACAGCTTGGACAAAACAGCAAAAGATTTTCATTTCTGAAGGACACAGGTGACAGAAAAGGCTGAAAAAGTGCATTACACTGTAGAGGAGTTGCCATGGTTCTCACCCTGCCCATCTCCCCGAGAGCACAGACTTGTTCCCGGCAGGATTGGTTCATTCCTTCCCCCAGTCCAGCATCCAGAGGCTGGAGGAAGGAGGCCAGCTCCTCACAATTAGAGATGTTCTCCCTCATGTTCTCCCGTAACTTGCCTTTGCTCATTTTCATGCATCAGCCTTTATGAGCTTCACGAGGCAACCTTAATTGCATTCCCTGCTGGCTGCTTAAGGAAGGGCTTAATTTATTTTTTGGGGGATGGATTGAAAGCAGGGTTTGGAGCAGAGTGTCCTTGGAGCCAGAGCTCTGGCACTGAGGGGGCCGTGTCCATCCATGGGGAACAGCGCTGGGTGCCAGCCCCACGTCCCAGACACTGCCCCAGCATGTGATGCTCCATCCAGGGCATGAGATCCACAGCCCTGCCACCCTGACAATGGACATTTTATTCCTTTCAGCCACTCACTGCAGCTTTGCTCTGGATTTCCTCCCTTTGTGGGTAACTCTGCCCTGCAGGTACCTCGGCACAACAAAGCCTTTGATGATTCTTTCCTCCCTGAAGCACCTCAGATTTTTACAGGCACCCTGACGCGAGGGCTTCTCAAAATCAAAATCACCTTGCTTCGCCATGATCTGAATTGCTCAGCTTCTGAAAACCCATCCCTGAATGAATTCCTAAGCCAGAGATCATCTGTGCTGTGCTGAACTGGAGCTCAGTGTGAGGTCAGAAATTTCCAGAGGGAAATAAATAGTGTTGTATGTGAGAAGAGCCAGTATTTCTATATTTTTAGGGGGGAGCTCTATGGGTTGACAAGGAGCAGTCCTGCCATTCAAACCCACCTCTGTGCAGGAAGATGCTGCAGCCACTTCTCCTGCACCTTCCCATCTTTCCTCGCCCTGTCTGGACTCACATCATGTTGCCTCTCCAATTCTTAGGTGGTTTTTCTTTAAGCAAAGAGCATCAATATATGTATGAACAGCGCTCAGCAGCTTGTGACCTTGATGTCAGAAGGAGGCTTTTCGGTTCTACCAGCACATGAATTATTAATGCAAATATCATAACTAGTTGTGAGGAACCAGAATTTTCTTCCTTTGCACTGTAGTGTCTAAAGGTCTGTGAGGATGGATCAAGCTGCCTCGTTTCTATTTGCTGTGACTAAGCCAGAGCTCCTTAAAAACCACCTTTATTTTCCAAACTTCAATGGATTTCTTTATTAACTTGAGAAATGGCTTTTAAAACAGTGAGCAATTTTTTTATAACGAGTCAACAAAATCTGATTATGGTCATGCTGGATGGTTCCCCATAATCAGCAGATTGTGGGAAGAGGCAGCAAATTTAAGCTAGGCTCGTTTTAGGCTTGAAGGAGGCAACTCATCAACAAATACACATGAAGAGCCATTTCCAGGAATGATACATTCATTTCTCAAGTGTCTGACAGTGACGTGCCTGTTCTTGGTGCACAAACCTCAGTTGCTTCTCAATCCCCATCTCAATCAACTGTATTTTGCAATCCTGTAGGAACCTGGCAGGTTTTTTCAGTCTCATTGCTTTTTATCTTCCAGCATCATTATCTGCCTGATTATCTCTGAAATTAAATCCTACTCAGACTCAGTTCAGTGGCAAAACTCAGATCTTTGATTGGCTGGTTTGAAAGAATCACAGAACGGTTTGGGTTGGAAGGACCTTAAAGATCATCTCGTTCCACCCCCTACCATGGGCAGGGACACCTTCCACTATCCCAGGCTGCTCCAACCTGCCCTTGGACACTTCCAGGGATGGGGCAGCCACAGCTTCTCTGAGGACCCAGTGCCAGGGCCTGCCCACCCTCACAGGAAAGAATTCCTTACTTATATCTCACCTAAAATTTCCTTCTTTCCGCCTGAAAAAAAGAAGTCAAATTGTCTGTTAAGGAGTTTTCCGAAAAAAAATCAATTACCAGCAATTTTCAGAAGAGGGAATAGGAGGTAAAGAAATGTGAGCACATGGAAAAGTCAGTCCTGAGGTTTGTACTGTGGTTTGTGAGTGGGAAGGTTTGTACCTGGGCACTGATGTGTGATGGATGGGGAGGGAAATTTGGGTTCATTAAGGAGGGAACAGGGCTGTGACTCAGGCTTAGGAATGACTTTTGAGTTTTGGTTGTAGACAGATGAAGTTTCATGAAAAAAAAAGGCCATTATGGCCCCATGGAAATGATCTGGTTTAATACTTAAATAAGAAGAATGGAAGCCAAGAGTCTGACAAGATGCCTGAAGAGTGAGGAGCCCTTCCTGGGCTCTCATCATCTCACCAGCTCTTGTCCTGCCACAAATGGACATTTTATGGTGCCCAACTTTGAACAAAACCAGCCCAATTGTCTGTATCAGACTGGGGGAGCTAAAAAGAGCCAAAAAGTGCTGGTGCAAAAGCAGGGAAAGATGTAAAGGCTAAAGGCTGCTCTAACCACTGAGTATCAACTTCATCGCCCACCCACCTCCCACACACAACCAGAAATAACTTTAAATAATTTAGTTAAGTGTGTCTGTATTGCAGTTACATATTTAATGACTTAAAGGGACGGTGCTCACTTAGGAATACTATATTTGAGTTTCCCCTAATTTGAAAGGAAGCGTCACTCCTGCACCCGATTTTCTGAGAATTTCAGGGTGTTTCACAGCACTCAGTGGATTAAACTCCAGGCTGATGTCTCAGGTTGTCATTACCCTTATTAACAGAGAGAAAACCACAGCAAGAATGGGCTCAGTAGCTAAACTTAGAAGATGGTAATTCAGTGAGGGAACAAGGAAAAGCTAATTCTCCTGTCCCGCTCACTGAATATTAGAAAAAAAAATACATCTCATCTTCTTCCTTCTGCTATTGTATTTTTTTGNCTGAGAATTTCAGGGTGTTTCACAGCACTCAGTGGATTAAACTCCAGGCTGATGTCTCAGGTTGTCATTACCCTTATTAACAGAGAGAAAACCACAGCAAGAATGGGCTCAGTAGCTAAACTTAGAAGATGGTAATTCAGTGAGGGAACAAGGAAAAGCTAATTCTCCTGTCCCGCTCACTGAATATTAGAAAAAAAAATACATCTCATCTTCTTCCTTCTGCTATTGTATTTTTTTACTTCAGGCATTGTCTTTTTTGTAGATAATAATATATTCAGGGACTTAAGGGCAAAAAGTTAGGGAGGAATGTTAATGGCACAGTGATGGGGACCTCATTTAGAAAAGAAGAATAAAAGGAAGCATATACAGTCAAATTTCATGTTGGAATTGTCTGACCTCATTAGACATGAAAGCATCTGACGGAGTCTTGTTATGAATGTTGTTAATATGGTGAATAGTTCACGTCTCTGGACTTGTCTCTCCTTTTCCGTAAAGACCTTTGCCTTGACAGTTTGGCCAAGCTACCTCCAGGAAATTCTAATTTCCATGTGTTTAGCATATCAGGACATTTGTAGAATTAATTTGGGTTTTATCAGCAGAGGAATATTCCTGAATGTGTAGGGTTG
>WEKX01012882.1:43739-89892 GCA_013390025.1 Pitta sordida
AAAAAAAAAGGCCATTATGGCCCCATGGAAATGATCTGGTTTAATACTTAAATAAGAAGAATGGAAGCCAAGAGTCTGACAAGATGCCTGAAGAGTGAGGAGCCCTTCCTGGGCTCTCATCATCTCACCAGCTCTTGTCCTGCCACAAATGGACATTTTATGGTGCCCAACTTTGAACAAAACCAGCCCAATTGTCTGTATCAGACTGGGGGAGCTAAAAAGAGCCAAAAAGTGCTGGTGCAAAAGCAGGGAAAGATGTAAAGGCTAAAGGCTGCTCTAACCACTGAGTATCAACTTCATCGCCCACCCACCTCCCACACACAACCAGAAATAACTTTAAATAATTTAGTTAAGTGTGTCTGTATTGCAGTTACATATTTAATGACTTAAAGGGACGGTGCTCACTTAGGAACACTATATTTGAGTTTCCCCTAATTTGAAAGGAAGCGTCACTCCTGCACCCGATTTTCTGAGAATTTCAGGGTGTTTCACAGCACTCAGTGGATTAAACTCCAGGCTGATGTCTCAGGTTGTCATTACCCTTATTAACAGAGAGAAAACCACAGCAAGAATGGGCTCAGTAGCTAAACTTAGAAGATGGTAATTCAGTGAGGGAACAAGGAAAAGCTAATTCTCCTGTCCCGCTCACTGAATATTAGAAAAAAAAATACATCTCATCTTCTTCCTTCTGCTATTGTATTTTTTTTGCTTCAGGCATTGTCTTTTTTGTAGATAATAATATATTCAGGGACTTAAGGGCAAAAAGTTAGGGAGGAATGTTAATGGCACAGTGATGGGGACCTCATTTAGAAAAGAAGAATAAAAGGAAGCATATACAGTCAAATTTCATGTTGGAATTGTCTGACCTCATTAGACATGAAAGCATCTGACGGAGTCTTGTTATGAATGTTGTTAATATGGTGAATAGTTCACGTCTCTGGACTTGTCTCTCCTTTTCTGTAAAGACCTCTGCCTTGACAGTTTGGCCAAGCTACCTCCAGGAAATTCTAATTTCCATGTGTTTAGCATATCAGGACATTTGTAGAATTAATTTGGGTTTTATCAGCAGAGGAATATTCCTGAATGTGTAGGGTTGCGTTTTTTTTAATGGGCTCCAGTTGTTTTGACCTTGCAAACGGGCAGGAGAGCTGATAAAACCACATTCTGACATTCTCGGGGTTTGAGAGAAAAAAGAGCTAAAACCCCCAACAAGTTTTATTGGTAGTTTCTGTGTTTACAGCTTGGTAGGGACAGCACATCCCAGAGAAGGGAGAGAACTTCAACTCCTACTTCTGACATCATTTTCTCCATCCCCCTGAAAGAGCTCAGGGCCCTTCCAATCCAACCCATTGCACGTTTCGCTGCCTTTGCTGTAGGCTGGGATATATTGAGGGTGTCCCCTCTCTAAAAATGAACATATATATGAATATAACTCCCCTCAGCCTTGTGGTCTGGACCCGGAGGGTGACATTTGGGGAGTTCTGCCTTGGGAGTGTTTCCCTCTTGTAGTTGAGTAGGAAACACTCAGAGAACCACTTCCTGTGCTGTCAGCGGGGTGAGATGCAGGGAACTGCAAGTTTTGAACTCATCTGAGCCCTGAAAGGCTCAGAGCACACAGCATGTGGCACAACCACTTGGTTAACACAGGGAAAATCTGATCTTTAAAGCACCGTTTTCCCCTGTATAAATACATGGTACAGAAAAGCTAATGATAGCCCCAAGGCTGACAATTATCAATGACAAACACAACCCCCCAAACAAACCCAACAGTTTCTGGGTTTTGAGAAGTTACAGAAATGCTCCTCCAATGGCACAGCACCTGAAGTGTGTGGCAGCTTTCTTGCTGGCTGATGTTTGCCTAGAACAAAGCAGAATGCAGGGAGGCATACGAGCCCTGGCAGCTGCCTGAATCTCAGCATCTTGCTTTAATTTCCCTTTCTTGGTGGCAGATGGCAGCTTTGCAGGGGTGTTAAATCTGCTCATAACTAACAGGGTGTTGTTTCTTCGAATGCTCCATCTACTTCCACAGGAACAAACCATCCATTTTCACTGTAACGTGGCACAACCCAGTAGTCAAGAGACCGTAATGTGACTGGGGGAAAGACAAAAAAATATCACACCACCTACATCCCCCAAACCTCTCTCAAATACAGTAGAACCAGGGCTGTTTACTACACTTTCTCATGTGTTCTGTCGGTTTAAGAGCTGAACCCTGTGTGCTGTTCACAGCCAGGCTGCCCAGGCTCGCTCAAATCTGCAGGTGGAGAGATGCTCTGACTTCCTCCAGGCCCAGAGCTGCTGTTTGTTCAATCCCAAATCCACAGGACACCTCTTTCTTCATACTCCAGGTGCCTCCCTGACGCCCTTGTCATGCACTGCTGTAAAATGCTCTGAGGTTTTGGCATAAAATACTGTATTATGTCAGTGGAGTCATTCTAAACAATAGGTAGAGCGGCTTTGTATGGCAAATATCGAGAATCAGACATAAAAACCCCAGTGTAAGATGTGCAGGATGTGACTGGGGGTGGGGGGAGGCAGTGGTTATAAAACTGGCCAGTATTTGGTCATTCACGTGACTTGCAGCTTTGCTCCCCAACCCAGAAGTGACCTGTTTGTGTGCAGCTTTTTCCATCCCACCAGCAGCTGAACCTTCTGTCACTTCAAACGCTGCTGAGCCTCGAGGTGGCCCACGTTTGGATGTGACCCTGCAGGGGAAAGCTCCAATTTTCATCCCAGCATCTGGCGTGTGTTTGGTTGCAGAATAAGGGTTTATTCATCCTACACGTGCAGATTTCAGCCTTCACTGCCCAGGTGCTTCAGCCCAAACTCCTCTGGGTAGAGCCCTTACATCCCAAGTCCTGCAATTATCCCTGAACCTTTTGGCCTCTCCTCTGTGGTCAGGAAAAATCCTCTTGCCATTGAAGTGATCTGCCCTGAAGAAAGAGGGGTAGCAGGACAGCTGGCCTGAAGTCACTGCTGGCCACAGCAAGATCCCCTGGCTCACCTGTGCCGGGGAGGAGCCACAGCTCTGTTCTCAATGTCAGGAGGAATGAATAAACAAAAGAGACACCAACTTTCCCACCCACATCGCAGACACAAGACACCTTCTCCTGCCACCAAAGGACAGCCCAGCTTTTTATTACTCTGAGTCACTTTTAAAATGCAGGGGCTCTGACCTTCCCATTCAGGTCGAAGGAAATGGAATGGCAGGGATCCCAGGGATTTCACAATTTGGCTCCTGTTCAGGCTGTGGCCTCTGGTAAGTGCAAGGCTGATTCTGAGCTCCTTCCAACTCCTTGGCTGTGCAGATGTGAGCCCACATGGGGCTACTTTCTTCTGGATAAAGGAGCAGACTTTGCTTCCAACTATTCCTGTATTGTTTCCCCCTCCACCTTCAATTAACTGTTATCATCCATCCGATAACAAGCTCAGCTCAGAATCAAAGGAATTAGGCCCTGGGATTTGCTGGTATCACACTTTTCCAGGCTTCTGTAAACTGGTTTATAGTTCTGTTCAGCCCAGAGCTGGCTCAGAGCAGAGACACATGACTGCTTTGCCTGATAATGGCTCGCTCCTGTTCTTGCTGACTAATTTCTGGGATGTTCCTCCACCTGAGCTGAGCTCAGAATCCTTTCCCAGTGAAGTGTTCCACAGCCATGGCTGCAGCAGTGAACAGGGCAATGCTGAGCAGATAAGACCCTCACACTGAAACTTTAAGCTCACTTTTTTATCTAAAAGGGAGAAGGAGGATTTCCAACTTGTACTGAATGCCTCTGGCTTTCCACAAAAACGGGAATGAAGCTGAATTACACCCACCAGCCTCTGCCTGGATCCTTGCAGTAACTCATATCCTTGGTTCTCTCCTTTTCCTTCAAAAATCAGAAAGTCTGGACTCTTCCAAACTCTACTGGCTCCGATTTGACTACAAGTCAGAACTTGTCTTTGAAATCTCTTTATAATATGCTCGTGCCTTCAGCATGTGCTTGATGGGGTGACAGAAAACAGATGCACTATGGATCTGTTAATACCCATCGAAGGCCAGGATTAAAATCCGACCCATTCTTTGCTGTGCTGTCAAAATCTAATACTGAGATTAATAACTAAGTTCTGCATTTTAAAGAGCTAAGGGCATGCCATGTTCCTGCTCTTTTCAAGGTCTCTCAATTTTACAAATATATGTGCAACACCCACACAAGTGACTGAGGAATAGAGGACCCAGGGATCTTCTTTTTTACCAGTAAAACTCAGTCCTCTCTGCTGGATTTTGTTTCCTAAACTCATGTTTGGATGCTTCTAGATGTGTTTGACTAAGCCACCCAAAATGAGAGCCTCGGGCATCCCCTGGAGTTGATTTAGATGGTTATTCAGAGAACCTGAGATCTGAGGTTAAAAGTCAACAGCTTTTGTGCTTGAAAGCACAAGCAAATAAACTCGAGTGCTTTTAAATGATGCACTGAGTGGTGGAAGTTACTGGCACAAAGTGTCGAGGTTCAAGTATAAATGCATTAAGAAAAGGGAATTTAAACTAGGATTGCCTTAAGGGCGGCTCTCGAGAATTTCGGGCCAAATGCAAAGCTTGGCTCAGGAAATTTCCTGAGCACACACCAAGAACAAAAGAAGTGCTTGGTGGTGTATTAAGTGAAATGAACCTTTCCTCTAACAGGCTGTGCCAGTCCTACATTTTTATGTGTGCACATCAGGGGAAGGACAAGCTGTCATTTTTTACAGCCTGGATGGATGATTCCTGCCATCTCCCGTACCCTGGCAGGGCAGGACTGATGGCTGAGTTCAGTGTGATAACCACGGCAGAGCCTCGCTGGCAGCAGGGGATTTGAGCTGCCCGTTTGTCACTGTGCAAACGTGACCAGAATGGAGCCCATTCACTCCCTGAAGCCACTGGCTCACACCCTGTGTGTGTTCAGCTGTGCAACAGCGAGAACCTCGGAGGTGAGCCCAAGAATATGGCCTTGCAAGGCAGCAGAGACACACTCTTCATCTCCACAAGGCTCTGAGGGGGATTTGCTGTGTGTCCTGTTCCTTTTAAGCCCTGATCTATCTATTGTTTGACAACAGCCTCCTCTTAATCCAGGCCACAACTTGCAAACAATAATGGAACAAGTTGTACAAAGGTGAGACTTTATTCATCAGGCATCACGTTCCTATGAGTGTGGTCAGGAAGACAAACCTCACCAGAAAAAAAAAATATGCTGCAGGACAGGTTTTTAGTGCCTGGCCTTGCACGGATCTGCTTGTGTCTGAATCACTTCACACCACAGACCCTCTGCAATAGCTCACTGGGTGGTTGGGATGTGCCCTTCAGTTTTAATAAGTGATGTTTGTCATCAGGCTTCAGGTTCTTTTCCAAACCAACAAGCTCTCTTGGCTTCTGCTGCTAATCCTGATGGTTTAGTTTGTATTGTAGAGAGGGAGGGGGAAAAAACAAAGCAAGCAAACCCCAACTTCAGCTGCCCATCCCCTGCCCGGCTGACTGTACGTGCTGCTGGAACATATGTTTGTGTGTACATTTATAAATGTGTGCATATGCCTGTATATATACACTCAGTAGGTGTATTGCTGTGTATTTTTACAGCCCTGAGGAATCTTGGGGATTTGCAGCATTATGGATATGTTGTATTTGAAGAGCTTCCCAATTGCCTGAAGATGTTTGGGGTGAGCTGGGGAGTTGCAGAAAGGCCGCGGAGAAGGAAGAAACTGGTTTTCCTTTCCTTTTTTTTTTCCCAAAGATTCAGAACAGCACAGGAGACAAATTGCCCCTGGGATGTGTCCTGACAAATTCCCTGGGATGGTGAGGGAGGCAGAGCAGGAACAAAATCCAAGCACCAGTATTTGGGTGGAGAAGGGACCTCCACTATCTTCTAGATCCTCTCTGTCACGGCTTTTAAAGATTATGGAGACATGTAAATGTTAGAGGGGCTGAACTGGCCTTGGCAGGCAACCAGAAAACTGTGACTTATAAACAGTCAGAGCAGTTTTAAAACTTGCCCAGCTCAGGGGGGAGAATTATTGTTTCTCGCCTTTGAACATGTCACAAAGAGGAGGGGAGAGGAAGACACAAAAATCCTGTATTTCAACATTTCTTTTCACCTAAGGTGGGCCTGTGAAATCACCTGTCACCAGAGCACGTCTCTGCAACCAGAGCTGAACCCAGAAATAGCCACTGTTGGCAGATTTGCAGCTCCACATTTCTGACCTTTGCTTCCTGCCCGGAGCACGAGCAGTTGCATCCAACACACTCCTGGGAGAGGGAAGGGGTGGAGGGGCAGCCAGGGACTGTGTCTCTGGGATGTGCTCAGTGCTGCTTTGCTGGGAGCTGCTACATCATGGGAACATGAGATTCTGCAAAATGTGGAGACCCTGAGAGGGGAAAAAAATACGTTCAAAAGCTGCTGGTGGGGTTGGCCACGTGCTCACACGTTTGGCTGCTCCAGCTCTGTGCTCTGCAGCTGGGTGGGAGCTCACCACGGCCATGGCCTTCTCCACATCTGCTCTTCTTGTTTCTCCAAATGCCCCTTGCAGACACAACCCTCTGCAAAGGTGTCCCCTGCTCACGGGGATTCAGAAACCTCCTGAAAGCCAAACCCACCAGTTACTTCGGTGCTTTCTGCAACCTCCAAGCAGTGTCAGTAAAGCACAGCACCCTCTGAGGACCGGAGGTTTGGGTTTCCTACGGCCATTTGCTCTCTGGAACCATTTTGAAGACATGCAAAGCGGGGAAATGACTCCTCTGCCAGGCTGCCCGCTGTGCTCAGCTTGCACACGGATCAGAGGGGAAAATATTCCTCTACCTCAGTCCATCTCATTCACCAAACTGGGATGAAAACAAGTGTTTTGGGTTCTTAAATCAGAACCCAAAAGTCCTTCTCTGCACGTCTTAAGAGATCCCATTCAGCCACCAGCACAGAGGACTCGTTTTCACCAATTACTGCAAATATTTCTCTTCTCAGCCTGGTTTTCCAACCAGCTGAAGCCACACCAACCTTGCTGGCCAGGCTTATCACATTTCCTGGCTGGAGTGGGTTTAGAGTTGACTTAGATATTACCAGCACACAAGTGAGGGAGGAAAATCAATGCTTACAAAGGCTGCTGGATCCAAGAGAATGATTCCTCTCCAAGCCGGCGTGCTCTGAATGAGGCTGGACAAAGGAAAGCTTTGAGAGCTTTGATCGATTTTTGAAGGGAAGGAGCTGCATCTTTTGCCAGGTTTGAAAATGAGTTGTTTAAAAGTCAAGGCAAAAAATCCATGCAGGCTCGGGGAAGGTGATTGTGGCTGTGCAGAGGTTGTGCTCACGAGAGGCAGGGCAGGCTCCAGCCTCTAATGAAGGGAATTGAGAGGGGCTGTGCTGGAGGTACAGAAGTGCTCTACTGTGAGAAACGAGACAGTGAGAGCTGATAATGAGAATGAAGAACTTCCTTTGATTATTGCTTCTCATTTCCTATAATGCAATCTGCATCTTTAAAGAGAGCCCTTGTGCCAGATGTTAGATCCCCCTGCCTCCTCCACGTGGTTAGGAGATCTTAAGCAGTAGTATTGAAAAGAAAGGTTAACCTGAATCAGGCAGAATACAAGGTTATTCTCCTGAATTATCTGCAATGTAACACCCCAGGTGTGAGTGGAGCCATTTCAGATGTGCAGATAAATCTGGGAGGCAGGCAAGGGACGGATTTGGCTGTGTCTTTGTCAAGACAGTGCTGAGAGAATCACCAAGACTAAGCAGGAGGTTTTGTGTCTAGATGCCTAAATTCTTCTAAAAATCTAGGCCCAGATCGCCATTGAAAATAACTACTGAATTCAGGGGTTAATGTTAGACATCCCAGGCTGTAAATTCAAATTGGACTGGTAGTCTGGCTTCAGAGAAATGACTCAGTTTGCCACGAGCAGATGCTGATTCTGGATGTTTCCATTTCATCTGGGCAAGGGTTTTCAAAGACAGCGAGCTGCAGCTGGGACTGGATGTGTGAGTGCTCACACACGCCTGCTTTTACATGTTTAAACCCGAAAAACTGTCAGCCAGGTTTGAAAACAGAAGCTTAATCCTTCTGTACTTGCAGTTTTCCCTATCTGTGAAACGGGGATGGTGGTAACACTCATCACCCTGCTGATGGCAAAGAAAGCTGCTAGAAATTTCCCTGTGCTGCAGTGGGAGGCAGAACAGTCACAGTTGTTACAGGGCAATGTCTTTAAACCCCTGTTCAAGTAGGAGATGAGCGACATGGGCAGTGGGCACAGCAATGATTAGAGCCCAACTGCACGTTGCAGAACAAACAGGATGCGCACACAGAAGAGAAAAACCCTTCTTGATGAGCACCCAAGAGGAAATGAAATTAGAGACACTAATCCAGATAACCAAATCGAGCAGTTCTGTGGCAGTTAGGCAATGGTAAGAGCAGCAGCAAAGGGCGATCAGCAAACTCCACCCAAGTGTTTCAAACTCCACCACAGTATGGAAAAACAAAATTGTTTCAAGGCTGTGCACTGACCCGCCTGAGTAATCTCAGCTAAAACCAGTGGAGCTCCTCATGTGTTTGAACTCCAG
Source organism: Pitta sordida (assembly GCA_013390025.1). Lineage (NCBI taxonomy): Eukaryota > Metazoa > Chordata > Aves > Passeriformes > Pittidae > Pitta > Pitta sordida. The sequence continues at coordinate 52,295 of WEKX01012882.1, forward strand.
CAGCACGTTTGAATCCCTTGCCAGATTGGCACTGAAACTCATCCTGGTTTCCTCCTCAAAGGTGGGAGAGCCTGTGGAAACCTGTGTGGCTCCTCGGAACTCCAGGTTCAAAGGATGCCATTCCCTCTGCCCAACGTGCTGCTGCAGAGCTCAGCTTTGCCTTAAACTTCAAAAGCCACAGGGATGTTGCACATTAAATATCCTTCAGCACTGGAAACAACTCCCAAACCTTGCAGGGTGTAGCTGGGATGCTGATAACATTCTGATTGTTTTCCCGGGATAACAAGAAAGCCACAGTTTTCAGGAATTTTCACTGCAACCAAAAACTTGTCTCTGCTTTGACTCATACCTTGAAGCAAAGGGACAATTATCTAATCACAACATTCAATGCCATTTGCATAATCTCATCTAAATTGTTCAGCTGCTTCAGATACTTTTGTGATTAGAAAGATATTCCACAAATAAACTGCCTGCAAGTTCCTGACACTCAAAACAAGTGTTGCAAGTAAGGGGAAGATAAAACAGTGCGGACAAAGGATTCCTCCCTTACCATCACTGACACCCAACCTACAAAACCACAAAATTTCACCTCTGCAACAATATTTAGTAGGTGGAAGGTTAAGCTCAATGCCTGGAACAGGAGCCAAATTGCCACCTAAGAGCACATTTTGGAGTTATTTATGGCCTGACGGCAAATTTAAATTACCAAGCTGCAAACCCAGTGCTGCAAGAGACTGTCTTTGTGTCCTCAGGCAAATACCTTAAAGTGCTCTCAATGCTCCTTGGGAGCTGCTTAATTTGCAGAGACACTGAGCATCAGTTGGCCAAGAGCTTCCAAAGTGACTTTGGATAATCCATTTTGGACTTCCAGAAAGGCCTTGGTTTCCAGACACTGCAAGGTTTCATAATTAGTTTCTTTCAGTGAATAAACCCCAAACCCAGCAAAACAACTGTCTTCCATGTGTTCCTCAGTTAGGTTTGGGGTTTTTTTGCCTTTGGCTTTTGGTGGTCCAAGGGGAACTTGTGCCTTTTTTGTGGGGCCACACACAATTCCTGTGACCCCTCACTGTCATAGCTTGCATATTTAAAGTATTTCTCCTCCAAAACACCTGTGAGCCAGTGAGTTACTGTACTCCTGATGCCAAAAGAAGGCAGCACCTTGCCCTGAAAGTTGCCAGTGGCCCAAGGAACCCACTTCCAAATGTAGTTCTGCCAATCTGGCCTCAAGCTCTTCGGGCATGACACGTCATCCTAAAAGGCCTATTCATTTTTTCCCCTCCCGTTGTCACATTTTATCTGGGCAGCCTTGGCTGTTCCCTTTCAAAGCTGACTTTGCAGCAGATGGGCCTCTCTGAACACCAAGAGAAAGCACAGACACCAGCAGCTGGTCAGCAGAGATGCCCGGGAGAAGATGAAAGGACTCCCAGCAGGCTGCCCAGCACCCTGGGCCAGGCTGACTCACACAAGAAGCCTGGCAAGACGCATTTCTGGGCACTCAAGTGACTGAGACAACAGGCAGGGCTAAAATCACAGGGTGTTGCACCAGCAGAAGTTCCTCTGTGTGGGATGCACTTCCAGAGGAGTTAAAGGCTGTGCCAAGGACTGCTGGCAAATGCTGGTAGGAATATGTGACTCCAACTAAATCCCAGGCACACTGGGCACTTCGAGCACACCACTCTCTCCTTTAGAATTCCCAGGGGCTGATAAAGTCCTTTGATCTCGAGGAGGATCAGCAGCTTTGGGGCAGGGAGAAGAAAGATACACTGACCTCCAAAGTCAGGGTCTTCCTAGGGAGTTAAATCCTCTCTGAGATAGCATCTGATGAGCATTTTTTGGGAAGCTGGATGATGAAATGCAGAATCCTTATAAAGGCTGATCTTCCCATGCAAGTAGAAAATTTTACCTCAGGGAAAAAGGAGGAAATACCACAGGGAAGTGGGTCGTTCTCTCTCTCCAAAGTGTGCTGTTCTTACCAAATCCAAGTGAGGCTTAAAAATACCCCCAGACAGCTGGTTTCAGGTTGGTGTGAGGGGGTTTTAGTTGTACAAGTCACCCCATACAGGAGAATTCTTGACAGAAGCTGGGAAGAGATGGTTAAACAGGACAGATGATGGAATTCCCTGGAGAAATGACCCTGCAATTGCTGCGATACTGGTGGGAAGCAGCAGCAGCTGCCCTGTGCCACCCCAGCACAGCCTGTCATGCACCATTCGGGTCTCTGGGGTCCCAGCCTGACTCACCCTCTCCCCAGCCTTGGCTGACGTGTTTCAGACCCAAATAGGGGTATCCAGGGGGCCCAGCTGCACCCAGGCTGCCTGGCAAAGCGGGATCATGTGCAGCAGCTGTGGCACGGAGCTGGAGTCACTGCTTCTAAAATACTCTGCAGCCCCAACATACCCTCTGAACAGGTGAGAAACACCTGAGCTTTATGGATTTGGTACTGGTAGATCTTATTAATGCACAGTCTCTGAATAGTATAAACCCTTCATTTCTTTAAATGATGCCTTTTCTTTGTTATTTTTGGGTCAGATGCTCCGCTGCTACGTAAAAGTATCACTCCAACACAGTAAATGGTGCTGAGCTGATTTATACTCCTGGAAGGCTTTGCTCCTCAGAACATGATGCATTTATGATGCAGCTATGAAGAGACTGTAAAGGCAATATAAATGTGTTTTCTGAGGTGCAGCTGTAAGCTACACTTACTCCAAGGCTTGTTTCTGTTGCCCATGGACAGTGTGAACCTGAACCAGATCCAACTCTTGGTTAGTTTGAGATTTCTTTGAATGGAGCCTGGGAGAACTGACTGCAACATATCCGTGGCTAATATACTGTCATTTGACACTTACTAAGACTTGGCAGCTCCTCTCAGAAAGAAATATTGATTGTGGAGAAAAAATCCAATATAATCGTAGAACAAGGGAGCAGGACATCATTGACACCACTTAGAGCCTGCAGTTCTGGAGAGCCCTTTGTCCGAGTGGGTGGCAAGTGTTAATTAAGGTGCCCTCTCTGGCATCAGGTGATGATGTATTGTCTCATGTTGAATTTTCCTGTCTGTACAACGGGAATGGTTCTTACTTGGAAGTAGCTGCTCCTACCAGAGCCATTCCCGTGCAGCTGTGGATTCCACCCATCAATCTGAACTCGCTGTAACTACGGTAACGACTGGGAGCGAGGGATTTTGGAGGCAATACTGGCATCAGTGCCTGTGAACAGGAGATGATCCTGTCTGCTTCCTCATGTGGCCTCTCCCCATCCTCCTCTCCAGAGGCATCTGCTCTTTCTGGCCTTTATTTAGAGCCCTGGCTCCTGGAGCAGGGCTGGTGTTTGCCTTTTCTGTTTGCACAGCTCCCAGCACAACAGGGCTGAGGTGCATGAAAATCCAGTTCCTGCTCGCTGGGGCTGCACAAAGGAAAAATTACATGTACCAGTGTTTCGTGTCAGCACAAACTCAGGGCTTGAAATTTGCATCATGAAACTAATTCAGTCACTCTCAATAAAATGGGGAACAGCTCAGAAGAAAAACAGCAGCACCATTATCTCTTTCAGGTGTTTCCAGTGCCATTTATCTGGGTAGAAATGTTTGGAACATTTTGGTCTCAGCCATTCAAGCACGTGCTTTGCTGAATCAGACCATTAATGAGATTTGTGTCGTGTAAGAACTTGCTATATTTCATTAAGCAGAGGAGAAAGAAAGTAGTCATTTCTTACAAATCAGGAGATGAAAAACCTCTCTTTAACACACCCACCTCTACACTGGCAATTATGTCACAGTCACCAGCCCTGAATGATGAATTCTGCACTATCGTGAAGTGCAGAGGGAAAAGGGGAAAAGCGGCACTTGCCTTGTGTTTGATAATAGCAGGGGAGTGATGGGTGTGAGTGAAATACGGTTAAAGCCTCTTTCCATGTCAGGCCATGGGTGTTTTATCAGAGTTCCCAACCTTTGGGTTTCCCTCTGCATTTCTAGCAGGGAAGGCTGATACCCCAAGGTTTGCTCAGCCACCTCCAGCATTTCCATGCTGCTCTCCTGCTGGCAGGGACAGGAGAATTCAGCCTAAAGGACGTGCATTTGGCGCCTGGGGAAAGCAAAAGCATCAAACACGTCTCCCCTCACTCATTCCAGTTCCTAATTGTTTGCCCTCTGTTTAAATTTCACTTCTGGTTCTTGGTGAGTGACAGGAACCACTCAGGTCCTGACAAGACCTGCCAGGATATTTCATACCTGCACATGCAGCTCTGCTCTCTGTTCCCCTCCTTATTCTTGGGGGAACAAAATTGGGAAGGTTGAGGCATCCCAGGGAAGGGAGAAGCAATGGCTCCTGCTCTTCAGATGTGTGAGGTTGCTGCCTCAGCTCTACACCAAGAGCTGTGGGTTCTCAGGAGTTCCTTAAACAGCACATTTTGCTGCTGGGACTTGCCAAAGCTTCAGGAGAACTATCAGGAGAGCGGATTTGAAGGGCCAGCACCTTATGAATGTAGACAAGAGGTACAAGATGCCTAAAACACTGTTTATGTAGGTTGTCAGCTGCTTTGTTACAGTGACTTCAGCAATTCCCTCAGCCCACTCTACTATGGATTTTTTGCTGGTTTTTCGTTTTTTTTTTCCCCCTCCACTTTCCACTGCACTCTGGATCCAGTCTCTGTGCACAGCCAGGCAGCACAGACCACGGTGAGGACAGAATAATGCCAAGCAAAGCCCAGTCCTATCCTTGTTGGGTCTGTTTATAGAGGGGGTGAGCAAGACACAGGCTCGGCAGTGCACCCCATTGTACTGCACAAAGCCTGCAGAGAGTCCCGGGGATGGAATCCAAAATGCTGTCAGCTGCTGAACTACGGCTCTTTTGATGACTCTGCTTGTTGGGGATAATTAGACTGGTGCAGCACAGACACACACACGGATGTCTCTATTCTTTTTGCAATTGCAGAGCACATGCTGTGAATCCACTATGAGCTGTAGTTAAACACCAGGGCAACGATTTCAAGCGTGAGCAAGGTTTGTGAGACCAGGATTCACTTTCAAAGGTGACTCAAGAACACAAGTGTCATCAGAGGCCAGCAGGGTTAGCACTTGACATTTAAAAGCACCACAGTTTTAGGTGTTTTTCAAAAACTTTTGCTCGTGATCTTGCACAGGATGGAAGTGCCCCCTGACTTGTGTCAGTGTAGTTACTCAGGAGGACTGGCAGCATCCTTTGAGCACGGGCTCCTTAGCAAAGTGGTAGCAATAATCTAGGGATAAAATCCTTCAGAATTCTGCAGAAACAGGTTGACACACTGCCACTGCCACCAAACCTCCAAGGGGGGAGGGACAGTCAGCATTTAATGCCAACAAGGCTCCATTCAAACAGTCCATGCTGGATATCTGAAATCCTGAGTTTCTCTTGGAAGCCTTTGTCTTGAGAATCTCATCAGCAAATTTAATCTGGCTCCTGACAGTGGTGTCAGGCCCATGAGGAGAAAGAAAAAGGGACAGAAGAGATAACACTGGTATCTGTATCACTGGAAACTACCATGAAGCTTGGGAGGGAATTGCCTGCTAAGGCTCAAGTTATTAACTGCTGGGGGTTTTGACACAGGAGGCACAGAGCAATTTTTCAGGCTCTGTCAGTGACATGTGAGGTCTGAGTGGCACTTTGTGGAGTTCCTCTCCTTCCCAGCGCAGAGGAGAGGACCAAGTTCAGGACCTTGGCTCCAAGACAAAAAAAAAATCATCAGAGGCAGAAGCAAAAGCAAATGTTTCCTTGTCACCATGTAATTTTAATACCAAAACAAACCAAGTATGTACTCAGGGACCAGGAAACTTTCTGACATGTCCTACAGCGTTTGCCAAAGTCAGACAGCCCAGAAAACCACATCTCAGCAGCCCAGGGATTGCTGGTTTCTGGCTGCCTTGTCACTGAACTGGGAATTCACTGCACGTGGTGATGCTGCTTTGACATTTAAACACGAGATCCCACTGAAGCACCGTTTGTGCAGGCACGAGAAAGGTGTTGCTTTTTGTCTTCCTCCCTGAACACAGGCAGGCTGTTCCCTGGGCAGCCAGCACTGACACAGCAAGTGCTGCAGTGACTCTCTGACCTTGTCCCGGGAGCAGCCTTTGTGTAAGGATGCTCTGCCCTTACGCTGTTTGTGGCAGAAGCATTTTCTCTGTCGAAACCAGACCTGAATATCTGATTGTGCCATCAGATATGATTAATGGCAGTTCTGTGTCCAGTACCCTGAGTCACTGAGGTAACCCAGGGCACCACTGCTGCCATTACCATTTATGACTTCTGCTTCTGATAAGTCTCCCTCCCTCTGAACATTTTGCACAGTGTCATGGAAGTAGTTGATCTACTTAGAGCAGATGTCTAAGTCTGGTCATTAAGGCATTGAAACCCTATAGACTGAGGTGCAAGTATCAGCCTAACTATAGATCTGATGTATATAGCTGAGCTTCTCTGTGCCTGTTGCCTGATTATACACTGGAAATAAAGAGCCCTCTATGGTTTATCACTTCAGATCTTTAAATTAAGGAACTGTCTCAGGGAGATATCCCCCCCTCCCATTCCCAAGCACGGTGGAGCCACCGGCACGTAACAATCTGAATCCTGCAGGAATCATCTCTCAGTCCCACGGCAGAAATCTGCAATAAAGCCAATTTAAAAAAATAAATCCATATGCAGAGCAGCCACAGGACTGAGCCTCCAGTGCATGTTTGCTCCAGCCTTTCTGCAGGTCACCTCCCTGGCAGCTGCTCAGGAATGCTCAGGAACGCTCAACTGCACTCCCCACATCCCCCTGCCCCGCATGGACCTGCTGGATCCCTTCCAGCACAGATGTCCAAAACTGTTCCGAGGCGTCAGTGCTGAGCCCAGGAACTGCAGCACGTGAACTGGAGCAGTTAATTGCTCAAACTCTTGCTCAAGTGACGACTTCGGGCCGTTAAACCCCGGCGTGGGCAGAGCTGCACCACGTCAAAGCTGGAAGGGGCACGTGGGAAGGGAGGGTCATGGAGGGGACCAGGGTCTTGTCCAAGCACCTCCAGCAACTTCTTCCTCTTTCACTATTTGTGATCGGGTCACAAACTCCTGCTGTGAAGCTCCTGCATCAGCCCATGGGCCTGATGGCTGCTGGAAATGGAAGGATTTTGCTTAGATTTTGCTTAGATTTTGCTCTACCACACGATCCATGGCTCTATCCAACCCCAAAATTCATTGTCTTGAGTGATGAGCACAGAGGGAGCGTGAGGGGAAGCTTTTCCCTAAGCCCCTGTGGCTGCAACACCTGGATTTCCCATTCAACAGCCGAAGATTTCCTCCTGTGCTGTTAAAACTTGGAAATCCACTTTCAGTGGAGCCTTCCAAGCTGCTGCTCCTAGAAATATTTCTATCCATCAACTTCCTCCCTTAGGATGGGCTTTCCCTCCATACCTGGGCCAACACAAGTCCCTGCAACTCCTGAAAAAACACTTCTAAAGCCTGGGCTCAAGTGAGACCTGGGGCATGCCTGTGTTCTGGGCTGGTTCTTTGCAGTGGGATGAATTTCAGCCAGGAGTATTCGCAGAAAACTAATACCCTGAAGGCAAGGCCGTGAAGGAAGAGAAACCACTTCAAAATGGAAAGATTATCTGCAACACGTTTTTCCCCATGTTGTATTTTCCCAAATCCACCTCAAACCCCAGAGGAAGGAGAGACTTCCAGCCTTGCCATGTTGCTAAGACTGTTACTAGGCAAAACATGCCTTAGCAGGCTAGAAAACACTTTCAAAACACAAGAGAAGATTTTACTGTTTGTAAACTGAATCTGAGCTTCTTTTCTTCGACAACAATGAACCTTTAATACTCCTAAATTCTCATAGTCACTGAGAAAGCAAATCCAAATCAGACCGGGTTGGTTTTATTCAGGCCCAGGGGAATTAATTCCTCTTTGTGCCGTGAGCACAGAGTTAAAACCAGGTGGTCTTTAGTGAGAGGAACTGTGTAGCACGGGGGAAGTGATGAAGCTGATTCATGGCCCAATATTCCTGTCTACCCCATTTTTATGAGGGGGAAATGTTTGCAGTTGTGCTCAGCATCAGCAGATCCACTCGGGAACACAGTGTTACACATTAAACCAATATCGCACACCTGTCTGCAGGAGATGGTTCCCCCTTTCCAGGCTGAGATGACAGGAAGGAACATCCATTTAGTTTTGGAAAGCTTTGCCACCTGTGTCATCTCTTGCTCTTATCACCGAGAGCACAGTGATAAAAAAAGCACGATGACTCTAATTTGAGTGTTCTGGGTATGGTCAGTGATTTCCCCAGCTCGAGTCATGACAGGGGCCAGGGAATTATGTATCTCTATCCGTTTTTTTAGACCTGGATCTCTTCTGAAACAGTATCTCAGGGCTGTGGCTTGAATTCAGGGTTGTATGCAGAAGCTAAAGTAACATTTAAAATTTGAAATATTTATATATTCATGCACATATGCGCACCCAGAATCAAACAAAGAAAGCAGGATCTTTTTTCCTTGTGCTAGAATGTTAACTCTCTGCTTTTGAGGATGTTTTGGAGGAGCTAAAAGTCTGACATGAAACTTGGACAACTGTGGATCACTGAACTTGCAGATTCTGGCGCCACATTGATTCCTGCATCGTGTAGACCAGATAAGTTTCATTAATTTAAGTTTGGTCAAAGGCCTCTTCCATCCTGAAAGAAACTGCAGTCCATCACTAGATCTTCCTGTGTTTAGCACTTTACAGACACGTTATAGATTTCTTTAATTGCTTGTACATGCATAATAGTTTTAAGTGATCCCCTGTGGTTTTGATGGGCTGTAACCTGAATTGTGTTTCTCCTTCTATCTACTCTCAAGGAAGACTATCAACACATATATTGAGATTATGCACTATTGTTGTATTTAATCGTAGTTAGATCAGAATTGAGTGCAATCACTGACAGGAGATCCATCATGAGATGATAAACAATGTTTTGGGACAACTGGGAAATAAAAGTTGTGTGAAATCTTTCCAGAAGAAACCTCTTGTTGTGTCCAAGGTCTTGAGGCACCGGTCAGGATTTTGTGTGACCTCGGGTAAAATGTTTGTCCTGGTGCCCGAATTGCAGAATGGAAATTTTAACATCACCTTCGCCTTCCTTCCTTGTTAAATGAGAAACTGCTTGGGACAGGGACAGCCTCCTCCTGTGTGACCAGACAGTATAATGGGCTAATTGCAAAATAAAGGAATAAGGATTGTGTGCTGGCAAACCCCAACAACAGAGAACTGCAGCTCCAGGTAAGGGTTCAAAGGGATGATACCCTGCAGTGTTTGAGCAGCTGCCACGCCCAGGTAAAGGCATCCGAAGGTGGTTTGTGCATCACCCTGTCCTTGAGAATCGTCCTGCTGAATTGAAGCTGCTGCTGGGAAGGAGGAAAAGAGGCAGAGCTGGGCCAACAAGGACTTTAGAGGGGGAATTTAGAGGTGGGGGGGGTGTTCTCCTTTATAACCCACGTGCAGGATGGACAAATACGGGTTTATTTAATAAAACCTGGACCTGAGCACCAGATCCGTGGCAGTTTTACACTTGATACGTGACGACCTCTCTTGGTTCCAGCCTGGCTCACATCATTTTCTGCCCTGAACTCAGCTAATATGTACCAACCTCCCAGTAACACTTGGAAACCATATTTAGCTTTTCACCTTTGATGATTTTAACATACACAGCGTGGAAGTGTCTTGGCCAAAGTCACACAGAGCCAGGGGGAAAAAAGGAACACAAAACTCCTCAGCTCCTGTCAGCAGGGCAAGCCCAGGATCATCCTGGACATCCGAGCTCTTATTGCTGTTGTAAACTGTAAGCACAGAGAAATATTATCCAATAATGAATTATTTCAGTTTGGAAGAGACAAAAGCTGACCTGTTCATTGGCAGGGGTGTGAGACAGGTGAAGCTGCTCGAGCTGAATTAGAAGCTGCAAGTTAGGAACTGTGAGCATTCCTCAGGATCTCAGTACTGGCTCAATATCCAACCCAAAAACTGTGAGCTGCAGGTAACTCCTGAGTGTCTGATCACATCTCCAGTGGTCCCCTCTGTCCCCTGCCCCAGTCAGTCCCCTCCAGCTCTAACAAAAAGCCAGGAAAGCCAAGAGATGGCATTTTGTGACACGCCTGACAGACTAGTCTGACAACTTGGAGTTTTGCTTTGCACAAGCCACCCAAACAGATGGTCACCACTTTTAAGTACCAGCCTGGCTTGTGTTTGTAGGCAGGATCGACAGCTGAAAGTTTCACTGAATTCCCTGTCTCCTGTTTTAACTGTGGCTTTGGGGCAGGAAACAGAGGTGGGAGAGGTTTGGGGGAAAACTGAGACAGGCTTCGAGGCTACTTCTCAATATTATATTTGAGAGTGAGATGGTGTTTTTACCTCCTTGGCATCCCAGTATTCTCCTTCATTCATACTTCCAGAGCAATATGCTGTGAGTTAAACAGCATTTTCTGGGAAGCAATGACCTTTAGGGAATGTCCTTTTGCCACACAGTCCTCCCTCCCACACTCCCAAACCTGCTCCGTGGTGGCACTGCTCGGCTGTTCGGTTTGATTTCCGTTTTGCTTCCTGTCTGAATTTTAATGATGAATTATTTGTAGCATTTCCAGCAGCCTGGAACAGGGGCACTAATTGCTGCCTCAGATGGGGAAAGTGGTCCCTCTCCCAGCGGAGAGCTGAGTTGTCAAACAGGGTTATATCACATTATCCTGAGTTTAGTACCAAGACAGCTCTACCCATCTGGCCGGTTACATTTGCAATAAGTAGTTTTTGCAGCTGGGGATATTTTTACCCTTTCCTCCGGCTTGCTCCTTAACCTTCTCTATCCTCTCTGATGTGCATTTTTAACAAATGTCAGTGTTTTCTTGCGCAAGAACGTGACCCATAGACACAGTTCCTCGGTCAGGTAAGCGCAGGGCTGCTGTCAGCCTTGATGGCACTGTTGTGCAGGTAATAACTAGTTTCATTCATAGCACCAAGCAGGATTTTTTTCCTTAGCTGCTCTGAAAGATGCACATCTGTTTTTCTGACCGAGCAGAGCATGAAGTCACCAGTCTCCTCGGCTCTTCATTTGCATTCTCTGGACATAAATGCCGTATGCTGATCTCAACAGGCAGCTATAGATCACTGGCAGCCACAAGGAATGCAAGTAGGACTATGGAAAACACGAATAGATTTTCTGTATGTGTAGTGAATCCATGCAATCCCATGAATCCACAGATAATGGATGTCCTTAAACTGCATGTGTCTATCTCTGTATTTGCTAAATAAAAAAGAAAACATGTGCAAAGAAAGGCTGCAAACCCACGGAGTTCTGGTATCAGCAACAAACAGAAAATTTAAGGAGATCAAGGAATCATCCCAATCCCAGCTGGTTTCATTTGCACCCCAAGGATTGCAGTCTCACTCCAGGAGTCACTTTGTTTCATTAAGTTATCATTATGTTGCTACCCAATTAATGTTGCTACCTAATTAATGTTGCTACCTAATTAATTTAAAGCACAAGCACACGGAGGGAGATCACACCCGGGCATGAAGTGGACAGGGAAAATCGAACCCCTATGGACTACGTGCGGAAATTCTACTTCTCCGCACCTTTTCAGGTGACTTTACACGGATTTAAGACAATTTCCCGGGTGACCGAGCTCAAGCAATCGCGCCAGGGACTCAGTGTTTTCAATGCACAGGAACGACGGGCTCTGATTTTAAACAGAGGCGCAAAAAACTGCCCCTGTGCCTTTCCCAAAGTTCCCGACGATGCGGGACCCTCCAGCCATGGGACCCCGGACGGCACTTGCCTGTCCCCCGGCCCTCGGAGCCAGGCTGCATCCCTCGGGTCGTACGGCATTCCCGGGCTGCGCCGGGAGAACATCCCGCCCTTGCCCCGGGAAAGCATCCCCTAACTGCCGGGAGAGCATGTCCCGCTGCCCCGGCCGCTCCGAGAAGGCATTCCCGGGAAAGCATCCTGCCGGCTCCGGGAGCGCATCCCTCCGCTGCCGGGAGAGCATTGTACGCTGCCCCGGCCGCTCCGGGGAGGCATCTCTGGGCCGCTCGGGGAGCGTATCCCCTCGCGGCCGGCAGAGCATCACCTCGCTGCCGGGAGAGCATCCCGTGCTACCCCGGCCGCTCCGGGAGTACATCCCCCCGCTCTGGGAGCGATTTCCCTGCTCGGGAAGCGCATCCCCCCGTTCCGAGAGTGCATCCCCGGGCTCCGAGATCTCATCCCCCCGCTCCAGGAGTGCACCCCCCTCTTCGGGAGCGCATCCCCCCGCTCCGGCAGCGCATCCCCGCCGCCTCCCGGATGAATCCGCGGCGCTCCCTCCCTTCCTCCCGCCGGTCCGGAGCGGCGCAGCCGAGCGGCTCCCGCCCGGCGCTGAAGCGAGAAGCTGCTCGGGGGAAGGCGNAGGATGAGAAGGAGGGGGGAGGCCCGCCTGGGATCCCTCCCTCCCCCCCGCGCCCCGGGGTGGATGGGACAGTGCGTGGAAAAAAGAAAAAGGAAGGTTTCTTTAAAAAAAAACAAAAAACCACTCAACCAAACAAAAAACCCAAACCAATTTTAAAAAAGCCAAACAAAACACGTGCACACGCGGTTATTTTGGTTCCCCCTCCCTTTATTATTATTATTTTTATTTCTGTTTGCTTCTTTACTCATTTATTTGCTTATTTATTTATTTTTTTTTTACAAAACCCCTCTGTGCGCAACTGACCAAAGGGATCAGGAGAGGGAGCAAAGAGGGGAGTTCGGGACTTTTCAGGGGCTCTGTCCACCACTTAGAATCACAGAATGGTTTGGCTTGGAAGTGATTTTAAAGCACATCCAGTTTCCAACCCCCTGCCTTGGGCAGGGACACCTTCCACTATCCCAGGTTGCTCCAACTGGATATAGTTTGAGGCAAGAAAGTTGCACTGCAAAATTTCCACCTTATCCTTGTGTTTCTGTATCCCTCTCAGCCCTCTCCAGGCTGTCACTAGGAATTTAGAGCCTCAGAGCTTGTCAGCCCCAGGGCAGGAACTGCCCTTCCCTGTGTGAGATCCACTGGGAGACAGAGCTCTGCTCCCCTCCCACGCTGCACCTTCCTATGGGCTGGGTGGGACAAATATTCCTGCTTTCCTCCTCTCTGTATTTCAGTTCATCCTTCTCNGGGTCGCTCGGCGACTTACGCCCGTGCTTTGGGGAAGCCCATGGAGAGCAGGATCTCCAGCGACGAGCCGTGTTTGATGGTCCCGGCGCGGTGCTGGCGGTTCCGCCGGGGGATGACTTTGCTGTAGAGCTCCTCTCTGGCAGCCATGGCGAGCGGGGCGGGCTGGGCCATCAGCGCGCAGCCATCGCGGGCCGCGCAGGGCCATGCACGGAGCGCTCCCCCAGCCGTGCGCNCGCGGTTATTTTGGTTCCCCCTCCCTTTATTATTATTATTTTTATTTCTGTTTGCTTCTTTACTCATTTATTTGCTTATTTATTTATTTTTTTTTTACAAAACCCCTCTGTGCGCAACTGACCAAAGGGATCAGGAGAGGGAGCAAAGAGGGGAGTTCGGGACTTTTCAGGGGCTCTGTCCACCACTTAGAATCACAGAATGGTTTGGCTTGGAAGTGATTTTAAAGCACATCCAGTTTCCAACCCCCTGCCTTGGGCAGGGACACCTTCCACTATCCCAGGTTGCTCCAACTGGATATAGTCTGAGGCAAGAAAGTTGCACTGCAAAATTTCCACCTTATCCTTGTGTTTCTGTATCCCTCTCAGCCCTCTCCAGGCTGTCACTAGGAATTTAGAGCCTCAGAGCTTGTCAGCCCCAGGGCAGGAACTGCCCTTCCCTGTGTGAGATCCACTGGGAGACAGAGCTCTGCTCCCCTCCCACGCTGCACCTTCCTATGGGCTGGGTGGGACAAATATTCCTGCTTTCCTCCTCTCTGTATTTCAGTTCATCCTTCTCCTTCGTCTTTTTTTCCCCTGACATTCCCTTCTTGCCACTTTTCCCTTCACTTTTAAGGACAAGCAGATCCTGCTGCCGATCCCCCCCAGAGCAGGCCCAGCTCACAGGACTGTGGAGAACAGCCTGAAATCACAACCCTGCAAACAAATTAAAACCCATTAAGAGGCGTTTTTAAAAATAGTTTCTGTTGGGGAAAGAAGTCAATATTGGCAATGTCAAATCTCTCACTGCAGTTATTCACACGAGGGAAAACAAACAGCCCATTTCCATTTGTTGTATCAGTGAAGGGGAGAACTCCCCTCCCAGCTCTGGGCTCATTCCCCTCCTGTGCCAGTTGATTTTCTGCCTCTTTATCCAAAGGCACAATGAGAACCAGCCCCTCACTGCAGTCACTGCACTGGGGGCTCTGTTCCCACAGGGAAGAGCCATCGCTGCACTGCCTGAATGAAGGATGCCATGAAAATTCCAGCCCTAAAGGACATGGCACAAAGTGCTGCTTGTTCCACACTTGAAGTCGCTTCTGCCCTTTCTCCCCACTATTAATTGGCAAGGACTTCATTAAAGTCAGTGGGTGAAACCAAGGGGTGTTTAGTCATGGATTTACAACCATGAAATCAGGCTCAGGCACCCAATTTATCCCAGTTTAATGGAGGAGGAGACTTCAGGGTTTTTAATAACAATATTTGCAGTGGAACATGGATGGCCAGAGCCCCCAGAAGGGTTTGTCACCCATTAACTCCTTCCAGCCATGCTGGGAGCACCATGAAGGTACTGGTCCTGTCAGAAGGGAGGATAAAATTCCCAAATTAACACCCACCCCACTTTCCCATCTTCCAGCCAAGTTCTTCAGGCAATTCCCAGGGGAATCTGATCAATGCACAGGGATGTGCAGCCAGCAGAAATCCGGGAGGATTGCTGTGTTTGGACTTAACTCACTCATGCATGTTTTTGTGCTCCAGCTGTATTACTCAATCAGGAAATAACAATAAAAATGTAATTTGCTATGGAAGTAGCTCCCAGAGACTTTGCCCAGATGGGAATCTCTTTCCTCTGGCTGTGACAGAGTCACAGAATCAATTAAAACAAAAATCCACTTTTCAGAGGTTGCAAATTGAAGTTTGGGTTGGTTGGATGAGTTGCTACAACAACTCCCCTGGAAGTTTTGAAGATGTTGCAACAAACAAAGAGGAATAAAAATAGGATTTTACACATCTGGGCTGTGTAGAATTCCTAGCCCATAGGTGAGACTGGCTGCAAAGTGGCTGGGAATGATTTTCCAAGCCCGATGGGAGAACCACCCCGTGTCCTTGTAACTTTTGGGTCTCTGTGTTTGATCTGGCTGTGCTTCTTCACATGGAAACCCTTTCACTGGGAATCAGTGCTTTTTCCTCCCCCCCCTAACAATCAAATATGTGCCTGGAAATAAAACTTCCTCCCACTTTTTTTTTAAATTGAAAATGAAAGCTGTCTTAGTGACAAATAGGGAAAGCAGAGAGAGTAAATGTAGAAAGTGATTTTTTTAAAGGAACAAGCACCCAATTAATTGTGTTGTGTTTTCCCAAATTAACATTGGAAGAACGGAAATCTGTGGAAGGATTGGGCCTGTGTGAAATTTGTGATATTCAATTCAGTTGAAATGATGTCTGATTTTTACAGAAAAACTGTTTTGCTTTGGTAGGTTGGATGTGGACAGTGGACAGTGAGTGGCAGTGCTGTTATAGACATCAATAGGAAGAGCTCAGGCTCCTGAGGAATCTGAGCCAAATTTAACCCTCTTCCCAGCCTGCTGCTCCCTCCCTGTTGGCTTGCAAAGGGTTTGCTCTCTAACAATGGAAATATTCTGGAATAAACAGCACAACAGCAGGAAACGGAGCAGGGGGTTTGTTTTCCTGCTCCCCAACTTCCCTCCCTTAAAAAAAGGGGTCAGATGCCTTCGGAAAGTCCTTGCTCCAGACTCTTCTGTTGAATTGTGGTGTTGTCCCAGGGGGGGAGGAGGGAGGGCCAGGGCCAGGATGCTCCTCGGGGACCAGGAGCAGGAGGGGAAGGCTGTCCCTGCTCCCAGGGAGGAGAGAAAGGACTCTGCCCTAAGGCAAACACCGACTCCAAGCTGAACAATGAAGGCAAGATCTCTGTTTCCTAGACTTGGAGCCAAATCCTGCAATAATTTGCGTGCTTGAGCCATTTTACAGACTCGGATATTCCACATGGCAACCTCAAGCCCATGGGGAGGGAGGGTTACAGCCCCTCATCCCTCATCCATCCCTGGCAAATCCATCCTCCGGTTATTTCCCTGAATGTGGAAGTGGTGTCAACACGTCTGTGGGGGCCGAGCAGCTGAATGTGTTCAGTAATTACAAATAAAACTCGGTCCACCCTCAGCACTTTTTCCCCCTCTATTTTTTTCCCCCCAGTCTCCCGAGTTTCCAAGTGCCGAGAAACGGTGATTTATGGCTGAGGAAAATGAACAGCTGCCTCACACTTGATTCAAACCAGCGTGAAAACGGAGGTGAAACCATTAGTCAGAGTTTTTACAAAGCTGAGACCAAAGGAACAGCGAACTCCAGCCCACTTCCTATGCCTCTGGTTACTGCTCCTGTTGGGAACCACTGCTGAGCCTTGGGGAAAGTGGGAGAACAACATTCCTGAGAGCCTAAAACACCTTTGTCCAGCTATTTTACCTGCTTGGGCTGGATAACGAGGCTGGAAGGAGCATTTATTCCCAGTCCCATCCTGCAGGGATAGTTTCCTTCCTTTGCTAAGCATCCATCTGCCAAGGTACTTACACGAGCCTCCTCTTCTCTCATCGCTGCAATATTTGAGTCCCTCCAGAGCGTTTAAAAATAGAAAGAGCAGCTGGTTTGTTGAACAGGATCCTGTACTTTGTCCAGAAGGCTGTGAAAGGACTTTCTCACCCTTCACTGGATCTACCTCACCTCAAACCTCTGCCACGAGATTTGGGCTCTGGGAGAATTATTAGGGCTGCAGAACGCCCCCAAAGGACCAGGGATTTTTTTTCTCCATCTCCAGGTTTTATTGCTTTGGGGCTGTAACTCCAAATTGTGCTGCAGATGTGGAATTGTGGGGTGGGTTCGTGCTGGGTACATTACAGAGCAGCTGGGCATCGGGCCATGGGCACAGGGGAATTTGCTTCTTGGGTTTGGATTTCCTTCAAATTTGGAGTGTCATCTGAAATAATAAAAAAATCATTTTTATTTCCTCGTCATCCCTTCATTTGGGCACAGGGCTGTGGAGTCAAGCAGGAATAAAACAAGAGGCAAGGTGTCCTTCAGGCTATGACAGCTAGTGCAGCTCTCTGGGCCTTCTAGAGAAAGCAAAAAAATTAAAGAACATACGTATTTTTAAATGTTTGGAGCTATTTTGGGTTAGGAGGCAATAGAGGATGCTGTGTGAGGAAGGACTTTCTCGTTGGATGTGCATGGGAATTGATTTACTGCTCCAGCTCTTCTCTTCCAGAGCCCATTCCCTGGTTCCTTGGAGGGAGGGTGCCCAGGGTGGGTCAGGGCAGGATTTTCCTGCTGGGAGGGAGGGCAGCTCCGCTTGGCAGCTTGAGCAGAATGGCCTTTCATGGGTCATTAAAAACCCAACAAGCCATGGCCCTGGGAGTCCCCAGGAGCTGAGGCTTTGCACAGACAGACTTTACCCTCTCCTACCTGTGCAGGGCTGAGCTTCACACACACGGCAAAGGCTTGTGGGCAGCAAATATTCCTTTTAATTTCTCCCTGCTTCCTAGGGGGAATGCAGTGTGCTGTGAACATCCCAATCTCTGTGCAGCAGGGTTTATTTTTTAACTAAAGCCACTGGTCAAGTAGAACATTGGTAAGAAATCCACTTTTCCTGGGCTGGAGAAGCTCGGCTTAGCTCTGCAACCCAGGTCTCTGCCAGTGGAAGGACCCTGGAGCAAATAAAGGATTAAAAACCCCCTCCACCCCCAACCTCCAGCCCATGTGCAAGAAACATCTTGATCCTTGGCTGTCTTATCTCCTGGATCCCAGGGCTGTTTCTGCTCCACTTGTACGACCCCAGTTTATTACCAGGATTATTTATTTGCTGGGGAAGGAGCCAAGAAATAACGTGATACAATAGAAGGCTGCTGGGATTTCCCCGACTCCCCCACACAGCGAATTCTGCTGATCTGCAGGAGGTTGTGCAAAGTCTGCAGCCTTTCTGCAAAGCCTTTTCTTTCTGACTTTTGCTTTGGTGGTAATTATTATTTTCCTTGGGATTTGTTTAGCCGAATTCCTGGGCCCTTGTTGAATTCCCTCGAGAAAAATGCTTTTGTTTGGTAGAATGTTGAAAAGGAAGGGAAGAAGGGGGTGCTTGTGGTCTCTTGAAATCTTCCTGATTCCTTTGTAGAATTGTTTGAAATAATATAAGGATTGATGGTCCTGTTTAGTCTAGAAGACAAGCAACGAGCAGCTAAAATCAGAGGAGTGATGCTAAGGGCTGCTTTGGTTCCTTTTCTCATTTTTCTTCAGTTATTTTTGCTTTTTAACTTTCCTCTCTTTGGACACAACAACAGCCTTTGAACGGAGAAGAGAATGAAAGTGCTTGCAAGCGAAAGGAAAAATGATTAATCAAGTTGCACAAAGTTCATTGAAATAGAAATAATAAAACAGCAATAAACCCCAAATGATAGAGATAAGCAAAATCTGAAAAAAAAATAAATTCTAATGTAGTCATCAAACACACATGAGAGAGCAATTCTTAATATTTACAATATGAATTTTGTCTGGAAAACATCACTTTAATAATTCACATCTTGTTATTAGAAAAGAGGATTATTTTACATGTACATTGTGTCTGTTACAGATACATTTCTGTAGCTTGAGAGGAATTTAAAGATGTAATTTCAATATGAATGAACATCATCCAACATCCTGCTTCAGCTGGAAGTGCCTGCAATTTATTTCATATTTAAATCTTCATTAGATGAATGGCTAAAAGATAGAGGCTGCTCTCTGTAAATTAAATTGCACCGTCTGTGGCTCCCTGTGAAACTCTTTGCAATCATTTCCTCAACTGTTACATTCATACTCGGAGGATAAATTTCCGTGGTGCTTTGATTTCAGCTGCTACTGAGGGATGCAGAGAATTAAACACAGGCAAAACTCGAATCTCCCCGAGCATAAACCTTGCTCTTGTCATCTGCAAAAAAAAAAAAAAGAGGAAAAATAGATTTTCTGGTTTAGACCACAGTCCTAAAAGTGTATAAACTTTACTACCCAGCCTCATTTGTAATTTGTAATTTGTAAAACCTATTCCCAGCAATGGAATTAAGCCCGAGGTGAGACTCGATGACTTTCTCAGCACATCCCATCCAAAGAAATGTGCTGTTTGCAATTGTGTTTGTGTTGGGTGAAGCAGTTCGCAGCCGAATTATCCTGTTTGTGCTCCTCCTTAGCATTTGGAGGGATAAACAAAACAAGGGAGGCAAACAAGGGGAGAAAAGAGTTCCTGTTTGCAAATCATTTCCCATCTGTTCCTCGTTCTGTTTGACTCGGGGGAACGTTTCCACGCTGCGAACATCTCGCTTTAAAGAGCTCAGAGTCTGGGTGAGCGCTTGGAGCTTCCCCCTCAACTGCAGCCCTGTTTCCCTGGGCCCTGCAGGGATCCAGGGTGTCACTCTGAGCTCCAAACAACCCTGGGGAGGGTGACAGGGGAGCCCTGAGCTGCTGCTGGATGGAGGAGGAGATGGTCCCTGTGCAGGGGCTGAGGGACAGAGCTGCCCAGGAACTGGGAGAGGAGGGGATGGGGGTGGTGGCAGCAGGGCTTGGTGGCCACCAGACCCATCCTCTGTCACTTCTCTGCCCACACAGATTGTGCTGCTTCAGTGAAAATGTGGCAATGAAGCACGAGGGACTTCCCTCTTCTGAGAAAGGGTCTTTGCACAGCTCCCGGAGTTCCTAGAATACAGTTACCCCTGGAGTTTTTCGGGCAATTCAGAGGCATGCTGCAGAAATCTTCTTTGCAACCTAGGAATAATTAAGAAAAAAGGTGGGGTTTTTTGTTTGACGAAGTGTTTTTCAATCAGCCTGTAGAATCATTATGATGGAGATTTGTTGTGGTTGTGTTCGAAGTACAGGCTGAAAGCTCATTATCCCCATTAAGTCTGGTAGGATTTCCTGTATAAATACTGAAGAAAAAACCCTAAAGTGGCTGGATTCAAATTCCTGCTCTGGGGACCAGCCACCTCGTCATTTCAGAGGCATTGTGGCAAAGAGCAGCTGATGCAACTGTTGAATTTAGACGAGAAAAAACCTGATAATTACAAATGTACCTTCGTGCAGCCCAACCGAACTGAAGCTTGGGTTTAAATGATGAAATCTTCTGAAGGACTTGGAGTAAAGGAACTTAGCTCAGGGATCAGTACAAGGGCAGGGACAAAGGCTCCACCGGGAACTGTCCCATCCCTTCCAGCACTGACCTGGGAGCCCGGACTGAAACCTGTTGCTCCTTCCCTGCCAAAGGCTGGATTTTGGTGCTGCACTTCCCTCTTGTGTTGGCTGATAAAACTGTATTTCCTCTGCTTGCAAGAGCCTCACTCCTCCAGTGTCCCCCCCACTGAGCCCTTTCTTGATTTCCCCCTTTCCTAAATATTTCTGGAATAACTGAATAATCCCCCGTCTATTTTTTATTTCCCCCACCGTTCCTGTGCACTGAATTACATGAAATAATTCTGCTCAACTTGTCAACCATGTGGTTCAGGTCAAAGAAGAGGAGTTGCCCTGGGACAGTGACATTTTGAGCTTTTTATGAACAAAAAGTCCCAGTAAGGGGAAGAGATTTCTCCCCAGAGGGCAAAGTGCTTCCTGTCCCTTCACACTCCAATCTGGGGAGTTTAAACCAGTCTGTCCCAGAGTTAGTAAATCTGTAGTATGACTTTATACCCTGATTTTGGGGGTTTAGAGATGGAGTGATGAGGATTTCCATCAGCTGTTGTGTTCCAGCCCTTGTTTCTAATTTTTGCTGTAAATAAAAAATCTCCCACTAGGTAGTGTGTAGTAGAAAAATCATGAACACTTCAGAAATACAGCAGCTCCAGTCAATTATTTTGCACTGGGGCGAATAAGCAGGTTGAAGCTACTCAATTACACTGTGACTTATAATGGCTTTTTTCCTGGTTTTGCTGTTCTGAAGCTTTTTGCTGGAGGTTGAAGTCTCAGACCAGCGATATCCCCACAGAGGGATTTCAAAGCAGGGACCTATCATGGCATAGATGGAAGTTCTGCTTTACTGCTGCAAGATTTTCATTCTGTACAATATTTGGGGTTTATTTTGACAAATCCCAAACACATCCAAACTCGTGGTTTTCTGGCAGACCAGACACCCTTCCAGCCCATCCAGACGGACACTTGTCCTTCTCCCTCTGCTCTGGATGCGACACCAGAAGGAAGGCAGGCACAGATTTGGGATCAGCTTCCCTCACCCAGCTCTGCTGAAAAGGGCTTCTAACCCTGGATATTGCCCAGGAATGTTTTTTCCAACCCTCTCCTCAAAAGCCTGGGAGTCCCTCTGCTGAAATTTGTCCCTCTGCTGAAATTTGTCCCGCTCTGTGGTGCGATGCTGTTTGGCAAAAGTTCCCCTTGGGTGTTTAAATATGGAATTTCTTTCTGCTCTCCCCACACAAGTCAGGTTTCCTCAGTGCTCTCTGGGGTGCACCCTGCTGCTCTCAGCTATTGATCTGGAGCAGGGCTGAGGAGGAAGTTTCCAGCAGGTCAGGTGAAGAGAGATGAGAGCACTTGATTTTAATGCAGACCTCAAATGACATGTTTCCATTTATCCTCCTCCTTGAAAGCCTGGCAATTATTTATTACCAAACAAGGAGGAGGGAAGAGGGGGGGGGGAAAAATGAATCGAGGTCCAGTATCTGGCCAAGTGTGTGATGAGTGATTGAAGATGAGGTTTTCAGACATGACGTGAGAGCTTTAATGGGACTGCATTAGGATGATCAGCTGGAATGGGATCAGGAGCCACATGCTGCCTCTTGGAGGAAAGCAAGGTGCTCTAGGAGTGGTGGAGGAAGGATTGAGGCTTGTTAGCAATGAATTACCATCCTTGGAGGGGCACCAGAGCTCTCAGCGTGGAAATAAGAAACCCAAGGCAAAGTAAATTAACTGATTTCACTCATCTGTGCTCTGGTTCACTCTGGGAATCAGGTCCCAGCCCGTCCCTCAGTGAAGATTTTATTCCCTGCCTTAAACTTATCCCTGCTCAAAGCTTAGTGTTCTTCTGGCCAGGAGCAGCTGCGTTTTGGTTGTTCAGGATTACAGTGAGTTGACTCTGTTTCTGTGCTCGTTCAGGCTTTTCTGGGTGCTTTCAAGAAGTCTTTTGGAAGTGATGAATCCCTGCAGGAGTGGGCTGAAGGCAGGAAGCAAAACAGATTTTGCTCAGGTGTTGGGTATAACAAGAATTGGGTGACCAGACATCCAGCAAAACTCTGCTATAAAAACACCTGCAGGGGCTCAGCAACTTCTTTTTGTCAATCAGCCCTGGCTTCAGAGGGTGGAAGTTCACATGCAAACTGAGGTTTTGAGGTTTATTTCTCATGGAGCCTCACCAAGTTTGATTTCCTTTCTCGCGCCTTGGTCTCATAAAGGATAAAGAAGAAAAAATGTTCTTCTGAGGTGGGAGAATTTCATTTATCAGCAGGTAATTCTGGGTGTGGAGAGGAGGCTGTGGTGATTAGAAAGCTCATTTTATTGTGTGATTATAGAAAATGTCTGGCATTACTCTGTCATGTGCAGGCTGGGGTCTAATGTGCACTCAGGGGTTGCTTGGAGGAGAAACATGGGATGGATGTGCCTGGAAATACCTGGTTTGTAGGTGCTGAACTGCTCTGGGATGGTGGGGTTTGGATTTCCAGTGCAAATAACTATGGGATTTTAGCCTGCAAAACCCACCTGATGCCTGAACTTCATCCTCCAAGTGTTTCTGGGGATATTTTGAGAAAGGACCATCCCAGTGTGTCAGCAATGTTGAGTTTCTGTCTGGACGAGCCATTTTTAATTGTTATAATGAGCTTTATAATTCTTCCACATTTCTAATAGATTTTCTCCCCAGTCAGGGCCAGGTGAAACTCATGAAACGAACACCTGGAGACCTGTTTTAATCAGAATATGGATTTTTTGCCCCATCTAGTGGGTACACAATGTATTGAGCCTGGAGTTTGTTGTACAGTAGCATGCACTGCGTATTTTAAGTCAATTTATCTAAGGCAGCTCTCAGCCTCTGGTTTCTGTTTTGCCTTCTGGCTGTTTGGGCAATAATTGTATGTGGGAAATACCCGGAGAGAGGGAGTTCTCACACAGAAACAGCTCAAGCATTAGTTACTGGAAGAAGGGGTGAATGAATAGGGCACATTTATTGCAAAAAGAGCAGCTTAGAAAATGTCAAGGTTTTCCAGGTGAGGGTATGGGGTTTAAGGGATGGGTGTTCAGGACTGGGAAAGATTAAAACAAAGCTTGGCTAATATAAAACATGACCTGTGTGAAGGGTGGCATTTTCAAATACTGCCTATGGGAAGAAAGAACCCAAATAACAATGTTGGGCCTTCCGAGGGCGAGATGAGTTTATACACAGAGCCTGGACACATCCTGCCTTTCCCTGTGCTCAGAGTTGGGTGTTGGGAAGGAACGCTGAATGTCCCCGTGCATTGGAACAGGGACACAAAACTTGCACAACATCCAGGTTTCGAGTCCCTGGAGCAGGAGAGAGAGAGATCGGATGAAAGCTGAGCAGGGTGAATTATTGTTTCACAGGGGACTGATGAATAGCTTTGGAAAAGCGTTTTCTGGGATGGTGGAGCTTGGACTGTGCCCTGAGGTGCTCCAGCCTGGAAAGGGGGACATTCCCCCCATCCCACTGTTTCCACTGCACTGGGGGCACAGTTTGTTGCTGGGTGAGGGGGTGTCTGTCACATCCCCTCTGTTTGTGACTGTGCCATGGGTTTTCTGTGCGTCTCCAGGATTTGTACTTTGGTTCTGTGCCTTGCAGAGGCCTGAGAGCAACGATGAGTAAGGGATTGCAAAGTTCTGGAATGGCAGGAGCTATAAAAATGCTTATTATTATTATTTTCCAGGTTGGGAAAGAAAACAATTACTTGTAGACCCATAACTTCCTTTTTTCTGTTTCATCCCTGTGAATGAATGTGACTCAGTGTTGGGAGGACTTCCATGAAAACCCAACTGTTTTCCTGTACTGGAAGTTTGAAGGGGGGAAAGAAAAGTTTTGTCCTGTCTTAACATGGTTTAGCTGCAACTGCTGGTGTCTCTGTGTTAATAAACTGCTCACACGTGGGTGGAATTGCAAATGATCCCTTGGAAAAGGTGATCAACTTCTGTTGTTGGCTGGGATTCAAGAATGACAGGTGGTTTTTAAAAAAAAGCCTGAGGGTTTATCATTTTCCTCCATCCAGATGTGAGGCTGAGGTGGGATTTTTAGAGAACTTTCACAGGGGAAGGATATTCCTTGAACACAACAGCTGCTGGCCCAGGGGAACAAGTTCTCGACTGGGATGTGAAATGCTCCAGTCCAAGTTTGGGTCAGAAAACAGATTTGAGCTTAAACATGGCATTTTTGTAGAATCCCAGGCTGGTTTGGATTGGAAGGGACCTTAAAGGCTGTCTAATTCCACCTCTCTGCCATGGGCAGCACTAGCCCAGGCTTCTCCAAGCCCCATCCAACCTGGCCTTTCCAAATAACAGCCCCAATCACAAAGACATTTGGCTGGATGGGGGTCAGTGTCTCTCCAGGATCCATCCTGTGCTTTGGTCCCCAAAGGCACTATCTGACCCAACATCCTTCACGGCTCTTTTACAGTTCTGACAAACTCCTATTTCTCAATGGAAGTGTAATAAAAAATTCAGCCCAGCTGCAGTAGCTCCTGCCAAGCCCAAATTGCCTCGCTAGTTTTGATGATGGGGACACAGCTGCGAACAGAAAAATAAATAAATCCACAAGGGAAGAGAGGTTTGACTCTTGATTTGCATTTAGCTGGAGTCTGGAACAGTCATTCTGGATTTGGACCAACTGTCTTGTGTTGGTGGACAACAGGATTCAGGTCACTCAATTTATCTGTTGGGATAAAGTGTCTAAGGACAAAAAAGATCCTTGTGAAGCTGGGCCACTGCTGCCAGCAGTTGCAGGGGGCATGAAACCAGATAGCAAAGAAGGTTACAATAATAATAACAACACTCTCTCTGTCTCATGGTCTGATCAAACATACAAGACTCCTGGGATCTCCTTGGGCAAAGTTCAGTTCCTCACACTACAGTCAGCTTGAGGACAGAGGGGTAATTTGGAATATCTGGTTCATTCCTCATCAGTCACAAAATATCCAGTTACACGCTGGAGAGCTGCAGTAAAGATGTGAAAAGTCACAATCGTAAAAAAACCCAAACAAAAAGAAAGGAAATCAATGCAACTGCTGGTGTCTGAGGGTCCTTCCATCGCTGGCATGTGCATTAAATAAAGTTCCCAGATTTTCACAAGGACTGGAGGGCGGCCTGAGAGGGAGAGATGTGATTAACACATTAACACAGCGCTGGGAGAGAACAGCTCTTGTCTGTGCAAAGACTTGCAGGAAACAACAAAAACCGCGGAAAACAAATAAATTCTCTTCCTCAGAGCGCGGCAGATGGGTCACCTCTGCTGTAGGTCATTCCTCAGATCTGTGGCCAGGGCGAAGCTGACTGAGAACTGTCAGTGTGAGGCATCTGCAAAGCTGCTGCCTGGAACCACAAATTCTTTTGTCGCAGACGCTCCAGGTTTTCATCTTGTCTGTCGTCTGAGATGGCAGCCCCGTTGTAACAGGGTTTCTTGCAGGGTGGAACAGGAGATATTGTCTGTTCTTGGGGAGCTGAATATAAATAGCACAGCAGAAGTGAGAGCCCTCAGTGGCTGGTGGATAGATGAGGAACACAGAGGTGGCTGAGGGCTGCCACTTGAAAGATATAACTGGAGATACCTTGAAAGTGTGGTCCCCTGGGATTTATTCAAGGTCATGCAAGGAGTTTGTAGCAGAGCCAGGACCTGCATCCGGATCTGCCGAGTCTCAGCGTGACGCCTCACGAATAAAGGCTATCTTTCATCTAAATTAAAACCCCACGATTTTATAGAAGCTTCAGGGCCTCTGTCTAATCTATTCACACAGCATTCATCACCATGGCATCTAGGTGCCACTCTCCTCATCTCTTAACCTTGCCAGAGTCTATCATGAATATTCCGAGCACCTAGCTGGGTTTCCAAATGAGGTGAACACGCTCTTCCACTCCCTGCCTCCACTTCCACTTCACACAGTATGTCTGATAAACAACCCATCCGTTATAGACTCAAAAAAAAAAAAAAGGAAAAAATGTATATATATACAAGACAAAACACCAAGAGGATGTCCAATTAGCAAATCTCACACTTGGCCATATTTTGGAGCTCCTTTCCCCATTAGAACTCGTGCACTATAACAACATGGCCTGTCACTGCACAGCCTGCCAGCTGCATAAAATCAAGGCATTGGGGTTTTTTTAATTGAATGCATAATGAGGTGACTGACTGGCAGGTTTAATTAACAAAACTCATCCTGTGTATGCACCTGGAGGTGAAAATAAGTTTAATCAAGAGGACTTGGCAAGTGCCAACAGCTCTGTCATGGTCCCCCTCCCACCCGCCCCCCTCTTATTTTGGTTTGTTTCAGCCAGACTTTATATTTGCAAAAATGGCTCTGGGTGCTGATTAATTATCTTTTGCCCAGGATTGATGAGTTGTTGCAGCCTGCTTTGTAATGAGAACCACTGCTCCTGGAAAGCTGCACTGGGAGCTTTAATAATCAGGCTGCCTCAGATAAAGTACTTATGGCAAACATTCAAGGCCCCTGGACGTGGCCCTGTTACAGCAACCCTTGAGCACCCAATCCAGGTGAGGAAAATGTGTCCTCAAAATGTGCTGGATGACATCTTGCCACCAAGGGAAGGTGGATTCCTGGTGAGGAGGGTGGTGTGGAGCTTTCTCAGAAGCTGATTGAGGCAGAAACCATAAGGAAGCTGGTTGAGTTACATCTGGTTTGAAATGGTGACTACAGGGACCTCATGTCGGTTAAGAGTCACAGGTAGAAGGTAAAAACACCTTCCCTCCTCCTGGAGACAGGATAGAGGATAAATTCCCCTGTGTAAGGTCAGCCTGGGCCATCACTGCCTCTCTCCACAAGACAGGACACCCACACTACGTCCAACATCCACTGTGGCCCTTGTGAAGCCAAGAGAAAAGTGCAAAGCTGGGAGTGCGGAGATGGAGAGATGGACCCCAGAGGTGACTGACACTGCCATCCCAAAGGTGCCCCTGGACAGCTGATGGCTCTGGCTGTGCCTGGGATGGAGCTGCTGGATCCCTCTCTCCTCACCCAGCACGAGGAAGGTGTCACCAAGCCAAGTTCTAGCAAAGGTGGTGGGCGTTCTCCAGGGAGGTTAATGCATTCAGGCTGTCAAAATATTCTTCCTGCTATTCACCCAGTTAACATGCCCTCTCTTTCTTTTGCCTGAAAAGGCATTTGCTATGGTATTCTAATACATGGTCTGTGTTCAAGATGTTACTGACAGCTGTTGTATGACTGCAGGAAGGAAATTATGACTCCCTAATGATAACATGTCACGGCATGTCTCTCTGCTTTTCTCTTCCTTTAGATGTACATTTCTTCTGCCACTGTCTCCATCACTGCACACATGCAGTGAATTGTGCACCAGTGACGTGTGTACCGTGTGCTTTTTGTAACGAAGAATGCTCTGAATGCTTCTCCCTTGCCTTTAAATAACATGGAGATGTTTTGTCCCCCTCTATTCTGCTCTGGGGGTATCTCACCTGGAACACTGTGTGCAGTTCTGTGGCTGCCCCATCCCTGGAAGTGTCCAAGGCCAGGTTGGATGGGGCTTGGAGCAACCTGGGATAGTGGAAGGTGTCCCTGTCCATGGCGGGGGGTGGAATGAGATGAGCTTTTAGGTTTTTTGGAATGCAAAGCATTCTGTGATTGTCTGGAGCTGTCAGAGGAGGTGCCCCATGTAACCTGACCTTCTGTATTTTGGGATGCTCCACATCCCAACATCAATATTGTCATCCAGTTTTCCTTAGAGGTGATGGAGCTGCAGTCTGCTCAGTTAAGGATCAGGGATGTGTGCACTCAGGTGTATTCTCAGTTTCTCTCTTATGTGATTTTTATGCCTTTTCCCTGATAAATTCTGGATGGGCTGATGGCTGTTGGAGTCTTTAAACACATGGAGGTGTCTGTCTGGATGGGCCACCACAAATCCCTCTCTGCTGAGTTTCAGCTGGGAGCTAACACCTCCAGCCTTTGCAGGGAATCTTGTCACGAAACTCTAATGAGAAGTGACCAAAAAGAAAAAAACCCCAACTCTTTTGCATCTGCTTTAAGGAACTTACTGGAATGACAAGTATGTTTAACCTAGTTTTTAATTCCCTTGGCATGGCAAAGTTTCTGTGCCCAGGCAGAAGGCCCAGAAGGGTTATGCATCATTTACAACCCAGTGTTCCAAGTGAGGGGCAAGATGGGGGCAGGTGGGAGTGAAAATGTAGGTTTATAATTCTCAGCTCAGCAGGAGCCACTGTTCTGTCCAGGGGCAAAACCCAACTGATTAACAGCTTCTGGCAAGGGCAGAAGTTCTTGCTTCCCTCTTGCTTCCTGCTGGCACGACAGAGAAAGCGTCCCCTCACTGTGGCAAGTTCCAGCTCTTGTCTGAGTGTACCCTCTGGACCTTCCAGGCCAGATCTGCAGGACTTTGTCAGGGTTTGGGCTCCTCCAGAGAACCCACCAGGTATCATTTTGCTCTGTGTGTAAAATATTTGAAACTGGCGATATCTGGACATATCTGGGATTATGTGTGTGGCTCCTGGGAGTTGGGCAGTACAGAGCTGGGTGCTGCTGGGCATCCCAGAGGGTACCTGATTCTGTGGCTGAGCTGTTTGTAAGCCAGGCTTAACACAGTCCTGAATGGAGAAATTCCCAGGGGGATCTGCTCTCTGTTTCCTCCCGCGAGGTGATCCCAGAGCCCTCTTCATCCTCAGAATGCTGAGGCACCTTTTCTCACACGTTTTTTGAGTAGGACTTAGATTTTGAAAGTCTTTACCATGGTGAACTTATAGTACCAGTTGGAGGTGCTGTAGAATTCCATGTTTCTGTGAGATTCCTGGTTTCTGGGGGCTTGGAGCTGCACAGCAGTTCAGCAGGATTTCTCACGTGGAAGCTCCTGGATAATCTGCCTTTGTCTCCCAGAAGGGATTTTCACATTGCCTGTGGTATAAGAGCATGAGCCTGCAGGAAAGGAAAGCACACTGTGGAAGTTGCTCCAGCACCTGGTAGCTGTAAACACCCATAAAAACCTGACAAAGCTGCCTTCCCACTCTAGTGCTCAGTGGTGTCTGTGGGAATGACTGTACCTCCTCATTTCCCCAGGACCCCCTTCTGACACAGGCAAGATGCCATTTCTGTTTCAATTTAGGCATCCATGTGAAAAAAACTCCCAGAAATCACTTTACCATTTCGACTAAACTATGGGTGGAATCCATCTGGGTGTAGGTGATTTCACAGGAACCCTGCACAGCACAAGCCTTATTTTTTTAGGAATACCTGTCTCTCTCCACCAAAAGGAATAATTTGATGTCCTGATGGCTGGGGGGGGGTTTTGGGGGGACTGATGCAGGAGTGGAGCAAAGGCAAGTTTTCCTTCATCCCCTCTCTGCTGATGGAGGAGAACACAAGCGGAGTGAAGGGCAGAGAGGGAGTTTTTCAGCCTGTGTTGCCCCCAAATAATCCAAATATTGAATCAGCTGGTTGGAGAGAAGGGAAGAGCTGCTCTGGGCTGGGGCTGAGGAGCAGCAGCCACGGGAGGTCAGTGTTGCACTGCGGATGCGGCAGCGAAAAATCAACCCCGGCCTTGGAGGAAAACTTGACCCAGCAGGGAGGTTCATTCCTCTTGGGCACTTCTGGGTAGTTTGGCACACTCCAGTTTACTTCTGCGTTCAGCTCAACCCGGTTCTAGTTAAGAATATATTCCTGGAAGGAGCGAGAAATTGTCGCAGGTGGAGGAAGGAAAATTTCCCCCAAAGGAGCGGATTTCAGGGTTTTGCCGAGCTGGGAACAGACACTAGATGGCTCGGGGCTGGGTTGGACGTGGCAGCTGCCTGCTTTCACCTCCGAAATGTGCCCTCGGAACCCCCCCCGAGAGTTATTTTCGGGGGGTGGCAGCGATGGGCAGCTGGAGCGGAGCATCCCGCCGGTGTCCTTGTGCCCTTGGCAGCTCCGCTCCACTTGGCAGGGCTGAAAAGCCCTTTCTGTGCCTGATCTCCATCCCTCCGCCTGCAATTCCTCCTCCCAGGGTGGTCCGGGGGCAGGTTGGAGCAGGAGGCGTGAGGGATGCTCGCTACTGTCGGGGTCGGGGCCGGCTGCTGAAAGGAGATTTGCATTCCAGGGGATTCCAAGATCTGCGTCCAGCCACTGCCTCTCCCCCAGGGCTCAGGGCTCTGAAATAATGTTTTAAGGCCCATTCCTGGGGAGCTCTGGCAGCTGTTTGATGTGGTGGCAGCGCTTTTAGAGCACGGCCGGGACAATGGGAGAAGTGAAATTCGAATATTCTCTCCAGTAGGCTCTGTGGTTCCTTCATTAAAACCAGACAGATAAACAAACAAATTACAGCCCATTATGAGCATGTCCTTCAGTTCCTCTTCAAACGGCTTTTTGCTGTTTTAAAAAGCCTTAAATAAGGACACAGCCTCCCGAGTCTTGGCCATAAACTGTTGGATTTAAGCTTTCCTTGTGCCTCTAGGTCTGTTGCCTTTGCTGTCTTCTGTCTGATGTGAGCTTTTAATTCGTTTGGCTTTTCCTGGTGAGAGCCTTCAGAACAAGATTCCTTGTGTGCAGTCTTTGATGTCGCACCACAAAGAATCCCCCCCCCCCCCTTTCCCCAAATGCTCTGCTGAACCCCCATAAAAAAAAAAAAAAAGGGAGAGTTTCATGTAACCAGGTTGAGAGGAAGTGGGGTGACCCATGCAAATAGTTTTTGTGTCACTTACAAAGGCTCAGAGTCTGTGGTGATGGGCTCGGCAAAAGGATCTGAACTCATTTAGGCAGGGCTGGGCTGAGCTGCCTTTGCGTTGCAGTGCCTGAAAGGCAGAGGAGACACAGGGGGATGCAGAGGGGTCTGTGCCAAGCCGGGATGATACAGCCCAGCCTTTCAACCTCACCAGGTTGTTGTCTCTTCTTGTGTGTCTGCTCTGGTAATATTGATTTTAGGAATGCAAAAAAACCTACAGCCCCCAGTCTTTCAAACACGATGTGAAATACACTGTGGAAATTCAGCCAGAATTTTTCTTCCTCCCAAAGTAGATAAATCGCTTCATTTGACATTTAGTGACTTCTGCTTTATTGCCTTGTTGACACCAAGGCTCCTGATATCAGAGCTCTGTCCTTGTTCTCCAGGTCTCATGTCTTTGCATTTGGGCACCTGGGATTCTTCCCACTCTTAAAGCCGAGGGAGAGGGGAAAATGATTGTGTAAAACAAAGCTCACCATTTTTATATTCAGTGCCTTTGCAGTCTGGATGGTTGACTGAGGGCATGGGACCTTTGGGAATATTTGGTTTTAGTATTTGGGCCCCTGCTCATAGCCTGAAAACAGAACAGGTGCCATGGGTGCACCACGTGAATCTCGAGCTTTGTGAAAGGCCTTTGTTACAAGAGTGTTTTTGGAGAGGAGAAACCTATGCACTGACCCTTTTCAGTAGCATCTGATGCATGCACCGTGATTAGAAAGAGTAGGGGAAGTTAAAAATAACCTGTGGAGGAGGCATTCTAATGAGCAATTATCATTCCTTTCCATTGACTTTTGCAGCGAGACTCTCCATGTGTTTAGTCTTCTCGAAAGAACATGCCAGATGTTAGAGTGAGTGACTTGTTAAGTCCCTGAATACTATTCTCACTGGTGTAGTGAACCATTGTTGGGGGGTTTTGGGGCGTGTGGGGTTTTAAAATTTTTTTTATAACTATTAAAATAATTGGGCCCCGAACATTCTGACCTGATAACGCGAAAGAATCTTGGCTGCCTTTCCTTGGGGTCACGTTTGTGAATAGAGAACTCGGGGAGTGTTTGCCAGAACAAAGAAATGTTTCTGCATGCAGAGATCTTCAATAACTTAATCTGAGGTGGAATCATCTGGCTTCAGAAATCGTGCCTCCTGGCAAAATCTGACTTTTGCATTTCAACATCCTGAACTTTAGTCTTCAAGGAAGCTTTTGTGCTTGTGGGGCTCTGCTGTTCTCCCCAAAGAGAGTCCTTTAGAAATGATTGACGACAGGGCCAATTCTACCTCTGCAAAATTTTCATGTGGGGAGAGCAATGAGGAAAGCAGACGTGGCTTTGCAAAGTGACTGCGGCCCTTCGCTGTCCCTGTGCAGGAATCTTAATTGGATTAAAATACAAATCTGTATATTGTGATTTTGCATGCTATGGATCCCCACCCTCTTGTTTTTAGGCACATTGGCCAAACTCAATGAAGTGCACGGTCAATGTTTGAGCTTTGCCTTTGGTGTCCCTCGGTTGGAGCTCATTAAGCATTCGGGGGAATAATAATTCTGGGACTTGAACTTTGATCTGAGGAATCTGGGAAAGAAAGGGCCGGAAATTGCAGCAGCCTGATTAGCTACCCCAAGTTGATCAACTTTTCTGCCAGATGCAGGCAGAGCTCCCAGAGGCTGCAAGACAATAGTGGGGGTGAGGCAGAGCCGCCTCCGCCGTGTTGTGTCTGTGCTCCCATCACATCCCATTACTGTCTCCTGTGCAGATGGCACTTTGAACCACTCCACACCCCCCAGCAGCCAACTGGGATCTTTGTCCAAAATATCTACTTGGCAAAAAAAAAATTAACTTTTTTTTTTTTTAACCTTAAGTATTTGTTAATTTTCACACATTTGGGAGTTGTGGGGTTTCATTGAAATGTCGAATTATTGTGAGAGAAGCTCAGCCAAAGCTCGGAGGGAGAGGGTTTGTCTTGAGTCTGACTCTGATTTCCAGTGGGACAATATGAATTATAATGCCCAGGATAGACTGTGTGTGCCAGTTTTACACAATGAGCAGTGCTTCACTCAGGAGGAAATCCAGGTTGGGGTGTAAACCCTAAAATCCTTACATTTGGAACAAGGCAGAGTTTTCATGTATTTTCATTTAGAAAAAAATACCGTGAGAATTTCAACTCGAATTCAAGTCCGTGTTGTGACAACCTGAACTCAGTGACAAACCAGCTTTAGTGCTCTGCTGAGTCTGACTGGGAATGATTGAAAAATCCCAGCTGTAACTGAGAGGGGAGCGAAAATAAAGTTGTTTCTCACAGAGCAGAGTTTGAGACTTGGATGTCTTTCTCCTTGTAAAGGAGATGTACCTGCCACCATCAGAATTAATAATGAAATACCGAACCCTCCGTCTCTGGAAAACCTTCCTTATTGTTGTTGGTCTCTCTTAAAACTTCGTACACTTTCAATTTCTGTCAAGAGACGCATCAAATGTCTCCCTCAATATCAAAGGGAAATAAATACCCACAAGCAAGAGCTGCCTAGTGCCATGTTTCTGGATGCTTGGCCAGCTGGCAAAGGAGGGACGGGATGTGGAGCTTTTCCAGAAGAGCTTCTGAGGAAGACAAATTCTTTTTTTTCTCTTGTTCCTGCAAGAAATCAAATACTAAATATTGTAGTTGAAAACCCAAATGGTTTAGGTTCCAGAAATAAGACATCTTGGTGGCTTCTGAGCTGTAATTGCAATATTTCTTGGGCCCTCTTTATTTGGGTGCTCCCCAGCCTCCTGTGTCTGGCGTGGGGTTGATGCAGTGGTCTGTCAAATGGAAATGTACTCAGGATGTTTTCCAGGAGGAAAATCACTGTCACACCAACTAATATTGTTTGAAAGAAAGTTTCCTTTTCAAATGAAAAACGTAATATAATGTTGGCAAACTCCCATCCGCCTCCCATTCCAGATCCTCCATGTTATGGTTGTGTGTAGCGTCAGAAACTGTCTTTAATGTGATTTTGGAAATTGGATGTTGAGTGACTGGGTCTCAGTTTTCATGGTGGAGAGGTGTCTCCTTGTCAAAGAGCCAAACGTTCTGCCAGATTCCCACTTTTCTGTCCCTATATAAAGCTGAGCTTTAGTTGCAGGCACAGTGACTGAGGAAGCTGACACTATTCCAACATGTTGTTCATATCCTGGAGTCTTTTAATTTCCCCTGGCTGCTGTTGCAATAGCACCATTTCGCTGAATAAATTAATCAGAACATAAGATTTGTTGAATATGAAGCCTCAAAAAAACAGGTTCCACTTGTGACTTTGATAAAGCTGTTACAGTGGGTGGTTAGTCATTATTTCTCCCCCTCTATGGGTGAAATGGTTACAAGAACCTCTGCTATTGTTGCTAGAAAAAGTGGCTTCCTGTGATATAAAGTAATTTTTTTTAAATAGGAAACATATGGCTGGTCCCTAACAACAAAGTAATATTCAGGTGCTGATGGCATATGCCTCCAGTCGTATTACAGGAAGCTATCTTGGAAATCTGGTGGCAGAGGCTTATACACTAATTTTCAGGAAGTTGGGTGGGGGGATGGAATCTGAAACCGATATCAGAAATACATTTACATTTTTAATTTCGCTGGAAGTTCTTTGCTCTTCCTACTTTGGAAGTCTCTGATATTCGTTCCCTGTGAACTGCAATAAACAAATACTGTGTGTGAGGTCTGTGTTGCTCCATTCAATGATGCTCTGAGGAAAAAAAAAACAACCAGTAATTTCATAATGAGAACCCCTGTCAGGGGTTGGTGTCTCACATGAGAGCATGGAGTGACAGGAAAAGGTGGAATGGCTTCCAGCTGATAGAGAATAGGTTTAGATGGGATATTGGGGAGAAATTCTTCACTGGGAGGGTGGGGAGGACCTGGCACAGGTTGCCCAGAGAAACTGTGGCTGCCCCATCCCTGGAAGTGTCCAAGGCCAGGCTGGAGCAGCCTGGGATAGTGGAAGGTGTCCCTGCCCATGGCAGGGGGTGGAAGATGATGGTCTCAGGGTCCCTTCCAACTCCGAGCATTCTGTGATTTCACCTGTCTGTACCAAAGTTGGCCACCTTAAGTCTGAGTCACAAGGTGAGAGGGGATGCCCTGTATCCATCCCCACTCTCCAGTTCAGGATCACAAGACCCAGACTCTCCCTTAGCAGATGTTTTCCCACTTAGACTTTTGTTTTGTTCCATGTGCCTTGTACTGAGAATAAGAAACCTCTTGTTCTAAATCACCGTTATTTTTTGTGCCCGAAGTTGTGGAGCTGCTGTGCGTTATCTCTTTCTTTGCATTTCTTTGGCTTTCTGGGAGCTCCAAGGGCTGTTGGGGGTTACCATGTCCTCACTAAATCACATTGCTCTTGTGGCTCTTGCATTCCTAGAGCCAGACTTGGACTGAACCATAGTTGGGGATTTTATTTTTATCCTCCACTGCTGGCATTTTTGCCTACCTGCTTCTAATAATTAATAATATTTACCATTGTTTCCCTAACACTGAAATGTGAGCCAAACTACTTTTTTTTTTCCCCCTGGGTTTTGGCTGAAAACTTCGATCTTTTAATTAAAAATTAAAGTGTTGTTCATCATAGCCCCAACATTCAGGTCGCTCCTCAGCTGGAGCTTGGGTTGGGCTCAGAGCCCAAAGGAATGTTGGTCAGCAGGACCTGAGAGGGATGTGCTGCCTGTGCAGCTCCAGAGATGTGCCAAACAAACCAGGGATGTGTGGAATCAGCCTCACTGGTGGCACAGCTCTCCCTGAGCTCCCTGGGAATCACCTGCCTTTGGGGTGGGGCAGTGTCAGGCCACTAAAACCCGCTGTGGTTTTATCTTCCTTGACGGAATCTTGCACTTGGGATTGTTCAGGCCACTGCAAAACCCCCTTTCCACCATCCCAGTTCTTGCCTTCATTAATACTCGGTTCCTAATTAGTGCTCTCACACCTGCATCCACAAACATGCCGTGGCTTTAACCCTTCGGAGAAACGTCAGGAAAAAAAAAAATCCCTGGATTTGGGGTGACTTTTGTGGCAAGAAGGGAGATTTGAATTTGTTTTATCCCTGCACTTCAGGACTTGACACCTAAGCAAAGTAGGGAGTGATTTTTGCTTGGCAATGAGCTCTTAGGGGGCAAATGGCACCATGGAATGTCTCAACGTGCAGCGCTAGAAAATAAATAGGCAAGCAGGAGTGCCAAGGTTTTCTAGTGAAGATTCTGAATCATGAAGGAATCTTTCTTCAGAGTTGCAGCAAGTTGCAAAGAGACGTAACAGCTCAGCGGGATTGATTAAGTGTCTACAACTATGCATCTAAGATAGTGCCATAATAAAAGTGACAAATGAGGAAGAATAGTGTGTCTGCTGGAAACTTAGCATGACTGAATGAAAAAAATGCTCAGGGTAATTTATTGTCAATGAAGAACCATCAGCAGGAGAGAGTGAACCTAATTCATCCCGATTAATTAGGTATGGGACTTAAACCTTGGTCTTGCACAGCTCCAGCCACAGAGTCACTTGGGGCTCCCAGAGGACTTTGACTACAAAACCTTGAAATGAATTTTAATTGTTGGTTCAAATGGCTGCCAGAACAATAACCAAGAAAAACCCCCTGGATGCACCTTAGGTGGGAACTTCACCATTATCAGCAGCTTCCAGAGGCTTCACCTGGGTGATGTTCTGCATGTCCAGAGCTATTTTAGCACCGTGGGCTGTAAATAGTTTGTGCTGTTTGAAACAGCCCTTTGGGGTGGCACAGCCTTCTCCAGCCTGAGACTGGGCACAGCCTCAGGGATCATCTTGGACCGGATCGTCTCCAAAGGTCCCTTCCAACCCCAACTATTCCGGGATTCTGAGCTGTGGCTGTGCCCACCCAGACCCTCAGCAGCCCCCCCAAAACCTGCAGGTAGTTTTAACAGCCACCCTCCCCTCCCCAGCCCCACGAACAGCATCCTGCTGCTCACAAAGAAATCTGTAGTTATTCCCCAGGTAATTTTCCCTTCTCCCAAGCCTTGGGAAGCGCTAAATCCGTGTGGGCAGGGCAGGAATGGGGAGGGGGGGAAACAGCAGCACCTTTTGCATGCGTGGTCAGAAAGCACATTCTGGGGG
This sequence comes from Pitta sordida, assembly GCA_013390025.1. Classification (NCBI taxonomy): domain Eukaryota; kingdom Metazoa; phylum Chordata; class Aves; order Passeriformes; family Pittidae; genus Pitta; species Pitta sordida. Next base: position 89,438 of record WEKX01012882.1, read on the forward strand.
ATAAAACAGAAGGAAGATGTTTTCAGGGTGTGCACCGGAGGGATCCCACCGTGCTGATAAAAGGCTGATTCCATGTGATGTAATTCCCAACGTGGGCTGCACTCCACTGAAGCTTCAGGCAAAACCAGTGTGGTCAGCTTGAGGCTGGAGTGGGGGGAGCAGGGAGGAGAAGGAGGAGGGTATCCCAGAGCGGGAATGTTTTTACAAATAAAGGAACAACAACAACAACCAACAAAAAAATCCTCCCCGGCTCTTCCTCCCCTGCCGGTTGGGCGGCAGTGCCGGGGCTCTGTGTGCAACCTTGTCCTACAAAAATGATTTGTTAGACAAGTCCAGCCGGAGCTGGGAGCAGGGGGAGGTGGAAAAGGAGTCGGGGCACAGGGGGAACCTTGGAATGGATTCAGGAATGACTGATGGGCTCGGCTGAAAATTTTATCCGACTGCTACCTTGGTGG
>WEKX01012882.1:89940-159015 GCA_013390025.1 Pitta sordida
GGGGGAGAAGTGAGAAAAGGCAAATGGAGAAAGGCTGGGCTGTCTGCTGGAGCATCATGATATTTTATTTTTCACCGCTAAATGCAAAATTGATTTTTTTTTTAAGATGCATTAGGAAAAAAAAAAAAAAGAAAGAAAAAAAGGCGAGCAGCCTCTACCTCTCTCTTCTAATTCCCAGACAAAGGAAGCTGAAGCAGACACCCCAGACAATGGATAGTCCTGTCTCCCTTAAGCATTTGCCTTTCTCAGCAGTTAAGGTTAAAAAAAAAAAAAAAGAGAACCAGAAAAACCTAATTGAAGGAATGAATTAAAAAGATGACCCCGGAAAACGCGGCAGCCTTTTTATTTGACGAGGAATCAAGTTCACAGTGTGTCAGCAGAGGTGCTGCGATTCAGTCTTTTATTTGTTTCCTGGCAATAAGAACATTCCTTTTTTTAGTCTGATATCATCCTCTCATCTTCTCCCTCCCTCTTTCTATCCTTCTCTTCCTCGTCTCGCATCCTTTTTCCTTCCTCCCTTTTTTCTCTGTGTCCCCCCCCCGCCCTTTTTTCTCTTTGCTTGCCAGTTCAGGCATTCTCACATACATTACCCCTTCCTTTCATCTCCAGAATGACCTGAAATGACCTTTTGCCTGGCACTAGACGTGACTTAACTGATAATAGCAGATACTTGGGGGCCTCAAGCGGTGGCTTGTCTCGGCACGTAGAGGGAGGGGAAGAAAAAAAAAAAAAAAGAAAGAAAAAAAGGCGAGCAGCCTCTACCTCTCTCTTCTAATTCCCAGACAAAGGAAGCTGAAGCAGACACCCCAGACAATGGATAGTCCTGTCTCCCTTAAGCATTTGCCTTTCTCAGCAGTTAAGGTTAAAAAAAAAAAAAAGAAAGAAAAAAAGGCGAGCAGCCTCTACCTCTCTCTTCTAATTCCCAGACAAAGGAAGCTGAAGCAGACACCCCAGACAATGGATAGTCCTGTCTCCCTTAAGCATTTGCCTTTCTCAGCAGTTAAGGTTAAAAAAAAAAAAAAGAAAGAAAAAAAGGCGAGCAGCCTCTACCTCTCTCTTCTAATTCCCAGACAAAGGAAGCTGAAGCAGACACCCCAGACAATGGATAGTCCTGTCTCCCTTAAGCATTTGCCTTTCTCAGCAGTTAAGGTTAAAAAAAAAAAAAAGAAAGAAAAAAAGGCGAGCAGCCTCTACCTCTCTCTTCTAATTCCCAGACAAAGGAAGCTGAAGCAGACACCCCAGACAATGGATAGTCCTGTCTCCCTTAAGCATTTGCCTTTCTCAGCAGTTAAGGTTAAAAAAAAAAAAAAGAAAGAAAAAAAGGCGAGCAGCCTCTACCTCTCTCTTCTAATTCCCAGACAAAGGAAGCTGAAGCAGACACCCCAGACAATGGATAGTCCTGTCTCCCTTAAGCATTTGCCTTTCTCAGCAGTTAAGGTTAAAAAAAAAAAAAAGAAAGAAAAAAAGGCGAGCAGCCTCTACCTCTCTCTTCTAATTCCCAGACAAAGGAAGCTGAAGCAGACACCCCAGACAATGGATAGTCCTGTCTCCCTTAAGCATTTGCCTTTCTCAGCAGTTAAGGTTAAAAAAAAAAAAAAGAAAGAAAAAAAGGCGAGCAGCCTCTACCTCTCTCTTCTAATTCCCAGACAAAGGAAGCTGAAGCAGACACCCCAGACAATGGATAGTCCTGTCTCCCTTAAGCATTTGCCTTTCTCAGCAGTTAAGGTTAAAAAAAAAAAAAAGAAAGAAAAAAAGGCGAGCAGCCTCTACCTCTCTCTTCTAATTCCCAGACAAAGGAAGCTGAAGCAGACACCCCAGACAATGGATAGTCCTGTCTCCCTTAAGCATTTGCCTTTCTCAGCAGTTAAGGTTAAAAAAAAAAAAAAGAAAGAAAAAAAGGCGAGCAGCCTCTACCTCTCTCTTCTAATTCCCAGACAAAGGAAGCTGAAGCAGACACCCCAGACAATGGATAGTCCTGTCTCCCTTAAGCATTTGCCTTTCTCAGCAGTTAAGGTTAAAAAAAAAAAAAAGAAAGAAAAAAAGGCGAGCAGCCTCTACCTCTCTCTTCTAATTCCCAGACAAAGGAAGCTGAAGCAGACACCCCAGACAATGGATAGTCCTGTCTCCCTTAAGCATTTGCCTTTCTCAGCAGTTAAGGTTAAAAAAAAAAAAAAGAAAGAAAAAAAGGCGAGCAGCCTCTACCTCTCTCTTCTAATTCCCAGACAAAGGAAGCTGAAGCAGACACCCCAGACAATGGATAGTCCTGTCTCCCTTAAGCATTTGCCTTTCTCAGCAGTTAAGGTTAAAAAAAAAAAAAAGAAAGAAAAAAAGGCGAGCAGCCTCTACCTCTCTCTTCTAATTCCCAGACAAAGGAAGCTGAAGCAGACACCCCAGACAATGGATAGTCCTGTCTCCCTTAAGCATTTGCCTTTCTCAGCAGTTAAGGTTAAAAAAAAAAAAAAAAAAAAGAAAGAAAAAAAGGCGAGCAGCCTCTACCTCTCTCTTCTAATTCCCAGACAAAGGAAGCTGAAGCAGACACCCCAGACAATGGATAGTCCTGTCTCCCTTAAGCATTTGCCTTTCTCAGCAGTTAAGGTTAAAAAAAAAAAAAAAGAGNTCTCTTTGTAGCAGCATTTCCTGCAAGGTAGCAATTAATGACACTTTGTGCTGCTTATTGCCCGCTAGATAAAACCCTTCCAAAGCTTCCCTGGGAGTGTCTTAACCCAAAGCTGCTCCAGAGCAAAGGGAGGGGGAGAGAAAAATCTGTCTGCGAGTGGTTAAAATGTCCACACCATCATCCCGATGCCACTGGCTACTTGTGCTCTGCATTGCGTCTTCCCTGCCTTTGTGCTCCCGCCTCAGCCAAAGACTTGTTGGAACAGCACAAATGTCCTTCTGTCTTCAATAATCGACACTTTTAGGTGACTGATCTGGGCGAAAGGTTATTATTTGGCTTCTTAATGTACCTCGAAGCCGTGGCGGGGAAGATAAGATTGCGGGCAGAGCCGCTGGGTCTGTGATTTTTTTAATTTTCACTATTTATTTGGATACTCGGTGAGGTTGGGTGAGTTACCACAGCAACGACTCTGAGTCTTGAACATGAAAGGGCTCTTATTGTGCCATGTGGTGCCTCAGAGATACAGAGAAAGAAGGAGGCGGGGAGCAGAATTCCTCTTTAGAGAAACAATAGCCAGACATTATGTGAACTTTTGGGGCTTTATTATAAAGTTTGAAGGGAAAGGGGGGGTGGAAAGGAGCTGCAACAGTCTGCGGTGAAAAAAATGTGCTGACCTGCAGAACTTTGTGAAGAGAGGTGTATGTGTTTATAGAAATATTAATTAATGAACTGTGAAATAAAAGTTTCATTTATATACGTGTATTTAGTCCTTTTCTCTGGCAGATCGTTTAGTCAGTGGGGCTGTGGGACTGCCCAGGCAGATCAGAGCTCGGGGTCAGAACCCAAGATAGGGTGGTGGTTTTTTTAATGTAATTTAATTTTTTTAAACTTTGTTCTGCCCTTTCTTGCGAGAGAAAGGAAAAGGGGTGGGTGTTCAAATGTCAACGAAGGTACCACAGTGCAGCCTGGTTTTCATTGTCCAAGAGAACGGAGCGACTGGAACTCCAGACAATGGGAAAACGTGGATAATGGGGTTACCAAAGGATGCAGAGCAGAAATATGTGAATGGCTGCTTGTGGAAGCAAGTTGGGTGCAGGGGAGCTCATTAGTTCAGATTTTCCACTGCCTAGACCAGAGCCAGTCTGGGACTGCACAGGGTGGCACTGCAGTGTCCCAGGGGGGGTTATTTGCTCCAGGCGTGAGCTGATCCCACACCTGTGTTTGGATTTTCCCTGTGCTGGTGTGGGGCCAGTTCAGGGTGTTCCTGCTCCGTGCACAGTCAAATGACACACTTGTGCAAAACCAGGAGTGGCTGTGTGCAAATTATCCCCAAACATTCAGGTATTGATGTAGATTGCAGCCCCCAAGCAGGGTGGCAGCGTTTCGTTTGGGTTCAAACCCTCTGTGTCTGTTCCTGTGTCCTGTGCACTGCAGAACTCACAGGTTCTGGCACCCTGTCACCTGCTGTAACTCAGAGATAACCCATTTCCTTGCCACGGACACATTTGCAAGTCAAGTCAGATTTTTTTTCTCCCAAGTGTTCACTCCAGCTCCAGGCACGGGCAGGATTTGGGGTGAGGAAGAGAGGCAGGAATCTGTGACGGCAGAGGAGGGATGGAGCTGCTCAAGGTGACACCTCAGCAGCTTCCTCTGCTGTCTCAGCTTAAAGGTTCTGCTTAGCACGAGTTGGCAGTGGGATGTTCAAAATGTGTTGTGGTTTCCCAGGACATGTTGGTACTGGAGAACCCCCAAAACTCCCTGTGGAACTTACCCATATCTATCCCATGCTTTGATATGATTTATTTGCAGTGATGGTGAAACTTGCCCTGAAATCCGTGTGGTTTCCACACTTCAGTCGTCCCAACTGAACAAAGTTCTTGGAGTTCCCCTAAAATTTCACAGAAATATCACCTTTTGACAAAGGAAAAGGGAGTCAGGGGTTTCACTGGAAGGGAGCGTTACTCCAGGAATCCTAAACAACCACGTGTCACTTTGGGCAGTGCTTCCCATTCCTCTCTGCCTTGTGACAGGCAAATCTTAGTGTGCTAATTGTCAGCAAAATTAACATGAGACATAAAGGTATAAAAAGAAGGCTGAGTTAATATTGTGGGAGCAACCATCTCTCAGTGGAGCCTTTGACTTCGAAATGCTGAATCGCATCATCCTGTTACACGTTTGGACGTGTTTGGTGTGTACATTGAATATTTGCTGTCCTGGAATATTTTTATCCCCAAATTGCTTTTTTTCCCAACATTGTAATGCATGGAGTTCAGAAACTGGAAATTTTGAATAATACTGTATAACTACTTAGGATTACTTTCCCTCTCCAGTACAAGTTCAAACTCTTTTCTTAATTAATGACGTGGGTTTCCAGCTGTTCTTTTTGGAGGACCATCACTAAATTGAGTGAAGTGGGTTAAATTACTGTTGCAGGTGAAGGACAAGGCAGATTGTGGTTTATTGCCTGAAAAGCAGGACTGCCTGAAGTGGTGATGATTGTATATTCCTAAGAATGTGCAAGTGTCAGCTGTCTAAATGTCTCCAGTATCGTAAAAGATTTCTGGTTCCTTTCATATACAGGATGCCTGGGAGTTAGGCTGAGATCTGTCAGGAGGATATTGGCACTAAACCTTCCTCTAATTCTCAAGCTACACGTTGAGTCTGAGATTAAAGTAAAAAAAAGTTGGGTTTAATCTCTTTATCAACGAGAAAAAACGATGCAGTGGAAAAGTGAAGTGTGTTTGCCTTTTGATGGCTGGTGCGGCTGTAACTCCACGTGAAGTAATTCCATGATGGAGCTGTGCCTGGAACTCCAGTGCCAGTGGGCTCTGCTGAGTGTTCTGGGTTCAAAGCCTTGTAATAATTCAAGGAAGAGCCACAACACAAGAGCACCTGCACTGCAAAGGTTTCCCCTGTGTTCCCCCAGTGCCCATTACACGGATATTGTCTGGACTCCTCAGCAGAGTTTAACTGACTGTTACCTGTGTTATTTACACTTCAAATAAGTTGTCATCACCTTTGTCTTCCCTGCTTTCCTTGTGGTTAAACTCAAGGCCACATCTGGCCACCAAAATCCCCGAGGCTGCTGCCTTCTGTTGGCACAGGATCCTCTGAGCACCTGCAGTCAGACAAGAGGTAACACTAAACACAGGGTGGATATGAGGCCGCAGGAATAACTGATGGTCTTTGCTCCAAAAACTCCCAGTCTGGTTTTAATTCTGTGTTTTGCAGAGCGTCTCTCACGGTAGGATAACAGACGCTTTGTAACAGGAATGATAGCAGCATATAGAACATGTCAGAAATTGTTACAAGCAATAAATAGACCTGATAAACTCTCTACTACTAAATAGATGTGAGGATGTGGCACTTGGAGCTATGGCTTAGGAGTGGGCTTGGCAGTTGGACTTGATGATCTTGGAGGGCTTTTTCAATCTAAATTATTCTGTGATTTAATACAGACATGCTTGTGTGTTCTAAATGTCCCAGTCACGTGTGAACTCCTAGAAGGAGCTTTATAAATGGAGCTGTTCCCTGACCCTGGAAGAGAAAAAGGAAGGAGCAGCGTCCCAGCAAAGTGACAGGAGGATCCTCCCTGTTTACCCAAGCCAAGGAGACCACAAAAAACCTGCTGCTCACTTCTTCTCTGCTATGGGCAGGAACCCACTCCATTCTCTGGCACGTGGAAGCTGTTTCATATCTGACACCAAACAGTTGTTTCCTCTTTAATCAATCGCTTAACTCCTGCGTGCGAACAACGCCAACAATAAGTGATTTAGATAAGCTTGGGTTATTAGGAAATCTTTTTAGAAACTGTGGAGTGCATCAAGCATGTGGAAATGGCTGTTAAAAGAATTTATATTGCTCGGTAATTTGAAAATAGAGGAACATGAAAAGGAAATGATGTCCACAGCGAGCTGGGTGGTATTTGTGCCCCTCAGGAGACTCGAGCTGGAAACTGGAGTGTTACTCAAGAGTTTTGACCCATGAAACGTGTGGCTCCTCCCAAGTGGCAGGTGAACAGCACGAGGTGTGTGGCAGTGCTGGGTCTGCCTTGCTGAGCTCCCCAGCAGAATTCTGTTTTTGACCGAGAGAGGAGAAATGTCAGAACCCTCTGTCCCTTCCCTTCCCACCTGTGTGTCCTGCTCCAAGTGATGCCATGTGGGGAATTACTGAGCTAAACCTACTGCATTTGCAAACATGTCCCTGATAAATACTGTCTTTAAAGAGTCTGCAATTCAAATGTACTTTCTTTGTTGTGTTATGAATTTGTGCTGAAGTCCATAACAGAAATTTATTTTACACCCACAGGTGTGCAGCACTGTGCACTTGTTCTTTCTTTCTGTGACAGATTTTCTCTGTCTGAGGTACCTTGAATATTTTGGTGGGTCAGCAGACATGTAACAAAGTGTAACCCAGCATCTCCTTGTCCTGTGGAGCAGGAATGGCAGAGCACCATCTATTACTCCCTCTTTTTTATATTAAAATTGCATTTTAAGTAGCTGGGCTTTTTCTCCTGATGTATAGATTAAATTTGCAGGCAGGTATCATTAATGATTATAATTTAATTGCATACATTTCCTTCATGCTGATAGAAGAACAGGCCCCCTGTGTGAGTATCTGAAGCACTCTGCAGTGGGTATTTTTTTTTCCTTTCCTGCTCTGGGTATTATGACTTGTTTCCCTCCACATTGTTTGTATGTAATTGTTTGTTTAAATGTCAGAAAAGCTACAAATCCTGCAAACACTTACCACTAGGTGTAGCACTCAATACCAAGAGTTTTAGTCCTGCTGACTCTTTCACAATTATGTATTTATGGCAGAAAATACACTTGAAAGTGGTTTCCAAGTAAACACAAGACAAAGTTCTCCTTGCATGAAAGCTTTGTGGCAGCTTATATAAATATATATATTTTTATATGTATTTATTGTGTTTACCTCCTCGACAAATGAAAAGCTTTTACTTTCCTGGGAGGTACCAAGGTCTGTGTTGATATGGAGCTTTGTGAATTCACCCAGGCACCTTCAAAACTGCTAAATCACTCAAAGGGCTGATGAAAAAGAGAAGTGCGTGATGTGCAGTGGGCAGTTAAAGGGGTGATGTAGCCACAGAAAGAGGCAACAGCATTTGCAGGAACTTTTAAATTCATGGGACCTAAGACAAACATCCCATGACACTCGCTGTGACCCTGCAAACTACTTAAAGAGGATAAGCCAAGCTGCCAACAGGCAAAGAAAGGATAAGGGAGATATTAAGAAGAAAGGAGAGTTCTTGGAATAAATCAGCTATCAGGCAGTGGCTTGGAAAGGGAGGGAATGTGTATTTGATGGGAGGGGAAAAAAATCCCCAGCAAACAGTCAATTTTTCAGGTGAAAATTAAAAATCAATTGGTGCAAACTAAAGCTGTTTGGGAATTTGTGGATGAAGAAATTTAGATAGTGAAATGTCAATATACCCCCAATGAGCGTGTTCATAATGTCAGTTTTAATGACGTTTTCCATGGGATGGAAAACATCCCATTTCAGATGGGATGATAAAGAATGATGCTTTATTTTACTCAGCCTTGTCAAATAAAATACTCTAGCATTATACCAAGGCTGTTCAAACCAAGGTGTTCACACTTGAAATGTGTCTGGGACCGCCTGGCTCATGGGGATGCTCAGGGAACCCCTAAATCACAGCTGCTCCCTGGGGGAAGGATTTTGACTTTCACGTTGTTCCAAAGTGGGAGCCCTCAGTAAAGCAATGCCAGCCCCAACCAAGGCAGGTTGTTACATTCCAGGAGATATGGAAACCTCAGCAAAATCTCCTACAAAAATCAAACACTGATATGGTTCTGTTATTGTAAATCTCAAAAATGAAGTGAGAAAATGTAACTGTCACCTTTCCCCACCCCTGTCTGTGCCCCAGAGTTAACACAGAGAAGTGCAATCTAAAATCCAGAGGTAAAGCTTAGCAATCCTCTTGGTGCTGCAAAACTTGTTTCACAAATGAGTTTCCACTCCTCTCACCTCCCTGTGCTCCCTGAGCCCTGTGCATGCTGGCAATGAGGACTCCTTTTGTTGGAGTGCCAAAGTTGAACTCACCAGCAACTTTAAGTGGAAAATCTGAAATGAATCCATTTGATTCATGGTGATGATGTGTATCCTGTGAAGAGCACTTGGAGCTGAAATTTAAGGCGGACTGTGCTGACTTTAGCTCAGGGACAGGACTGAGGAGATGGATGTTATTGCCCTTTTTTAGTCTTGGCTCCGGTGTTGTGCAGACAGACCGTTGACATTTTTCCCTGGGATGTTTAGGGACTCACTCCTGGGAAGTGCATGGGATGTCTGGAGGTTTGCACTTGCTGAAGTTCTAATTCTGACCAGTCAAAGATCAGGGTGTTTAATTTCTGTTGGAGGAGCCCATCAGGGAGTTGCAGCAATTGCCTTTCAAAGAAGGTTGTATAGTCAGAGACACGAAAAGCAAACGCCTGCCTCTGTCTGGGTTTTGCAGGAGCTGTGGTTGGTTTTGGGAGCCAGGCTCATCCCTGTGCCACTGTGATGTCTGAAAGGTCCTGCCTTTTGTCCTTTTGTCTGCTCTTAACTTTCTGGCCAGATCTGATATTTGCTGCACTACATTCTGCTCAACTGAGGCATCTTTACCAGACTGGGATCAGGTACCAGCAAACCCATGAATCCTGTAGGAACTGAGAGCTGGTGAGTCCTTTCATCCTGGCAAAAACACATCCAACCCATCCAGTACAATAGAATGGCTTTTAGCTCTACTCAGTCAGAAGGAAAACCCACAACCTTTCTGCCTTATACCAGAAATTACTAACAAATCTTGATTTCCTTCTTTTTTTTTCTCTTTTAAAGTATCATGTCTTATTGAAGTTGAGCTGTTTTCAGGTTAGAAATGTAGAACAAATGATGTAGCTCAGCTCCTCCAGAAGAAAAGCACTTCAACAACTCTCTACGAGTATTCATCATATGTACCTATGCACACAAAACATTTAGCCTTGAGACAGCTCTCTCCAGTGAGAGAGGAAAAATTAAATTCCCTGAGCTCAATGCTGTTGCTTGTGCAGTTTGTCTTTTCTCCTCCTTCAATCAACTTTATTTTGCCTGGAATATAAAACCGGAGGTTGTCACAGGGAAATGCCTGCTGCCATTTATTATCCTACAATAAGACCCCGAAAAATCATAATTAATCTAATTTGTGGAATCGAAAAGTATCGTAAGTCAGGGGGAAACGAGCAGCCCAAGTTTCTGAGCAGTGCAAAAGCAGAGTCAGCAAGTGGATGTGAGGCACAGCTCCCGATTCCCGTGGAACAGGAGGTGAGGGAGCGCTGACCAAGGTGGGCTCAGCCCGTGCGGCTACAGATGGTCACGTACCCTCACGTTCCTCACCTCAACCTGAGTCACTTGGTCGAAAATGTCTCTGCTGCAAAAACAAAGCTCAGCAGCCACTTAAGAGGCTGTTTCAAGGCAGTGTCTGGGTGCCATGAGAGCGTCCTGGCCTTGCTCCAGCTTTTTCTTACTGATGTGTAATTGCAGTTGCCTGGAAAAGGTTGTGTGGAAACCTCGTGGCAGCATTCCAGTATCTGAAGGGGCTACAGGGAAGCTGGAGAGGGATTTTTCATCAGGAACTGAAGTGACAGGACGAGGGGAATGGGTTCAAACTGGCAGAGAGGAGGTTTAGATGGGATATTAGGAAGAAATTTCTCCCTGTGAGGGTGGTGAGGCACAGGCTGCCCCATCCCTGGGAGTGTTCAAAGCCGGATTGGACAAGGCTTGGAGCAACCTGGGCTAGTGGAAGGTGTCCCTGTCCATGGCAGGGGATGGAATGGAATGATCTTTAAAGTCCTTTCCAACACAAAACATTCTGTGACTGAGATTTATGGAAGGTTGAGTTTGAATCCTCTGGAATCTCGGTCTCTGTACGGGTGTTAGATGGTGAGTTGGACTAGATGATCCTTGTGGGTCCCTTCCAACTCATAATATTCTGTGATTCTGTGAATCTTGTGCCTGTGGCTGCATCTTTCCTACGTTATTTGTTGCCTTTTGTCGGTGCTGTCTCAGTTTTATCAGGGCAATGTTTGATTACTTTTAATCAGAGATGTGAAGTGTTTTGCCCAAAGTTGTGTGGAAGATTGGAGGGATAATGGCACAGACGTGGAAAGTGCTCTGCCTCATGATACATGGCCTGTCCTTGCACCATCTTCAAAGTCAAACTTTCTTGCAGTTTGAATATATCCAGATGACCTGCTGCACTCTGGCAACCAAGCCAGCCATTCATATTTAGTATTTCATTAAAAATGAAGGCAGTAACTCTTCTATTTTAGTAGGTCCTAAAGTTGGAAGAGGGACATGGTTTGGTAAATTTTTGTACACGATAATCCAGTTTCACTCGTTTTTTTCGCTCTGATTCTGGCTACTGGGTTTGACCAAAGTATCTCCTCCTTACCAGCAGTAGCAGTCCCGAGCTGACAAAGGCACCACGACAGGCTCCAAGAGTCACCCGAGTTATATCCCACCAGCCAGCCCAGAGCCTCTCCTGGGAATGTTACTGGGAGCAGAAAGGACTGGATGTTTCTGCAGATCCTCACAGGCAGAACATGCTTTTCTGCAGTTCCAGCAGAAGCCGAGGAGCCCAACTCCTGCTGAAAACCAAGGGATTTGAGGCTTCTGAGTCACTTAAGTCCTTTTGAAAAGCTTTTCTATAGCCAAAAGCCAACATTAGAGTTCAGAGGACCAGAAACCCAACCCCACCCTTTACAGCCTTTCTTTAATTTGTCCTTTCCCACTAAGAATTGAAGGATGGATGCGCCACTGAGAACAATGAGGATGAGAGCCAGCAGACACAATCCCTTGGAAAATCCAGTTTTTTCCCTCTGTAGTGCTTCCAGGGGCCACAAGGAAGCCTGGACAGGTAGAGCTGAACTCACCATGGAGCTGTGCTGGCACAGGCAGCAGTGCCTGCTGCTTGCATATGGTGGAAAAATCAGGATGCGTCTCCAATCCCTCCGGGCAAAGAAGATGCTGTAAATAGCATGGCCAAGTTTCAAGCTCTCACAGTACAACGGGAAGCAATCCAGGCTTTTCTGGTGTCAGGAAGGAGAGCAAAAACGCATTTTATGCGTCCTAGGGGGAAAAGAGAGAGGCAAAGCTGTCCCAGCTGGAGTTGTTAGCGCTGGGAGGGGCAGGCATTTGGCTCTCATTAAAAGTGGCAACATCTGAAGCAACAATAGTTCCCTCTTGGGTTTGGGGAACGTGCGTGGTGGGCTCTGTGCTCACCCCGGGAAGGACTGATGCCACGCCAGAGCCTGTTCCAGGGCTGTGCCTTGGGGCACAGCTTTGCTGGTTAAACAGAAGATGTGGGCAGCGTCCCAAACCCCAAGTAGTTTCTCTCTCCAAATTGTGCCGTTCCCTGTAGGCTTTTCACTTCTCCCGGCTTTCCCCAGCCCTTGTCCTGACTCCAGGATGCCTGAAGGAGCCTGTGTTCTCCTCTCCCAGTCACCTAATAGCTCCTAGGCGTGGGACATGGCTCTTTTTCAGAGCTCTTTTCAGTCCTGCCCAACATTTTGCTCTATAAAGGCCTTCATGGCCAGAGCCCAAAGGGTGTTTAAGCAGCTTATTTCTATTTGTATTCAATTTGGAGCTGTACCTGGTGTGTCATCCTGTAGTCACAGGTAGAACTGATCCCAGTGTGAAATGGAATTGCACAAAACCCCTCAAACTAAAAATCTTGTGTCAGAATCCATATATATATATGTATATAAATACATCTCTATTCTCAGATATATAATTATATATATATAAAACATACCATGTTCTCATATCTTGGATCTCTCTCTCTCTGAGAATATCAATATAATTTTATATCTACTATATATATTTTGTGTCTATTTTGTATTTTTCATATGCATTAGATATATAAAATATAGATCTGAGATATATATCTGATACAAGTATATAATATACAAGAATACACATATGATTATGATATATAGATATACAGATATAGATATACATAGATATAAATATAGATATAGATATGAGCTCATTTTGAGGTGCAAACACGGTAGCTTTGGCACACATTGGTCCATCAGTTCTCACACAATTCACAGGAGGGAATAGTTTTGTGGCCTTGAATGCCCTGTCTGCTTTTTTTCCTTCTTTTCTCCAGGAGCAAACTGGAGGGAGCGTGTTTTCCTCTTGGACATGGGGCTCGTCTGAGAGCTCGGCCAACGCTGTGCTAAATAAATCATCGTGCCAGGCGCTCCTGGGTAATTAGGCATGAAGGGAATCAGCAGTCTGCTCCCCCCGTGGTGGCTCACAGACGCCGTGTTTGCAATGTGCCTTCAGCTCTCAGGGCTTCGTGCTGGGGCTCTCACAAGGAAAATGGATCCTGGGCATCCAGCAGCCCGGAGGAGCTTGGGGGCTCCGGCAGTGGGGTTGGGAGGAGGTGGTTTGTGGTTGTGAGGTTGAGTATCTGCAGCAGCTCGTGTTCAGGAGAGAATGTTCAGGAGAAATTCTTCCCTGTGAGGGTGGGGAGGCCCTGGCACAGGTTGCCCAGAGAAGCTGTGGCTGCCCCATCCCTGGAAAAGTCCAAGGGCAGGTTGGAGCAACGTGGGATAGTGGAAGGTGTCCCTGGCCATGGCAGGAGGTGGAACAAGATGGTCTTTAAGGCCCCTTCCTTAAAGGGAATTACCTTTAGGGTAATTCCTTTCAGTCAGGAATTCGATGCACCGTCCACCTGCTGCTGCTGTCTCAGGCTCAATGAACACCTGACAAATTTAGTTCCTGGCACAGCCAAGAAAAGTGTCTGAGAGATGGTCCAGAGGAGATAAAATCCCAACTGAGCTGCCTCTTAGGAAAGTCCCCTGTTAGGGACTTTCCTGACCAAAGGAAAGCTTTGGGATATGAAGTGGAAACATTCAAAGGGAAAAGCCTTTCGGTTGGTGCGTTTGGGTTTAATTAGCCGGCCATGGCTGCCTCTCCAAATCCACACAAAACTTTCTCGGGGGGTTTCCAAAATCTCTTCGTGCTCTGTGCACCAGCAGGGCTTGGTTTTGTCAGGTAGTTCTGGGACTTTTCCTTTTATGATCTTGAATGAAATCAGGATGACCAGGGATGTGTGGGCAAGGAAACTATTTTTTAAAGAAATGACATCACTTTGTTGCACTTAGGAGCAAAGGACCCACAGTGGTTCTGAGCTACATTAGTGTGACTGTATTCCCACTGTGCACTGTCAAAATTTGCAGTCTAAATTGGGCCGATATTCTAAAGGTCCGAGCCATTAGGAATCCAGGAATTTAAATTCTGTCATGGATTTTTCATGTTCAAATCAGGACTCACAGCCCTGTGAAGTCTGAGTTTACCCAGGTCATGATGGAGTTTTAACCTATTTTAAAATTCAGAGAGAAATTTGTTATCTTAGAGGTCTTAGAGTGTAATGTCCCATCCAGTGGCGGCTGTGATTAGTGCTCCTTACTCTGACAATATTGTGGCTTTTGTTATTTCAGGACAATTCTTACACTTGGTGTTTTTCTGAAGGCTGTGACGGGGCAGTCGGGGCCAACAAGAGACTCCACTACAAAAAAAGGCTCCATTTCTCCTCCTATTGTGGAAGAGAATTGAGACGTGAGAGCAGCTCACTGCAACCTCCAGGAAAAATTGGAAAGCTTGAAATATAATGACGAGCTTTAAAAATAACACATGCAATTTTGCAGAACTGCTTTTCTTCGGCAGCCCCTGTGAGTTTGGGGAGGGGGAGGGGGGTTTGCTGCTGCCCAGGATTCGGGTGCTCAGGCCCAACAGTTGTGTCAATTGTAAATTGAAGTGCCAAAACCAGTCTGGCCTGTGCAGGTCACTGGAGTAGACACAGCTCTTGCCTGAAAGCATTTGTAATCTAAAACCCCGGCACTATTCCCATTGGAGGTAATGACAAAACTCCATGTGATTGCAAACGGAACAGGATTAGACCTTAACTAAATAAAAGGAGCTTTTTTTTCTCTCTTTTTTTCTTTCTTTTTTTTCCTTTGGTCACCAGATACTCCTTACCTACGACACAAATTCAAATGGCTTTTGTTGAGGAATCTAACAGCCGAATTTAGTCTGGAAAAAAACTTCTCTCCTCACTTTTAAAGCAGGTTTGTAAAGACAAGATTTGAAAGAGAATTCCCATCTGTTATTGAAGCATTTAATCATTCTTTAAAAGCCAGGGCAGTTTTATTTTCTCTGGGGAGCGAGTAGCATTAGCTGAGGCATAAAGCAAACTACACCAAGTGTAGAAAAAACTCACCCTGATGTCCTGTTTGACAAACTGACCTGCAGGTCACAACCTGAGTTTATTGATCTGTGGGGCCTTGTCTGGGTGTCGGGCATGTTTTCTGGACTTTGGTTTCAGCTGCATTCCTGACTTCTGAAAGAGTAGGGGGTGTGGATTTCTACTAGGAGTAACCACTGGGAAGGAAGTAATGTTCATTAAGTGTGCAGGCAGTGCAGGACTAAGCATGCTCAGTGAAAAAAAAAAAAAAGCTTTTTCTCCTTTGCCTGTCAAGCCCTAGGTTTGAACTCATTCCAGAATGCCGGATTTACTTTCCATGAAGAAACGGTACCTGGCTGGGCTGCGTTTTTCCTCCCCTCCTCGGAAGACTGGAAACAATCTTCTTTTGATGCTCTCAGTAACGTGCCTGCCTGCGAGTGGGAATCTTGCCCTGGAGAAGGAGACAAACTTTGGTACCTGTGAAATGAAGACTCCTTAGGTCAGTAAGAGGCGCAGAGGAACTTTGCGAGCAGCTTTGGGCTTTGTAACCACAGCTTTTGTTCCTGCTCTCCTCTATCCCTCCCCATCCCCAGCTGAGCCGAACTTTTCTCAAAGTTTTAGCAGCTTTCTGGCTGTTCATTCTCTGTGCTGAGGTAAACTTGGTTGAAGTGAGAGCAGCCCGAGATTGCTGGGAGCTGAGCTCTTAGAAAAGTTGAGTTGTTGGTAGAACGGAGGTTTGTTTTCTTGCCTTTTCCTTGCCTTTCTTCTTTTTGGTGGTTCCTATAAATGCAATCCTGTGCTTCCAGCGTGTGTTTTAAAAGCCTGTTCCCCCTTCTCTCCCCGCCCTCTCCCTTAGAGCTGAAAATGAGACTCGTTCTGGAATAATAAACTTTATGTTATCAAGCAAATCTTGTGGCTTGTTCATGTGATCGTTTCCAGCCCCAGCATCGATGGGTTTTTGCCTTTTTAATAAATTTCCAGTTCTCTCTGGAAATTGAATTGCAAAACTCCTGGAAGAGAGGTGAGAGAAAGCAATTTTACTTGATAACTAAATTTTACTTGATGGCTGAGTTTTGAAGCTTTTAAATTTTTAAATGCTCTCTACTTCTTGGGTTTTGAAGCATATTTAGAACTCTTATCTCTTGAGGATTTAAAATATTCCTATATTAGAATGGGGAAGGAGAATGTATTTCTTTTTTTGAGACTTTGTGCTGCCTAATGGAGATTTTTCTGAACATGGGCCAAATGGTCAAGAAACAAAATGACCACTGAATAAGAAGTGAAATGGACTCAAATAATTAGAAACTGCCTGGAGTTAATGATTGTTTGAAGTAGGTCGGAAACATTTGGCAGCTTCTAGTGTTAAATTTCGTCCTCTGATATACTTTGGAATGGTTATATTGTTTGTCAGAAGTTAGAAATAAAGTTTGTGTACGTGAGGAGCAGATCCAGACTTTTGATATTTGAGTTATATGAGTTTTGGAAACTTGAGGTAACTGAAGGAATAACCTCAATGCACGCAAACATAAAATCTTTGTGTAGGAAAGCTTTATATTTGTTGTAAACTGGAAGTTAGGCCAAGCAAAGGGTCTCAGGGGGTAAAAAGGGCAGCAGGTTAGTCGTGATTCATGCTCAGGGGATCAGAAGGGCAGAATATCTCTGCAAACCACAGGAGCTGTGCTGCTGCTCAGCCCTCGCTGATAACTCTGCACAAACCCCCTCAGCATCTCTTCTGTGCCAAGGGGGGGAGCACAAGTGAGTGGCTTTTGCTGGATCTCGGGGGGGATTCCCACTGGCATTACCTGCCCCATGTCCGTGGGCGGTCAGGCCAAGCAGAAGGATTCTGCAGATTCCCAAAGCTGATCTTTCCATGCCTTTATCCCCCGAGATCCAAGGGAGTTTTTGATGAGAGAAGTCTGGGAAATACCTTTGTGTTTTAACTCCTCTTTGATGCAGGGAGCTGGTGGGGATTGTGGTGCCGCAGATGGACACGGTGTGGCCGCAGGGGTCTCTCCCCTCTGTGCCTGCCCTACCTCCATTTCCTTCCCTGGGGAATGGGGAGGGTCTTTTCTGAGGTACTTCGCATGTTTGCAGACAAAAAAATGCCTTGTGTTTTCAGAAGAGTGATCAGCCCAGGCTGCAAAACTGCTCATCCTCATTTAAGTTTGGAATATTAAATTTAGGATGTCCCTCAGTTCCCCAGATTTATCTTAGATCCAGTGGCAGGGGAAAGGCAAAGGATTGTCCTTATCCAGGCACAGAAACGTGGCCTCTCCCATTGTTCCTTTTCAGGTGTCCATGTTGGATGGATCCAGCTCGGTATAAATCACGTGCAAAATGATAATTAGGAGCAGGAAATGTTTGGGAATTATTTCACTTCTCCTTCTAGGGTCGAGATTTTTGCAATTTATAGGCTTGCAGAAGTTAGAGGTGGAAAACAGCCCTTAGTCCATGGAGCTCAGACTTCAACCACCCAGCTGTGAGGTACAACAGTCACATCCATTAAATGAGTATCAGCCAGATTTTGGCCAATAAACCATTTAGTCTCTTGTTCTTCTTCATTTTCATCCTTATAGATGTATATTATCCATATATATGGATATATATTTTTCTTCCTTCACCTTCCCAGGTATTCCCAAGGCAAGTCTACTCCTGTTCTTTGGTTGGATCAAAATGTTTCTTTATTTTTAAAACAAAAGAGGGGAATTCCATAGTTCTTGGAAAGACCCAGGTCTTTCTAAGGCTTCATTTACCTCCAGAGTGGAAGAAGCAGTTGCAAATGTGTGTAGCCTCATTTTTTTCTTTTTCATTTGAGTGCTGAAACCTGGGGGGCTTTTAACAATTTAAGTTAGGAAAAACTTACAATGTGTCTCTCCTAAGTTCCATGTATGATTTTGCTCCTTGAAATGGAATTGTGTCTTTTGAAACAAGCCATAACCAATAGGAAGGGGTGACATTTGGATGGAGGAAGCAGGTGAGGAATGGGATGTACCTGTGCTGTGAGGCTGTTCCTGCCCTGGGATGTGCAGAGCAGGAGCTCTTGGGTTTCTGGAGCGGTTCATCCTTCTTTCAGGGCTTACACATCCCAATAAGGCCTTTTTTTATGTGTTTTTTTTTTTAAGAGACTGATTGCTCAGAGCATTTTGAGTATCAGGATGTCAAGACCCATCTGAAACACCCTGGCTGAGTTCCTTGGAAAAGGGAGCCAGCTGGTTCAGCCCCCAGATGGGTGTATCTCTAATGGGTCATTCTGGATGCTAAATGTGATCTGTGCAGATAAAGCGCCCTTGTGATTGTTGGAATGTTCTCCAAAACTGGGCAGGGAAGTGTAGAACAAACAGGGGACGATTTATTTTGGAGAGAGCTGTGCTGGATGACATTGAATCTCTTTGGAGAGAACACTAATGTCAGGATGCACAACCGTATTTTTCCCTGTCTGGCCTGGAAGTGCAAGGCAAGAACTGATAATGGTGCCTCAGGCAGTATTTTGGGGGATCACAGGCAGCAACGTGCATTATCACCCTGGGCTTTTGTCCTTGAGAAGAACCAAGGAGCAGCAGGGCAAGTCACTGTGGGCTGCTCTGTGTAATGTTTGACTGGGATCATGTGCCTCCAAACACTCTTGGGAACATCTTCAATGTGCCTCTCAGCCTGTTTTCCCCGTCCCCAAGACTAGCACATGAAAGTAGCTGGAGGCTCGTGGTCTGGCTAAAAACATCTTTGAAAGTCCCCGATAAAACACTTTCCCTCAAGGTGTTGACTTTACCCTGGTTTTTTTCCTGAATTCCCTGGGGATATTGCAGGTGTTGCTGCATCGTTTGAGACACGGGACGGTGGCAAGAAAAATCCTTCAGTGCACCACTGGTATTAATGGTGACTTCCTCCATTTATTTTTTGCAGGTAGCAGTGGAAATGAAAGCAATTCTTTTTACCCTATTGTTCACAGAGCCCACAAATGTAAGTACAAATACAGTTATTTTGCCATAGGTGGAAGTGTGAGTCTCCTGATCAAAGCACAGCGCCCGTGTTAAATGTAGTGTGGGTTTTTAAAAAAAAGCAAACAAACAGGGAGGTCAGGGGAGAGTTACTTATTTGACATTTTCTTGCTGGCTTTGCAGAAAATCAGGGTTCATTTGGATTTAGATCCTGCTGCATTTGGGCCAAAGTTGTCCCTGGAGAAGTCTGGGAGGGACAGAAGAGGAGAAAAGCTTTTAGCTCTGTCTATTGAAAAACCTCCTGGGTAGCAATTTCAAAAACTCCTGCGGGACTGAGAAGTTTAGCTCCTATTTTTAGAAGTATTGTGGGAGCTTAAACCAGGCTTTAAAGCTTTTAGGAACCTGAAAACGCAGGTGGGAACCCTGTGGGATCTGTGAAGTGTCTGAACAGGTTGTGCCTCACTCTGAGAGTTAATACTTAACTCACCATGGGGACATTTAGTAAAAACCACTTGCCTTCTGCATGAATCTTCATATATCCATATCCTTATAAATCTCATTTCAGAGGAAGAGGAATTCATAAATGTTAAAACCTGAGTTTAAGGTTCTCAGTGGATGTAAGTGATTTTAAATATATTATCCATTGCTTTTAAAATCGTGAGTGAAAATAATGAAAGCAACACATTTATTAGTGTCTGTTGGTGCCTCCTGGACCTGTTTCTGAGTTCATTGAAGTTCAGGGATTTTTTTTTTTTTGTGTGTCTGTGTGTTTTAAGCAACCACGTGAGAGGCTGGAGAGCGCTGCAAAGTTTAAGCTGAAGTTTAGTGCAGATTCTGCTCTTTTGTGAAAGTTTTTTAGAGTTGCAACCTGGCCCAGAGTTCAGCACCAGGGCCTCCTTCCCGGGGCAGAGACGCAAAGAAATAGAATTTTCTGCATCGAGATGCAAATTCCCCATAGAAATGGGGCTTTTCTGAGTCGCCTCTGTGTTGCTCTTGGGGTTCAGGTGGTTGAAAAAACGAGCTTTGTGTTCCCAAGGCAGCAGGGACTGGGGTTTGTCCAAAGTGCCTTTGTCTGGGGATATGTAAAGCCATCAATGCGTCATTCTTTCTGCTTCAGCTGTTAGAGACTCCCATCTTCTCTATTGATTTTACCCAGAGTTCTTACTGCCCTTGAAGGTGTGACCTGTACCTCAGGCTAATTTATTTCTGTCATGGCTGCAGCATATTTTAGAGGGCAGCGGGGGTAGGAGGGAGAACAATGAATTCAACATGGAATATAAATCCCGTGTCTGTTGCCTTCAGACATTCCAGTACATCCCCTGCTCCATTCTCCCATTTGGCATTCTGCACGCTCTTGGATTAAAAGGGGAGAGGGGGGGGGTGTGGAAAAAAAAAAGGCAGGCATTTGTATAACTAATCAGGTGAGCCTTTCTGGGTAATCCCTTTGGTCACACATCCTGCCGTGTATATTAACATTTTGCTGGGCTTCTAAAGTGTTTACAGTGATGTCCTAGTTTATGAGGCTGAAAGAAAAGTCTCACCTTGGTGGCCTGGGAGTGTCTTGGGTCTGAGCACTGAAAATTCATGTTGTGGAGTGTGGATGGGCAGAGACTTAGGGCTTGTGTTGAAAACTTTGAGCTACAGTGGTGAGGAGTGTGATGGACTATTTTATTTAGTTTAATTTTCCTTTACGTTGTGTCACATATTCCTTCCTGTTCAGTTTTTATGGACTTAAATATAAACTTAAATGATGTGTAAGCAACAGGAGTTTGAACTCTCCAAGCCCTGAGCTTCAGCACCTGGCCCCTCTCATTGTTCTCTTGAACTCACTGGGGTTTGTTCTCATGACCTGCCTGTGAAGCTGAAGCCTTTCCCTCCTGCCCCAGGGTTTCTCTAGGGAAAAATCCAGTTGCTCCCAAGTTTCTCTGCAGAAAGGCTGAGCATTGTGGGCTGCTCTGGGTTGTGGAGGACTCTTGGATAACTTTGTTGGACTGATCCTTGGGATGCATGGAAGCACTGGGATAGCTGGTGCAGTGTTTTATGGATCCCCTCCTCCCACATAACTTGGATTTTTGATCAAATTAAAGACCCAAAGAAATGACTCCTGGATCACCACTGTGTAATTGATGTTATTGAATTATTTCCTGCAATTCAGACCGGTTGGAGTTCACTGAGTTCTGCAGCGGAGCAGAGGCAGCTTTAAGGAGCTTTCTCACACCATGAGGTCACGTAAAGCAAAGTTACAGCTTTCCTTGGAAATTTAGGGCTCATTCTTCAGGACTGTTGACCCAGGAGTACCTGGCCTGGGGGTCAGGGCAGTGAGGCCAGCTGGGAAGGTCAGGCTTCCAAGGAATGCACAGAGCTCTGGAGCTGAAGAGATTTCCAGGTGATTTGCTGGGATCCACTGCCACGGAAAGCATTAAATTTGCTTGGGATAACTGAATTCAGTGAAACCTCTGGCCTGAATCCGAAGTTTATAGTTAAATCTTGTTCCTCTCCAGGTGACTTGGGATCTGAGAAGGGCTGTGTCACTCAGCCATAAATGTTTGTGTGTCTTCCCCCAAAGATTTTATGCAGGGAAGCACTCAGAGGCATTTTTGTAGCACCTACTGCTGTGGAGCAGAAAAGTAGAGCAGGAGGTATCAATTCAGAGAAGAAATGAGAATAAACACAAGGCTTATGATTTATGCAAGGGACAAAGAGATGCTGTACCATAGGAAATTAAATAGTCCATCAGTATCTTTTCACATCTCCACTTTCTTCATTGTGGAAAAACATATAAATATATATATATGTGTGTATATGACCTCCACCAAGATATTGATGATCCTCAGGGAACAAAGCAGCCAGGACTGGCCATTCAACCATGTAGTCTCCTTGTATCTTGGCATCTTTGTGTTTATTAGTCTCACTCTTTTTACTTTGCCCCTAATAGCAATAAAGTCAAACAAGATCCGGTCTTTTCAGAGCATTGCCACTCTCCTAAAACAGAGAGTGGGAGGGAGGGAGGGAGGGAGGGAGGGGAAGAAAGGCAGTTCCAGCACAGAAAAGACCCCATTCTTCTCTAAATGAATTCTTGGACCTCCAAGGAAAAACCTCAAAGAGAGAGGGAGAAACACCAATATTTAACTTGTACACAACACCAGCCCCTCTTGTGATACAGCACCACACCTTGGGGTCTAATTTATCTCTCTCTGATAACACTAATTCTGGCTAGAACCCATCTCATGGGGGTTTTTTTGTGAGCACATCACTGGAGAAGAGTTGTCCAGAATATTATACCCCCAATGTTTCCATTGAGGGTTGTATTTTCAGCTGAAATTGGAAAATACTGGAGGGAAACCTGGAGATCCGTGTTTCTTCCACTCCTGTGTTACCTCTACCAAAATGGTTTTGTCGTTCAGGTATAAATCGTTGTGTGCAGCTGATTTGTGCCTGTCCTTCCATGAAATCCAGGTTTTGGTAGAGGTCTTCACTTCTCACTGTGTCCTGGGACAGGGTGAAGGTTCCTGCTCCGGCCACTTTGGCTCCTTCATTTAATTTATCCTTTCTCCCTGCTGTGAAGAATGGAACCCACTGGACAGGTTTGGAAGTTTGGAAAGGAAAATAGAATAGTTACAATGCCTGACACCCTCAGTGGAGCCCAAGTGCCTTCCTGAGGAGCTGCTGTGCAGTGGGAATTCTCCTCCCTGGGTTTTACAGCCATCAGCACTGAAGACATGCCTGAATCCAGCTCCCATTTGCTTCCTGGTTTAGAATTCTTGTGATTTTTTTTTTTTAATCCTTTACTGTCTGTCCTAGAAAGGTATTTGTGTGCTCAGTTTAACCCCAGAGGCAGCTGCGTGTCAGTGATGGGAGAAATGAGTCCCAGGGCGGATGGCAGGAACAGAGAGTTCCAGCACGTCAAAGAAATGCTGGAGATAAGATGTATAAGGTGTAGTGGGAGATTTTAGGAGTGAAAAGCATCCCAGTCATGCAACTGAGAGGTTCTTATTTAATATTTCATAAACCAAAAACACTGGTCAAGTTTTCTAGAAGGAGAAATACCCAACGCTGGGTCTGAGAGAGATGGTTGCAAATTAATTTAATATATGAGATGGCCTCTCATATGCTCCCCAGATGTACAATCCCATATGTCTGTTCTGTTAGGCTGATTATGGAATACATGCATTTATAGCTCAGAGCAAAGGGAGGATTGATTTCTTTCTAGAGTGGTGTGGATGTCACTGTGTTCAAGATAATTAGACATTAGAACCGAAATAGAACTGAACTGAAAGGGAGCATTATTGCACATCTAGATGTAAAGAACTATGGGCTTGTCTACACTGCAATGGCCAGAAGTTAATTTGTATTAAACTAATGAGTCATAGATAAAATGCATTAAACTGCACTGAGCCCCTTTGTGGTCACTCTTGTTCCTGGTGGAAAGTGATTTTGTTTAAACTTGATTCGCTTCCAAACGAAATTTAGTGAAACCTAATTCAAGCCACTTTGGTTGTGAAGTGAAACATCTAAGCAGGGATTTATACAGTGCCCAACTGACTTACCTCCAAAATGAATATGATTTGATTATTCTGAGCGCTGTGGTGTAGACATGATCTGCTCTGTTCAAAGTCCACGTGTCATTTTATCATTCACTCCTTGCAGTGCATATTTGGATTTTTAGCCTTTAAGGCTGAGCTCCAAGGTAATGTGCTAATTTCAGCTTTCATAAAATAAAAAAGGCATGATTTGTTGCAGAGAACATCTTTGAGAATATGAACCCCAAAGGTGTCAATATCTGAATTCAAGTAATTTTAGACTAATTTTAAAGGAGTACCTGCTTTTGAAAGTTCAGGTTTGTTAATTCTGAAGATGGTTCTGTACCCTGGGGGGAAGGATGGATATTGAATTTTAGTCAGTGTCATAACTGGAAATTTAATCTCTGTAAAGTCGAGCTCAGGGTTTAGCACTGAATTATTCCACACAGAGAGGGAAAACAGCTTGGCTGGGGGATGTCCACGATTATCAACCTGGCCATGAACACTCCCAGGGCTGGTGTAACCTGTCCAAGCCCAGCTGAAACTCCCAAACGTGAGCACACACAGGGAATTGAGGTCAGTGCATTGGGAAGCTCAGCCTAAATGTGAAAAACTGGGTCAGGCTACAAGGCTTGATGTGTAAACAAACTCAGCTCCACTCAGTGTGCAGGTTTGGGCTACGGGGAGCAAGTGAGACGTAGCCACTAACACTTACCCTGAGCTTTAGAGGCAGCCTGGACCCCTTGAACCCGAGCTCACAGGTGACAATAAAAGCTGGAGGCACCCAGAGCATGGTGAGGAGAGTTCCTTGGCTGCAATTAAACCTGCGTGATTGATACCTAAAGCATTGCTATTACTCGGTTTAGAAGTGGATGGGTTTTGACAGAGCTGCGATTGGTGGAGGTATAATAATTTTATATAGGTTGGGACCAAGAAAAAACAAGGAGCCTGTTGAGTTTCATTTCTACATGTGTTGCTGGTTTCCTCTGAAAGCTTGAGGGGCAAGTAATTTAAGAGCTCTGTGTGTCTCAGTTTCTTCACCTGTCAGGTGGGGGGATTACTTCACAGGGGACTGGGAGCATCATTATACTGATCCTTGCAACAAGCTTTTCATATGCTGGGAAGAGGAGTGGGAGCGTTCACATGTACAAGAGAAAAAGAAAAAAGTAGGTTAGCCTGTCTGAGCCTGTCATGCTTCTCCTGTGTCAGCAAACTCGGGGAGACAAGAGAAAGGAGAGGAAGAGAGATCAAAAGAATACATTAAATTAAAAAGTAAACAGAGAAAGTTAAACTTAAAGCGGCACGGAAGGAGTTGTGCGGGGCCTGTTCTGTGCTCGGCTGAGTTAACCTCGCTTCTCCAGCGCCTGCAAAGGTCTTTGTCACCAACAACGTGCCACCAAAAATCACAAGGCAGTCCCTGCTCTTGGCAGTCAGTGCCTTGGGGACTCCCTAAACCCCACCTGCACCTGGAGCAGCTAATGCTGAGCTTTAACGCTGAGCCTGAGCTAATGTAAGGCTAACGTTGAACTTCATCTATCCTCACACGTGTCACGGGCAGGAGACAGTTCATTTACCTTCGTGTGCTGGCAGTGAAACGCCTCTGAAAGCTGCCACAGCCACACGAAGCAGCTTTCAAAGCCTGGGTTTATTCCCTCCTTCTTTGCTGGGGTGGGAGCAAGAAGTGTCTGTGCGGGATGGCTGTTCCCTCTGAGCTTTGTCAACACGTCTGCACCAGGCTGGGCTCAGCACAAATGTTCCCCTGCACGTCTCTGGTGAAGGAGGCAGCTCTGCAATGTGCTGCTGCTCTGGGTCATGTTGTGGTGGATGAAGGAGCAGCAGAGGATTTGTGTTCCTGCAGGATGGAAGCCGTGAACATGCCCTGCAGTCCTGCAGGATTGCTGCTGTTTGGCACATTTTAACAACAGGCCACTGAAGTGCTCCCTCAGCTGTCTGGACACAAGGAAGAGAAATTGTATTTTCCTTTTCTTTTTTTCTTTGTCCTTTCCTTTTTCTGTCCTTTCCTTACCCTGTTTGTTTTGAGGACACACTCTTTTGGGCAGTTAAGTTGACCTAAGTGTCTAAGACCAGGTTGGACAGGGCTTAGAGCAACCTGGGATAGTGGAAGGTGTCCCTGCCCGTGGTAGGGAGGTGGAACAAAATGATCTTTAAAGTCCCTTCCAACGCAAACCATTCTGGGATTCTATGAGCAGACATAGTTTTGAACTGTGGTTATGTTCTATTTAGTTTAATCTGTTCTGTCTGTTCATGAAATAGGCCAAGGAATCTTTATATGCACATCCATAATATGGTAAATTTTCCATATAAAGTAGGTTGAGGAGAACAAAAAGCACATGGGGGAAAATTCCTGACAGTCAATATCTGAAGGGTTAGTTATATTTTTACAGAATTATAGGTCAAACACTAGGCTGCCAAAAGCAATCATACCAGCTGTAATCTTCTTTAACTGTATCCAGTCAGAAAAGATGAAAAATTGTTTTTCTGCCTTTGAAGAATGGAAATATCTTTTCCCATATCCACTCTGACCTGTTTTACTGTAACAGATTCTGGATTCACTCAGCTAAATCATCGTAAGCAGAGTGCGATGGAAACAAATTGCACCATAAAGCTTATCCTAAAACTCTGCCTTTTGCACCTTCAGCAGCTGGGTAGTTTTTGAAGAAAAAGTGCTCAATTTGCATCCTAAGCCTCCTCCATCTGCCTTATCTGCGGCCAAGCCGGGCTACTTGGAACCAGGGGCTGCGCAGTATAATCTTATTTTTCCACATGGCCAGACTGTTTTACTGTGTGTCATCTGAAATGCAGCCTTCCGTTTTGGAGAGCCGCAAGCAACCACGAGCTTCCGCCGAGGTGCCGGGGAACAGCGAGTTTTCAAACGGACCGAGGAGTCGCTAAAAGCAGCAGAAACCTCCTGGAAAACAAAGTTGTGGGGCGGAGGGGGGGGGCAGATGGCACCTCTCAGTGCCTGCTCCCCAGTCAGCTGGACTGATAAAACCCCAGTGCTGAGGTAACACAACCCAAGCACCTGAGATGTGGAGGGCAGGACTGGAGGCCCCCAGATTCCGAAGGCACGAGAGGCAGGGCAGGAGCTGTTTGCTTTGTGATCTGCAAAATCCTGCAGTGTTGCAACGCCCTCCCGGCCTCCTCATTTTTTGATTCCTTTCATTATAGTCTGCTTAGCTGGTTGATTGTTAGTGGTGCCATCTCTGGTATTTCCAGGGATGTTTTCCTGATTATGCTGTGTATCTGTTTGCCCCTCGTGGCATCTTGTGAGGATGTCAGACCATCAGCAGTTGAACAGCCTGGTACTGGTGCCTCTCAAAAGCCTTTCCCCCCCACCTCCCTCTTCTGTGCTTTTGCGCAAACCAAACAGCAGCTCCTTTCCATTTCACCAGTGGTACCTCAGCAGTAAGGAAGGTTGGCCACTGGCCAATTCATTTAAACCTCTAGAATAATAGTTTGCTCTCTAATGAATAGTCTGGCTTTAAATCTCTCCATTCAATTGTGGTGGCACTCCTGAAGTTGACAGGTACTTATGAGACACTGAGGAAAGGTCATTTGTTGGGTGTTAGTTTCATTGATTTGTCCAGAGAACCTTCTAGTCATTCCTCTCAGCTCTTCCAAGGCAATAAAAAGTAGAAAAAAAAAAAGCCAGGCAGAAAATTCATTAATTTTCTCATATTTGCTTTAGAAGTCACAAATAACCCATTTTAAGTTAACAGCTTTCTGTTTTCTGGCAAATATCACAGAATTTAGTTGGCACCACCTTGTTCTGATCAGGGAAGGTGAGGCACAGGCTTGTGCAAGACACCAGATATAGGTGCTCCAACCATCACATGTATGTGCTAATCTTGGTCTGGAATCTGGGTGCTCCTTGGGACCTGCTTGCAGAGAGCTGGAGTAACACTGCTGCTCCTGGATTTATTGCTTACTTCAGCCTTCT
Source organism: Pitta sordida (assembly GCA_013390025.1). Taxonomy (NCBI): domain Eukaryota; kingdom Metazoa; phylum Chordata; class Aves; order Passeriformes; family Pittidae; genus Pitta; species Pitta sordida. The sequence goes on from WEKX01012882.1 coordinate 117,224, forward strand.
TCCCCTGTACCCATAAATCAAATGCTACCATTTTTTCCCCCCCTGAAGTTGGAACTTAATGAACCTAAAAGCAATCTGAGGAAGTAGAGCAAAGCCTGGCTGTGCTAAAGCCCTGTTCCATTTGCAAAGCAAAACCAAGAGCATTGGCAAAGTTAATTTTACTGTAACTTTAATTTACTTTGTGGCAGGAGCTGCCAATCACATATTTCAAGAACTGACCTCTTGATGCCCAGGAGAATAAAGTTTAGAGTGTCTTGGACATCCCTTAAGCTGTGCTGGTAGGGAATGGCTCCTATCTGGCTTAATGGTTGGACTCAACGATCTTGAGGGCACAAAGGGTTTTGGTGTTGAGGGGTAAACCAAAATAAGAGGGAGTAGGAAAGTACCAACATAAAGGGCTGTGTGGAGCTGCAGGTGAGGCTGGGAGGTTTGAACCCAAAGGATAATGCGGGAGGAAGTCAGTGGAGCAAGGAATGCCGTGACCAGAGCTGACCATGGCAGGGGCAGGGACATTTCCCACTGTAGATAAGAGCAGAGCCCGCCTGAGGTGAAGAGCCCTCAGCCCAGGGAAGTTATTAAGTGTCTGAATTCCTGGCTGCTGGCCTGAGGACATTGTTAAGGGAGGAATGAAGTCAAGTGTGGACCCCCACTATGACCTGGCTGGATGATATTTAATATTTAAGCCTTTAAAAGTGCAGAGAGCTGCAAGGGAGCACCTCTTAAAGAGGAAGGAGCACAGTGCCTAGTGATGGGCTGTGTGCATCCTCCATGACTTCTGTTCAAAGTGAGACCAGCAAATAAGCTTAGTTTAAAAAAAAAACAACTTGGGAGAATTGATGCTTTCCAGTTTACTCCCAAGTCCTAATTACTCCTTCTCTGTGTGGTTTTACTTTTTACTTTGTTTTGGTTGCAGCCAGGAGTGTGTGGCTCTCGGGTGGTGCAGCTGATTAAAAGCAAAATAATACCTGGTTTGGTTTCCATGGAACACTTTTCCTTTCCAGAGGACAAAACATTCTGTGTTATCCCTGCTTGACTGAGGGGAATGGAGGAGTGGGGAAAGGAAATGACTTGTCCCCCAGTGAAATTATCATGTAGACAAAAATGAAACCAAGATCTCCTCTTGATGGAGAGAATCTGGTGAGACCTGGAACATTTTCTCCAGGGTACAGAATGGAAAATCTGTTTTAGAAATTGGCCATTTTGTGGATCAGACCGTACCGGAAACTGAAGATTATTTGGTAAGGAAACATAGTGCTCGTCCAAAGATGACTGAAGTCCCTGGAATTCTTTCCANATGGTCCAGAGCATGATTTCCATATGGAAAATGGTCCATATTGGTGATAAATAGGGGTGAGACTCTTCTTTTCTGCCTCTGTGATGTCCATATACCCCTGAAGCCTTTCATGAGGTCAATTGACTTCTGTCAGGAGCAGAAGGGAATTAAAAAATTGGAGGTGAGGGTAAATTGCAGCAACAAAAGTGAAAGAAAGAGGAAGCAGAAGGTATTTACTTCTCACCTGCTACAAATTACCCTGCAGCAGAAAGCAGTGAGGAGGAGGAGGAGGAGTGCTGGGAACAAAAGGCTTTTCTGCCCTGAAACGCCGCTCACCAAGGTGGGAGCTCGGTGTTTCTCAGGGGTTTGCTTTCACCAGACAGACACATCGTAGGGAAGGGTTGGGAAAGGCTGGCCCACAGCTCTGGGGGCTCTTTTGCTCCCTAATGACACTCAGGCTTTGTCCTATGGCTGGGCAGAGTTTTGCTTGCAGGCTAATGTTACAGTTGTACCAGAACTCGTTCCACATTGGCGTTTGATCCTGGGAGAACGGGAAAAATCTGGTCAATACGGTTCTCATTAGCCAAAAAAGCTGTAACATGCTGGAGTCATTAGTAGTTTGTTGATTGAGTTAACCGTGCAAGGCGGGCTGCAATTGATCATCTGCATTCTCATTAAATATGCCTCAGTCTCGGGGAGTTTGTTAGGAAACTGCTTGGAAGACTTGGGGAATCTCGGTTTCAGCCAAGAGCACCGGTTTTAAAATATCTTTGGGCATAAAGCTGGAGTTGTATAATTAATATCAGAGATGGGACCGAGGTGTAATGTAAAAATAATCTTTCACTAGAGTGTTGCTACTCAGGGTCATATTTCAGCTCGACATGGAGAGAGATTGGGGCTGAAACTTGAATCCAAAGCTAAACTTTTTTAGTGCTGCAAGAGGCAAGGGAAGTGGTGAAGGTCTGTGGCTGGAGGATTTCCATTTGGAACTGTCTGGTAGGAATTGGAAGGAAGGAAGCATTGCTGTGCTTCATTTAAAGATAATGAAGTATCGTAAACCCTAACCAAAAGTCAAATACACTTCATCTTCGCCTGGCTCATAAGTGAGTCAATAAGTTAAAAAGATCTATACAGAGAGAGGTGATATAATTTCACTTTCAAGAAATGGGTGAACAAGAGTTGCTGAGGAGTGTTACCTTGAAAATATATCATGATCACTTTAAACCTTGTCTATGTCTTCAGCTTTTGAAATGCTGAAGATCACATCTTGAGGGAATTTGTTAGACCCTTTGAAGTATTTTTATGTTAGGCCCCTATGGCAGAAGATTGTACAGATCAAGAAAGTACTGGGTAGATTTATTCACAGAAAATGCATTTAAATTACCCAGCTATCCGGGCTCACATTCTTCATTTATAGCCTGGTGTCTGGTCTCTGAAATCCTCCCAAGAATTGAGGTCATAGAATTTGAAAATGAGCTTCTGTACACCATACTTCTGGCCTTTCAGATGTAATGGAGTCTGCACTGTGTGGTAAATTGGACGGAATTCAGAGAAGAGCAACAAAAACAATTAAGGGAGGAGAGGAACTGACTTACATGGAAAGATTAAAGCCTTACAAATTTGTGGCTTGGTGAAGCAGAGGCTACTGCAAGTCATTGGAAGTTTCTGGAGACAGGAATGCAGCTTCAAAGTCGCTGCTCTTGTCTAAACCTGTTTTTGTTTGTGTGTTTGTTTTAAAGCAAAATCTTTGCGGAGCAATATCCTCATCTGGTGTAACTTAGAACAGGCCCAGTGAAAACAATGGAGCAAAGGGATCTGCGCCAAATTACACTGTCTAAAAATGTGGCCCCAGTGCTCTTTTAAAACTGCCACAGCAGGGGTGGAAGTGGCAGTTTAGGGAGGCAACTGGTGTTTTAACTCCTGCGAGGGAATTCCTGGGATATTCACAATACAAAGGAGTTAAACGCAGATGACATTTGAACAACTTCCTTCTAGAGCACCAGCTCCTGCAAGGTATGTTTGGAATACAAAGGGGTTAAATGCAGGTGGTATTTTGACATCATCCTTCTCTGCCTTGCTGATGTCTGTCCTGGGGCAAACTGCTGACAAGCAGAGCCAGAAAGCTTAACATTTTGTTTAGTGCCTCAGCTGAATCTTGGCAAAAGGATGGACTGACAGGAGATTCCTGTCACCTTGTCCTTCATGTGCTCCTGCAGAAAACCAGGCAGCTCTTAAGCCAGTAGGGAAAAGTCCAATGTAGTCCCAGAAAACGTGGGATGTTGCCATGAGAATTCCCGAGGAGCTGCAGGTGTAACCCAGTCCAGAATGGATGTGGCACTTGCACAGAAGGAGCAGCCTATAAATACCCCAACCACTGAGTGTAGCTGGTTGGAGTAGGTGCAGCAGCAGCTCATGTTTTCAGCCTTACAAACCCTTAGTTCCGTCCTTGCTGAGTTGATCAGGATGGTGGCAGCTCTGCAGACACAAGGAAGGAATTGTTCCCAGTGGTCCATGGGGATTGAATTACAGTGAAGCTGAGCAATTAAAAACGTGGGCCGACTCTGAGGAAAATTAAGTGTGAAGCCCATTGTACTGTGAAACAGTCTCTGAAGGGAAGTGATGGAGGCCCTGTTGCTTGGGATGTGGTACTTTTCATAAGGATGGAGTGCTAATTGAAGCATCATGGCCAAATTTTAACGGGGAAGTTAATTTCTGGCTCCCTTGCACGCTCCTTGTTCCAGCTGGGGAGGGAGTGATTCCATCCCAGGGCTGAAGTGTGGTGTGTCTTGGCTGCACATGGAGAGAAGCTGCCACCTTTCACATGAGTGGCTGCCTTTATGGGATGGGTGAAGCTGCCAGGGAGCAGAGAATGGAGGTGGGAATGTGGCAGCTCCTGCATGGAAGTTGCTGCAGGTATTACCTTCCTTTGGAATTCATGTGTGATCTTCACTGAGGGATGAAAGTGGCCAAGCCTCTAAAATATCATCAGGACTAATTTTCAGTCCTGCCAGCTGCAGCAAAAAGGCAAAAGCACTGAAAGGTCCTGTGGAGACTGTGCTGCCCTGTGGCCTTCATCCCGATTCCTTCATCCTGATTCCTTCATCCCGATTCCTCTGGGTCAGAAGTGGGGCACAGTGACCTGCCAGATCACCCCCGTTATATCCAGCTCAATGGATGGATAGAAAGGGGGAGAAAACACCACCCTCTTTAAATGAGTGTGTGGAAAACAGGGATTTTGAGTGTGTGAGCGAGACAGTCAGACAGGAATACCGAATGTGGACCTGAGATGCCAGGGGAATTGTTTCCATAGAAACCCAACCATGGAGGCTCACACGGCTCCCCCATCTCAGACTTACAAATTCATATGATTATCTTAATGGTCAACATCATGGAGTGAAGAGAGGTGGGTGAGTTGGTTGCAGATGTGGGGAGCCTTGTGCTGGAGCCTCTGTCTGAGGGCAGCTCAGAAAGTCTCCTGTGCTGGGTGTGCATTACTCTGATGTGCTGCAGTAAGTCAGGATTAAATCTTGAGTAAGTGGTGTCCTACTGGTGTCAAACAAAGGGAATCAGGCCTAGTTTCTTCTAATTAACTTGAAGGAAAAGAAGTCTACCTTTGTTTCCTGAGGCATTGTCCTTCCACCTTGGTTGCCCAGTCCTTTTCCATGGCTGCAGACAAAATCTTCTGAGTGTGAATCAGCACTGTTCAGATTTGCCTCGGGAAATACTGTCCTGAAATGTCCTCAGTGGAAGCACATGTCTTTCTGTGCCAGAATTTACGAGGGGCCCTGGCAGTCTGTTTTCTTCATTTGTTCATGGAAGTATTTCTTCTTGGAAAAATCCAAGATGTTTAGGACTAATTTATACCCCCTCCAAGAAACCAACACCTGAAAGTGATGGGTTTGGGTTACGTTGGTTGGCTCCTGGGTGTAATATGGATGAGGGACTTAAAAGGCAAACTTTAACATTAACAGAAAGCATTTAGCTTTCGTTTTTTAATGAAATTAGGGTGTTCTAGGCTCTTGTGGGTGGCATTTGTAGGGTCTGGGCATGACCTGGTGTGCACAGTGATCCATGGGGTGCTGTTGGCCAGACATGAGCAGGTTGCTCTGATGCTTCAGGAGCAGCTGGTAGGATGGTACTTGTGATCCACTGGGAACCAGGAAGGATGAGACACATCCTGTGGGAATGCTAATTCCGTCTCAGGGATTTATCACCCCCAAATGCATCCCTATAACTCCCATCAATCCCCAAATGCAACACCCGTGCAGGAGTCAATTTTGTGTGGGAGAAGAGGCTAAACCAGGTCAGGGAACCTCAAACGAGACATGGGGATTTCAAGATGTAGTGCAAGATGTGTGGCTTGGGCTGCTCTGACCATCTCCTGCGAGCCTCGAGTTTAATTTGGGCTGAGCTGACTTGGTCTGCCTGATTTTTCAAGCACCCAAAGCTTCACAACCCACAAACTTCATCTTTAATGACAGTAATTTGTGCTCTTCTTAGAAGAGGCTCTGTGTGGAAGGGGAGAGAAGAGCAGGAAGTGGAGACAGGTCAATTTTCTACACAATTTCCAGTAACAAGTTTGTGAGCAACTGTCCTGTTATCCAAGTACGAGTTCCACAGCCAGAAAGGCAAATAAAGGCTACAATTAAGGGGGGGAAATGTCTCCCATCTCTCCTGGTTTTCCCCAACTTCTGTCAAAATGTCACTGGAGACCCTGAAAGCCTTAAAACTCACCCAGCTCTGGGCTGCTTTGTTGATAAGCAAATGTAATAATACTCCTGCAGCTCCAAGAGGGAAAACATCAGAGGTTTGGGAAGGGTCAGCCAGGAATGACACAGCTGCAAATATGTTGGGAAATCAAAGAGCTGCAGGGACCCACCCAGGAGAGGGGAGAGCCCGGGAAGCAGCTGGGCCAGCACTGGAGCAGGATTAACATGGAGAGATGCCCAGAGAGAAGGATTTTTCCTCTCAGACTTTGTGTGTGAGTTCTGTTTATGTTTCACTCGCCTTGTTTTGAAATGCCCTCCCTTGGGCTTAATGGGTGAGGCTGCTCGCCCAGGGCTCTAAATCACCGGTTTTTGTAGTGAATTGAGTGATATTTTCCTTAAGGACCTGGATTGAGGAGTGAGAGGAGTGTGTCAGTAGTGCTGAGGTGCCCTAATTTCAGGTGGAACCTCTGAATGATACTAAAATTAAAATTTTGGCTGGTTAATTGTCTTCCTGGTAGCCAATGTGAGAGTGGGTTTGGGGTTTGTGGTGAAAGCAGGGGTGATGACACAGGAATGTTTTATTCACTGCTGAGCAGGGCTTGCCCAGAGGCTTTTTTGTGCTCCTCACCCCTCCAGAGGGGATGCACAAGGAACTGGGAGGGGACCGAGCCAGAACAAGTGACCCCCATTGACCACAGGGACATCCCAGACCATGTGGCATCACAGTCGACATAAAAAGCTGAGCAGCCACTCCTGATTTCCCAAAACAAGGAGAGAAAAAGTGCACCCTGTACCCAAACCCTCTCTCTGTGCAAACATCCGCTCTCTCCTCAGCACTATTGGAAGTAGAAGGTTGTTGGTTTGCTGATGTTTCTTGCCCATCAATTAGTGTGGAGTGTTGCTTGGACCAACTTTGTCAAGCTTTTAATCTGGGGATGCTTTTTGCTGCACTGCTTCTGCATACAAAATGGAATTGGTTGCCAGCTCACACTTCCCTGACTCGTTTCCAAAGCTATTTCATTTGATTGTGTTGGGTGATCTTTCTGAAATTATTTCTTGACTTTTATCTGAAATCCATTGATAATGGTTATTTAAGCTCGTTCTGTGCTATCTGGTTGTTTTAATTTCAGGGAGTACATTGAGGAGTTTAAGCGTGTATTAGTTATCATATTGATGGATCAGCCAAGCAAGGAACATTTGGAAATTCACATATTCCTTTTCATTGACCTGTGATAGTTGAAAGATAAGCCTCTTGCATGCCATTAGCAGCTTGAACATCCATAAACATTTCTTGGTGTGTTTCGATTTTGTTTGAAATAGTTGGAATATGTACATGTAGATTTTTTTTCCTCCTTTTATCCATCCAAGTATATTAATTGTCCACTTGGTTTGCTGTTTGCATTTATTTAATACCTTTCCTTTAAATTAGTACGGGTTTAGTTTGGCCTTAGTAGACTTAGGGCTTTGCTTCTGCTGAGGAAACCCCACTGATGTCAATTTTGGTGTGAAACAACACCCATGATTTGCTTGTGGATCTTCCTGGGATTGATACAAGCAAAGAAGGAAAAGGAAGAAGCAACTGATTAGAATCACCAGAGCCAAGGGTGGAAAAACTTCAGTGTTTTGTGTTTCTCTGTGCTGGTTTCTGCAGCAAATGTGACATAAAATTTCTGGGGCCACTGATACATGTGTACGTGAAATGAGCTGGGATAATGTCAGGAGGCTTTGAAAATTATTGCTGGAATTATTTGGCCCCTGGAGTGCTGTGTAGGTGTTTTGTGCTTCAGGGCAAGTGAATCTGTCCGTGGGTTGTCCATGATTAGATCCTTGGGAAGCAGGGTGGGAGAGCTCCTGCCTTTCCTTCTAAACTGTAGGTCTGTGCTCTGCTGTTGCCAAAATCGGGGTCCTGTGATCAGGTGTGTGATGATCCTGGGAGTGGGATTTTTCCACTGCTTCACCTCAGCTTCTTTCAGATGTGACTCTGTTAAAATCAGTCGAAAGTTGTTAAAACTTGGTAACCAGGTGACACAAGGTTGAAGGAGATCTGTTCAATCCTTAAATCAGGTGATCCAGATGTGGCATCAACAGAATTATATTTACACTCTTTCCAGGAGTGTTAATTCACTCAAGTGTGCAAATCTCTTCATGATCCTTTGATAAAAAGTATAAAATGAGGAGCTCAGGCTGTAGGACTAGTAAAGAATATTCTCCTCTTTAAAGTTTCACAAACATCTAAGGTCTCTCCCCACTACCTCTCTAGATTCCCAGCAACTGCTCCAGGAGTTAGAGCTGCTCCTTAGGCAGAGAATTAATCTGGATTATTCTTACAAAACACATCTCAAGTGAAACTTTGGCCTATATTTTTCCCAGAAGATTCTTCTCTTTCAGTCCAGAATTTTATCAGCAATTCTTATGCTAACAGGGGTCAGGAGATGAGATGTTTCTCACGTTACACTTGAAGCTTCTCATGAATAATGGCCTGTATCACCTCTATTGTCTGTCCAAAACATAAGCAACCAGACATAAGGCCAGAGGAGAAATTTAAAGAGTGCTGAATAAGCCAGCAGGACAGACCAAGAACTGAGATAGTCAGAGAGTGAAACAAATACAAGGTGGAGCAGATGGTTATTTGGGGAAATATCTGAGCAGATTAACTAGCAGGCAGCTAGAGAATGAGTCAGTCTTTGCTTAAAAAGTGCCCTGAAATCTTCAGAGTGAGATTAGCAGAGGCACAGATGAACATCACTGTAGCCAAAATAAATTAGAGGTCGTTATTCCCTGGTGAATTTTCTTAAGTGTTAAGTAGAGCACATCAGGCTTTTCACAGAAATCTGAGGGGGGTTGCCATCCTTAAGACCATGGCTTGCTCCTGTGCAAGGGCAATCTGGCCATTTGGAAGCAATTTTTTCCCATCACTATTGTCCTTCTCTCCTTTCTCTAGTGAATTTCTTTGCCTTTTTTGTTCTCATATATCTCTGTGTGTGTGTGTGTGTTGTGTATGGGGAAAAAAAAAAATCAGCAGTTTGAGCAGGATCATAATCCCAAAATACATGGCACTGGAAATTGCCATCATGGAAATTTTCGTTCCCCCCCACCCCAAGCCCTTCAATCTTTTCCTTCAGTGAGACTGCAGCTGCCATCTGATTTGTATTTATATATGCTCTTTATAGATATTAATGCATTAACAGATTAAACCTAAAGTAACTGTTACTACACAGAGACATCTCAGGGGTCTGATCTTGCAAACACTAATGCCTCTGAATAACTTTAATCTTGTGCATTGTATATTTGAATTTAATGGGGGCTCTTGCATGCCAAAGTTTCTCACATTTGCGAATGTTTGCTGCAACTTCAGACTCTCCCCATATGTTGATGTCAATTTGTTTTTGCAACCTCAATACGGTTTAGAAACCTCAGTCTCTGATCACTGTTTGTACACGGGTTTGTTTTTCACCCCCCCAGTTTTGCAGAACTTCATTGGACCAGATTTGCAACTGGAAAAATGGGTCAACCCCTCGCTGCTGAACCCACCTTACATAGACCAAGCAAAATTTACTTTACAAGGGATGTTTTTAAAAGTCTGAGCCACCTCGTAGGTGATTTGAGCTATAGGATGGTAAAGCTGGTTTTGCAGCATCACCTTCTCAAACCTGTGTGTGTGAAGGTGAAGTCCTAAAAGAAACTGGATGGTAAAACTTGGGGAACTCCTACAATAGATAAGCAGTACTTGTATAAATAGCTGCAAGTGTGCAGGACACAGTCAGGGAGGTGTGTCACACTTGGCCACTGGCCTCTGACATCTGTGTAAGGACTCAGGGTGGACTGAAGAGTTCAGACTCACTGTTTCTGTCCTGTAGGATCATCCGTTCTGGGTTTTCTGATGGCAAAAGCTGATTAGAAGATATGAACTTTATCATATTTCTACAAGATTTAAAGCTTTGATAAAACCTTTTAAAAATAGTCACTTATAATTATATAATATTCTTTATATTATATTTTTTGATATTTAAACCAAGTAGGGTTGATGTGGAGATACTTTTGGGGGGAACCAAAACTCTGTTCCTCTTGAACTCTCATAGCCCACAGAAACGTAAATATATATATCTTAATATTCCTGTATCCTGGCATTATTTAAGATTAAGCTCCTTCTTGTAAGAGTTACCTCCATATCGGTCAAGAACAAATATATTTGTGTATGTTTGCAAGTGTAATAGAGGTGGAAGAACAATAGGAAGGCGAGAACCAAGGGAACAAACACAAGGAAATCATTAAGCACTCCAGTTAATGAGATATTTGCTTAAATAGCACAAATAACATTGTCCAGAAGCTTTCTCACAAGTTCACACTCATGAGATATTTGAGACTTATCAGTCTGAATGTTAAAAAGCCACGTCAGACAGTTGCAATGCTGGTTAGGGCTTTTCAAGTGTGTTATTTTCAAATGACTTCAGGTATTTAAGAGTTTTATCAGTTTTATCCACATCCACGTAGGAAATCCCAATGTTAGTCATCCAAGGGCTTAGACACTTTGGAGAGGTCTAGTTTTAAATGTCTAAAAATAAGGAACTTAAGGTTATGCTGGTCAGTCAGGAGCTCTTTGTAATCAGTGGAGAGAAGGGGACGTGTCCAGAGAATGAATGATATCAACTGGTTTAAATCCCGTGGCAGGAAGAAATTTTGGAAGTGTTGCTTTTCCCATTCATTGTGGAAGGAGTTGGAGCAGCTGATTCTTGACACCACAAGTCATGAGTAAGTGTAATGCCAATATTTTAAAAGTTTCCTTGTTGGGAGATGCAGATAAAGGCCCAGTGAGGGGGTTTTGTTGGTTGGTTTCAAGTGGAGTCCATCCATTGGCTATTTCTGAACATCTTCACAGCATCCGTAGGTACTTCACTCTTGAAAGTAAAACAAAGGAAACAACTTCTTTATAAACAACTCGGCACTGCTAAAATATTTTTGTTAGTTTAATGACTAAGAAAACACCGCTGATGAGGGAACAGGAGCCTCTGTCTGGGTGACAGTGGGCTCTGGGTGGCATGAGGAATGGGAAACTGGGGTCATCCCCCACCCCAGCCTGAGCTTTGTGACTCCTAAACCACTGCACCTCAACCCTGTGTCATTCCAGCCCTTTCTAAGGGACCCTGTGGCCCTCTGTCTCATTTAGGTACCTAAGAAATACAGAATGTCCCCAATTTTACTTTCCTCTTTTGGAAATCCCTACTCTTACTTCAGATCTTAAGCCGTGTCCGGCCTCTTCCAGCCTAGTAATCCCATAAACATCCTCGGAATATTTCAGCACCTTGATGATCTGGAAGGTCCTTTCCAACTTCCCCCAAGCCTTTGATTCCATGGTCTCACCTTCAGGTTTTCCTTTAATTTTCTTACCTACCTCCTGATAGTATTGTGCTGTCAGATAATTATTTGTAAAAGGCAGGTACTGAAGTACACCTACTTTAATTTTAGCTCTCTGGATTTGGAGAAAGCCAAAGTAGGATTCCTAGATGAGGAGACACCAGGGAGATTTTATAGGTGGTGGCTGAGTAGCAGCATCCTTGTTGAATTGATTGTTTTAATGCTGAACTGTAATTATAGTATTAATCATGTGCTGGAGCACCAGCAGCATTGGGAAGGTGTCTTTTTAGGTTACAGTGGAAAGAAAGAAAATGAATAATGACTATTTAAATGTTGGGATTGAACCCAGAACCTTGGGCACTGAATTCCCAGAAATGTGGGACGAGGGCTGGCTCCCAAAGCTTTGAGCAGTCCAGGTGGATATTTTCTGTGTCCTGTCAGGTCTCTGGCTGTGTCTGATGGCCGGGGCTGAGCGAGGCCCCACAGCTTTTGCAGACAGAGGCAATTCCACGAGCCCAGATGCTGCCGTTGCCCGGCCACTGAACAAGGCAAACAATTAGAGAAGCCTTCCCTTCATCAAATTCACTTGCAGAGGTCTCTCCCAAAGCTCCTCTGAGAGAGCTGAGGAAAAGGAGCCTGGGAATACCTACTGAAAGCTTGTCCAAACCCATTTCACAAGAACAAAATAAAGAAAATAGCAGTGTGTGAGTGTGTCTGCAGCTACAGCAGAGGGAAGCAGATGTAAGCAAGCCTGCCTGTGCCTTCTGAAGCTCTGTGAGCTCCTGGAAGGCAGCCAGGGCTGAAATAATGGCTCGAGGCAGCACCCCTTTCTTCCCTCTCCCTGACCTACTCCCAGACAAGACATTTGTAGGTTATTAAGCTGTGGAGGACACACTGTGCCTTGCAAGTGGACAGAGCAGGGCACTGGGCAGAGCTGCAACTCTCCAGTCACGTCTGTGCTGTGAGAACGTTGGAGAATGTCAGAAATATCCCCCCCGCCTGCAGCTCCTGGGCTCAAAGACACTTCCCTGTGTGGAGCTGCTGACACGTGCACAAAAACTAGTTGGGGTTGTTGGGGCTGTAACGTGCCCTGTGTGTCTGGAGAAGGGATGTGGGATGAGCCCAGCCTGGGTGGCTGGTTGGACCTTGGAGGTCACGGAGGTGGGTGTGCTGCCTCTGAGCTCCAAAACCTGCTCTTCCAAAACGTGGTGGCCTCCTGAAACACCTGCAGTTCTTGTCCTCCACACAGAAAGGACAAAATGCAGTGATGTGTAATATAAATACGTATTTTGCATTTGGCTCCTAGACAAAGTTCCTTTCAGTTTTACCATTTCTCATCCCAGAATATTTTTTTCCTCCTATTTCTTTAGCCTTTGCTCAACTCTTGTATTTTATTGTAAATGAATTGCCTTTGTTTCTATGTGATTTATTTATTTATTGTTCTTTGTCCCGGCATCTCGCACTGGGCTTTAGTTGCAATTATTTTGCAAGTCAGCTCATGGGCATCATCCCATTTCACTGTTGCCCTGTAGCCTGTGTCTGCTTCCATGTGTGGCATGGATGGGCCTTTTATGGGGGGGGACATGGGGAGAGATGCTGCTGAAATTTGAAGTTGTTGAAATTCCATCATGAAAGATGTTTAGAGGCTAAGCCAGAAATGGTCCCCCAAGAGCACTCTTTGATATTTGGTGAAGTGAACCTTTAAAACCTCCCTTGCTTCCTGTTGTTCCCTTCCTTGTTTTCTCTCATCAAGGTTTTTTATTTTTTCCCCTTTCCAAAGGTTTCCAAAACACACAACCTCCCAGAAAGTCTATTGCTCCCCAAAGAAGGTCTTTCTGTAGGTTTTGACCCGGGTCCATCTCCTATCACAGCTGCAGCTCCTTCCCTTTGAGGCAGAGCCAAAGCTGCTGAACCATGTGTCAGCGCTGGGGATTGGAGGCTTGGTCTGACCCAGAGGAAGGGTTAATGTTGGTGGGGGCAGTTCACCTCCAGTTTTCCTGTCCAAGGCAACACAACAGGATCTCTCTGGAGGCAAGAGTTGACTCTCATCACTGGTGACCCACTGTTGTCTCCTCCAAGGTCCTCCAAATCACTCCGTCCCTTCTGAGCTGCTTGTCAGGTGGCAAAGCCTCTTGGTTTGAGCTCAGCATTCAAAGAGAGGGTGGTTTTCAAGTCAGGCATTTTAAGGCACAAGATCTACCTTTTAAAAGAAAAGAGAATTCCGAATTAAACCCTTTTAACAACGGCCATGTTCTGGTTAACTGCAGTTTTCCCTTTCCTGTCGTGCTCTGCTTCTTCAAACAATCCCCCCAGCGCCTGCAGTGAGGGAATTGAAATGTGCTTGGCAGCTCCATTCTGCAAAGCCTCGATAATTTTTTGTCATCGATCCAAAACTCTTATGCCAGTTCACCGATGGGAGGTCACTCTAATTTCATCCCATGGCTGCTGGTAGACTTTTTTTTTAATGTGTGTGTATGTGTGTGTGTCCCCGCTGCCCTCACCCCCCTGCCCAGCTCTCTGCCCCCACCTCATTTTGTTGGAGGTTAATCACTGCGTGAGGTAACTCCATCCTTGGCATGTGTTGTGAGCTGGAAATTGGGTGGCTAATTACCGCCTGCAAACCAGAGAAGGAGGCTGCAGAGTCCTGCCCTGGGAGGGACTGTGCTCACCATGGCTCACGTTGCAGAGGGGACATCACTGCTGCTGGGGGATAACCAGGCTCAGCTTTATAATCTACAGTGTCTAACTAGACAACACTCGGTGCTTAAGAGCATAAAATACCTGTCTGGAAAGGAGACAGTCGTGCTTTTAAACAACAGCAAAAAAAAAAAAAGGCTGTATGATTTCTGCTTTGAACACTCAGGGCTTGGGGTAACACAGAAGCTTGTACAGAGTGGCTTAAACATCCCCAAAAATCTCGCTGGGAGGATGAAATTTTCTTTTCTTTTCCCTTTCTGGTCACGTTTTACCACTGGAGTTACTCAGCGAATTAATAGGTATAGAAATGCAAAGCTCTTTTCTTATTACACGCCATCGATCTGATTGCAGTGTCATTAATTGAAAGACTCGGGAAATGTGATGGATGGTTCAGTTCAGGATTCCACATTCGTTTTGGCATAGCCCTGCAGGAGAAAAGCTGCATGAAGCTGATTGAAGGGCTCTTTTTGTCTGACATGAATTATTCTTTCATTGTCAAACCTTGTAACAGCATTCAGACATAGGGAGATTTACAATGTGAAATCCTAAATGGGGTCTATTCTTAAAATAAAATTAGAAAAAAAAAAAAGAAGCAAGAGCTTTATCTCACAACGTTGAAAATAGCTGCGTTTAAGAAAAAAAAAAACCCACCACAACTATTCCTACAAATTAAATATCTTCTGCAAAACCCAAGGGGCTGATGTTTCTCACTTAATTTTAAATTATTCCGATGGTAGTGCCTTAAATGAATAAAACAATTGCTTTAATCACATAACGGTTGTCAACATTTTTATTACGTTCAAATATATTTGTTTGTCTGAGAGGGTTTGTTCGTTCTCCCCACTCCTGTCATTTACCTCACGGAACGATTGGCTGTGAATCCTGCTTGTCCTGGAAAATTAGACCAGGTTTTCTTTTTCTTTGGGGAAAACCTAGGTGGACGTTGTTGAAGTGCTTCTTTAAGGAAATCATTTTAGGAAACATAAAATCCCCACCAGCGTTTGTGTGCAGGGTTTCAGCTTTTTCCAGCTGGTGTCTGCAGGCAGATCTTGTCAAATGGCTTCGTAGGGTTTGGTTTTTTGCTGTTGATCCTGGGCAGCTCCGAGGTTAAATTCTGGTGGTTCTTTTGCCTCTCTTAAAATTTTTAAAACTCCCAGACTTATCTGCAAGGGCAGGGGATGTAACTAGTAAAAAGTAGCCAAGAGGTGCAGCTCGGCTTCGCTTTCCCCACCGCAATGTTTGCAAAGTTGATGAAGAGTTTTGAATGCCAAGTAGCCACCCAACTTGTAGCCTCATTTAAGAATAAAATACTGAAATAACATTATCCGAGATGGGAATCGATGTCATGCCTATTACAAATGCTGGAGCTGGGAGAATAGCTAGATTACACAGAGCAGGCAGATTAGATGCAGAAGAGTATTCGATTACATTACATCTGATTAGTGGTGTCTATTCATCTGTGTGGGGCTTTTTTTAAAAAAGAAAGCTGACTTATTTTACCAGAATGGGGTAGGTTTGAAGGAGTGATGGTGTAGACTAAGAACGAGAAGAATTGGACGTTAAATAATGGTTAAAACATCCAGCTCTCTGCTTTAACCACCTTCCCATCCCTGCATCTGCGTGCCCAAGTGTGTCATAGCAGACAGGCAACTATAGAAATGATCCATTTTTACTATGATTTAGCTACTTTTCAACCCCAGATAAGCATCGAGCCATTACTCTCCGTTTGAACCCCCAAACAAATGCCCCCTTTCCACCTGAGATGTGCCTTTGCAGGCGACGAGCCCGGCCCGATAAACGAGATGAGTAATTCCCATTAAAGTGGGGAAACAGCCTTTCCAGAGACTAAGAAATAAACGGCATTGATGGGAAATGTTGTCCTCATCCCCCGCCCCCTCCCCCTGCCTATCTGCATGTAATACCCTCCCGTACGTGGATTTTAAGGGCTCATTGTTCGGCGAAGGGTGAGATTATTTTGTAGGGTTTTTTGCGAGGGTTTTTCCTGACCGCTCTGCGGTTCTGGTGGGGTTGCAGAACCAGCCACTGCTCTTCGTGTTGTGCTGGTCCTCACTCTGGAAATTCTCCTTGTCTCCATAGCGCCTGCAATTCCCAGCAGCTAAGTTTGGAAATGAAACTGCCTAGCGGGTCAGCACAACACCCCTTGAGCACCGGGGCTTTTCGAGCCCGTTATTTGCTTTATTTTTGGCCGTACCCTCAGCTCTGGGACGCTCACGCTCAGGGCAAAGCCGGGGTGTTACTGCAGCTTCTCTTTAGCAGCTCAAACCTTCCAGCCACTAGACTGGTCCTAAAAGGTGAGGGAGCTGGGGAGGGATTTCTTTAAGGAGGTATTAGTTATATTAATTTTTTTTTAATAATTTTTTAAAAAATTTTATGCTGTCTAAACCTAAATAAACGCGACCGTTTCTCCGAGTCCCAATATCAGGACGAATATTTTTCCTCTGGTGTCATTAATTAGCCTCCCACGGAAGCTGATATGAGTAGAAAGGGAGCTAACGAGAGGGTTGTGCAGCCTCGCAGGACTCTGAGCATATTGCACACGAGATTTAAAAAAAATAATACAAAAAAAATGCTTAATCTCAGCAACATACTCTGCCAAACTGCTTAATTTTCGGAGTTCCCTCCGCTTCGAAACGCGGGGTATATAATTTCTGCAAATTAAATTAGAGTTTGGAGCCGTAGTCGCTCTGATCAAATCTGTGTAAATAACACTGTCCACAGACTGTGTTGTCACCTCTGAAATGCTCTCTGGATAACAGCCTGGCTCTGTCTTTTCTTGTGCTGGAGTCAGGCTGGTGCTGGATTTTGGAGCCTTTTTTTCATCTTTTATCGGTTTTGATTTTGTTCAGGACTTTTTTTTTTTTAATTTGTTTTTTCTTTTTTTTTTTTTAGTCCATTTTGACTCTGACAGTTTTTAAAGGTGAGGCTCATTTTGGTGAGGTTAAGAAGAAGGAGAGAGTCAAAGGTACCGTATCTTTCTTCTTAATTGTTTGCCTTAAGTCTAAAACATCTGAAAAACCACCCTTAAAATGGTCTTAGAAGTAACAGTTGCTTAATTAATAAAAATAGTAACAGTTTTAGCTTACCCTCTTTATGGACTTAACTTCAGGAAATTAGGCATCCACTCTGTCTCTTCTGGAATGATCAGTTTCTTATCTAATATATATGAAATGACCAAATACATCTTACATCATTTGCATCTTTAACTCAGGAACAATTGATCAAAAAAAAATAAATAAAATAAAATGGAAGCACTGCTACAGATCAGAGAATCTTTTAGTTTTAGAGCCTTTGAGTCACCATTTATTTCCATCTAGTTCGGCTTTAATTTCCTTTTATTGTGTCGTCCGGCTGAAAATATTCAATGCCATGGCTAATTGTGTTGCTGTTCACATTAATAACCTGTAACTTTGCATCCCCACGAGCAGGAAGCATCGAAAAGGCAGAAACAGATGCAATTATTTGTTGCTGGCTAAGTTACTGTACGTGACCCAGGTGCTGGAGTACTATTTGCATGTGTTTCTCACCTTTGTTCACCCAGACACATGGGGATCTCGAGCTATTGCTGACTAATTGATAGTTGTAGTAACTGCTATAGGCTCCTTAGATTAGAAATGCATGCAGACGTGTGTCTTGATTCAAACATTAAGGAACACACACTCTCACTTACTTACACGGGCAGAAAGTCTTCATACTATTAGAGGTGTGTGATGGAGATAGCAGGACATAAAACAGAAGAGAGAGAGACACAGAGGGAGAGAGAGAGACAGAGACAGAGAGATGGCATGCAGCATATATACCCCTACAAATAGTTCTAAAATGCGTTTGCAAATGCAGAAGTCTTCAGAACCATCCAACAGTTCAGCACACCCTTTTTATCTCTTCTCTGCGGGACGTCTCCATCCAGATTACTCGAAAAAAGCGGAAAAGGTGAGAGCTCTGCCATCTTAGCTCTGAATTCATCTGATTTCCTTTTTTTTTTTTTTTTTTTNTTTTTTTTTTTTTTTTTTTTTTTTCATCCCCCCCCTCTCCCTTGTATTCCTCATGCCATTGTCCATTCTTATGATGGCAGCCGCCCTTGCTCTTGAATGCAAGTGTCACAGCGGGAACAAAAAGGGTTCAGGGCTGCATTGTCAAAGCCATGGTTGCCTATTGTTTCTTAGCCTTTCACTGCTCTGCTTTTCCGAGCCTCTTTCCCTATCAGTGGCCCCTGTCAAGGGGAGGAGTAGGGAGAAAATTGCAAGAGTTAGTCGTCCTTTTTATTGCACACTGTTATGATAAACAGCCCAGCAATACATCCCACAAAATTAGGAATTATAACGACGGGACGGGGGGAAAAGAAATTTCTTTGTAGGTTTTGCGTTTGTCGCTGCCCTTATGTCAAAAGCTTGGTTTCTTAGGAAAGACTTTTGTATTGGTGTTTTGCCCAGCAAAAAATAGAGGCAGCTGCAAAGTGAACAGTGAGCTATTTAGCCACAAGGTAAAAATTTCCTGTTGCTATTTGGATACTGATGCTTTTCAATTTTAAGGGTGTGTGGGGTGGGGGGAGGAAGCATGACTGAAAGCATTTCTCTAGCTGTCCATTCATCCATCCATCCATCCATCCATCCATCCATCCATCCATCCATCCATCTATCTATATTTCGTGTTTTAAAGCAATTGAAAATGATTTTTAAAGAGGCCAGAGAGGCTGTTTGCGAGTTGGTTTTATCTGAAAAACATCTCAGTGTAGAACGAGGTTTGTGTTTCAGATGATTGAATCTTGTGCTGGGAAACGAAGGGGGAATGAGTGTCCTGCTCGTGCCAGAACGTGCTGGTTTGTCAGGTCATCTAAAAGTAAAATCTTGTCACAATTTCTTCCTTTCCCGGGGAGGAAAAAATAATATAGACAGGACTTTACGTGCCATTTAAGCGTGTGTTTGATTGTCTTGTGAGCACAGGCCAGCCTTCCCGGTGTTCCAAACTTCAGGGAGGTTACAAAGTCACGGCCTCAAAAGTTGTTTTGTTTTACTGCGTTTGGGATGAAATTGTTTCGAGAATAAAATTATTTCTAAAATATGGCTTCCAAGAAGAGTGCAAGCATATTTACGTATTCAAGTTGTGAATAATAATTTCACTTTCAGTATTTTTTTGGTCTTAAGAAATAAATCTAGCAAAGTGAAAGAGGAGGAAATGCAATTTGGCTTATGTTTTTAAGTGTTTCTGTAAATATGAGTATCTTTTCAACCCTTAAATTTACATTACTGTCCTCAATGTACAGTATATTTAGCAGTTAGGGGATTTATTTTTTTAGAAGTCTATTATTACATTATTTTGGCTGAGCTTTTTTATGTGATCAGAAATTATTTAAAAAACCACTACGGACCGTTCAAATATGTGCTTCTTGAGCCTCAATATCTCAGTCATTGCAAATGTCTGGTGCTATTTTATCATGTCTAAAAATAACAAGCAGAGTGCTTTCACAGATGTAACTATGGGTTAAGAAGGTTGCAGAGAAATCCTCCTTAAACTGCTGGACACTTGGGCTCTTGTTTTAGTTGTATTTATTTCCGAATATCGAGTCTCCCAAAGAGAAGGGTTTGTTGTGAATTTAGTCTGAGAGAAAGGGGGGCAAGATATTTCACCTGGATTCACTCTTAACTCTCAGAATGCTGACAGAGAAGTGATTTGATGAACAGATTCTCTCGCTCCATCCTGCAGATAACTTGCTTTGCCTTTTATCCTCTCTGTTAGTGGGTTTTAAACACATATATTGCCTTGCATCGCCAAGTTCTTGGTCAAGCGTGTGTCTGTTTGGAATATCTTTAGGTTTGAAACTTTTTGAAGAAATGATGAAAGAACTCCGGCCTTGTTTTAAATCAAACTGTGAATGCAGCCGAGGCCACCCTGGGAGCACAATGTTTAATTTCCATTCGACATCTGCCTTATATTTACCATTGCAGCCCAGTGTCTGCGTGGAAGGAGCACTTATCGTTGATAAAAAGTTTGGCATCTCTTTTGTCAGGGGTTGTAATTTCTGTTCTCTCAATCTGGACTGTCATTTTGTAAAAATCTTTTGTCACTGGAGCTGAATGGAAAACCTGGAATGTGTAAGAGATTAAAGAAAAGGGGGAAGAGGATTCAAAACGTGTGGAGCAATTCTGATCGCTTGACTCTCGGAGACAGATGGTGCCTAATCCTGATTTTTCCTTATTCCAGTGTAAATTCTGAGCTGTCCCACTGAATCCACTGCTGAATACTGATGAATCAGAATCAGGCCTGCCTCATTTCTTTGCTTTTTGAGACTGGGCTTATCTGGCAGTGCTTTATGCATGCACAGCTCTCATTTTACACTCCTGATGAGAGATGCCCACTGAGTGACTTCATGCTGACTGCAAACACTGGGGTGTAAATCCCGAGTTTCCCTCATTACTCCTCCTTTAGAAGTGCTACCAGTCTGACCTTCCAGGATCTAGGAATAAATATTTGAATAACTTGATGTGTTTTCTTTAGGTAGGTCTGGGGAGGGAAATATTCTCATCCTCTCCAAAGGACTGGGGTGGAATTTTGCGTGGCTGGACATTGTGTCAGTGGGAATGTTGTTGGTGGTGGCTGAGATGTCAGGTCTACCCTGGGGGAAAAAAAAGTTTGCTCAGCCCCAAAAGCAGAGACATTTGGCCCCACAGATGTATCTTGCTGCAAAAAGGGTGATTCAGGGGGAGCTGTTACAGCCTGGGGATTGAGAGAACTGTTTCAGGTAGAGAAGGGAAAACTTCACTCTGTGTTTAATTTTTTAAACTTAATTTTATTCCCTTTATTAATCAAAACAACTGTGTTTGTGTTGCTTGTAATGAGAGAATAAAAAGGCCTTTTTTCCCCTCAGATCCATTCTGGAATCTGAGGTTGAAATGCTCCGTGTGCAGTGTCAACTCAAGTTCCAGGCACCTTTTTAACTTTTCGTTGTGGGATTTCAGTGAAGCACAACCCCTGCTCCACATAGGAATAAACACCTCTCTTCTTTTTTTCCCCCCTCATAGGAGTAACTTGATGACTTCAGTGGGAATTGCTCATAAGCAAGAGAGACAAAGGGTCACCAGGAATCTTCTGGAGGTGGGAGTGAGGGTCAGAGGTCCCCAGGAAGGCACAAGAAGAGGATTCCACCTGCTTCTTCTTCTCCAGAGGCTCCATCCCACATCAAGGTTCAGGCAAGTATTGTTTCCCCTGGTTGGAGCTTCACTGGTGAGTCCTGACAAAGGTTTGCTCCTCACGCAGGGAAATCGTGTCAGTGAAGTTTTGTTTCATCAAAGTTTGATGAGAATTTGATTCATTAATCAAAGGGTGGCTTCTTGTACCCCACTGTGTTCTGTCATGCCCTGCCAGTGGCCAGTGTGGAATTGCACCTATGGGGGGTTTTTAGAGTCCAAAATGCAAGAAGAGCTGCCCCAGCCAGGAAGAGCTGAACCATTGGATGTATTAACATTTTGCTAATTCCAAATGCATATCCTGTTGCCTATTGGTAGAACAGTATCACTTTAAATCAATGATTAGATAACCCTCTGCATTTAGAGGCCTTTTAGATTTTACAAACCACCAGAAACGAGGCATTGCAGTGAATTTTGTATCCGGGTGTGCTCTGCATGGCCTGGGCAGCATCATTCCCAGGGATTATCACTGGTTTCCATACCATTGTTTATAGAATTAGGTATTATTTGATAGGAGCAAAGCAATTTCAGCTTGACAGGTAGAAAAGGGCTTGGTTAAAACCCTGTTAAAAATGGAAGAATCTGAAATAAGACATGAAAGAACCTATTATCTTCCACTGGGAAAAGCCTGCTTGGAGAGACTCATTTAGCCATGGGAAGCTGGGGGAGAAGTGTGGAGTGAAAGACCAGCCAGGCAATTATTCTACTAATGGGTGAGATTATGTTGGTTTTCAGCAAATCAATCCAAATTTGTGGTTAACTACATCTGTTGAAAAGGTTCTGAATACAGGGAGCACGAGGGGACCAACCCTTATCTGATGAAAAATGCCAGAGTGTTCAACATCACCTGGATGTTGCTTCAGGTGCAGGGTGTGAGGTGGAAGGTCTTGTGTGGGACTGTCAGGGGCTCTGTCCTGCTTGGGCTGGTCTTCCCTGGGGCTCAGACGCTTTTGTGCTGGCAGATTTCATTTTTCCTTATTCAAAATGTGTTGAACAAACCCAGAATCTTGAAAGCCATTAGTGTGTGAGCACAGCAGAAAACTTTGATGTGACAATATTGGCAAGAAAGGGAAAGAAATGTTGTAATAATTGTTGTTTTCTTTCTGACTCGGGGCAATTGCTGTATTTGGGTGGTGTGTCAAAGTGCCTCATACACTCAAACCTGTCGTTATTCAGATTTCAGAACATCATTTCAGCTTTGCAGGAGGTGATTTGGGTAGGAAAAGGGTTTGTGGTATGACTTCAATTCTATTTAGACACTTGAAATCTTCTCAGTTATTCTCTCTAGTCTGTGAATGGAATTCCCACTTTTATTTCCATGAATGCACTTTTCTGAACCAGGGTAGTCAGTGTGGAATTGCGTGATGTGTTCTGGAAATTGTGGACAGTGTTTTGTTTCTTTACATCGACTTTGACTATGATGAAGGACTTAACCTGGGTGTGAATTAGAGGTGAAAAAAAGGCAA
The DNA here is from genome assembly GCA_013390025.1 of Pitta sordida. NCBI lineage: Eukaryota > Metazoa > Chordata > Aves > Passeriformes > Pittidae > Pitta > Pitta sordida. The sequence goes on from WEKX01012882.1 coordinate 139,920, forward strand.
TTCACAGACTGTGTTTCCACCTGCCTTTGGGTTTCCAACATTTTTTTGTCCATGGTTTGAGGAGGGACTAATGTCAAACATCATCTTGTAGGGCCTGGTCTATTTTTTCAGTTGCTGCAGAATTTAGAGTTGTTCAGAGGGTTTTAAATTAGATACTGGGAAGAAATTCTTCCCTGGGAGGGTGGGGAGGCCCTGGCACAGGGTGCCCAGAGAAGCTGTGGCTGCCCCATCCCTGGAAGTGTCCAAGGCCAGGTTGGAGCAGCCTGGGATAGTGGAAGGTGTCCCTGCCCATGGCAGGGGGTGGAATGGGATGAGCTTTGAGGTCCTTCCCAACCCAAACTATTCTGGGATTTCTGTAATGTCAAGAGGCCTGTTCAGGCCATTATCAAAGGAGGAGTGGAACTCTGTTCACAGGATTTCATTATCTTGTACAGCTTTGTCCCGTCTTCTGTGGCAAAATGAAGAAGGAATGAGATTAAGAGGCTACAAGATCCTCTGGGTAGAGGGGAGGTATCATCAGCTGAGGCCACCCTGCACACAGGTGTGATGTGGCCCCAAGCACCAGAGGGATGTGCCAGAGTTGGGTTCAAGTGCTGAGAGAGCAAGAAACCAGTTGCAAGTCATGTTCTTCTTCCTACAAAATTTACCTCAGGCTTTGTTTCTGGTTATATCTGCCCCCAGTCTGCTGTTGATAAGTACCTTGATATCCATCTCTGGTTCATATTCCTGCCTGTGCCTAGAAAATCCTTCCACTTTCTGCCAAGTCATCACCTTCTCGAACACGCAGATCCCTCCTAAAACCTCCCTCCTTCACTATTGACCACATGAAATGATTTATTCCTCTAATATATCTGCGTATTTGTCAGGGCTGTGGATAGATGAGCTGGGCAGCAGGCACAGCTCTAAATGAACTGGGTGGTATTTTCACTGTAACCATGGTTCTTTTTTCCTCATTTATTTGACTTCCTCGTTTTGTTGTGAAATAAGCTGATAAGCTGCTGGAGTTAAGACATCACGTCAAGTGATTTTAGTTATTCTTGTTATGCATTTTTGAATTCTGTATAAATAATGAGTAAGTGATGTTAAAAAAAAAAAAAAAGGATTCAGGTATAAGCTGAAGCTCAGAAAAACACCAAGTTGGCATTAAAATTCAGCTACATGCAGCGGGGAGTGGAAATGAAATGGTGGTAATGATTAGCCAGGGAAACCTGGGATAGCAGAAGGTGTCCCTGTCCATGGCAGGGGATGGAATGGGATGAGTTTAAGGTCCCTCCCAACCCAAACCAGTGTGGGATTCTGTGCTGTGAGTGCAATTAAATAGATACAGCAAGGTAACACATCAGTCAGCACATCCCCTTTTCCTTGAGCGTTGGATGGGTGTTCCTTAATGTTGAGCTCCACGATTCCACCCCATAGTTCAGTCATTAGGAGAACATTTTGCTCCTGGGGACACCGATCCCTGTTTGGAAGCCAGAAGGTGAAGGAGAAATCTAAACCTTTGGAAATGATCTTTGGGGCCATCTGGTTTAAAAGGAGTATTCAGCAGAGCAGATCAGGCCATGGACTGGGTGACAAACCTTCATTGTTCTGAGGTCTAAAATAAACTTGTTGTGGCTGAAGATGACAGGGATAGTTTCCCAGAATGCTTGTTGTCCTTTCAGTGCCATGTGCTTCATCAGCCAAGCTGTGATTAATTGCAGCAGAGCTGCTTTAAATTTGAAACAGACATCACAGGCTGAGCTTTCCCTTGATGTACAGATCATGTGGGGGCTGGCTGTGCAGGCCTTTAAAAAATACATGTTTATTTTTAATAACATTATATATTATAGCCACATACATATATCTATTCAATAGACATATTCATATTATACATTTATATATTTTATTTCTGTTTTATAGACACGTTTCTCTAACATATACACAGTTATATATGTAAACAAATATTATTTACCATGCAATTAGTCCACAATTTTAACAGCACTTCTGCACACGTGTGAATGTGGAGCCAGAGAACCATGTGAGCCCAGTTGTTTAAACACGTGTGGGGGGAGACCCACTGGTATGTGCCTGATGTGTGTCCCCTTTTACTGGCACTTTAATAAGTGCTGCTGACCTGAGCCTTGCCCTTTCACGCACTTAGGCAGCCACACAGAAATCCGAGTTTGTCTGGCCTGTGGCTCGACCAGCCTCCCCAGGGACCACATTTTCTGCCTCGTGAACTGGATCCGGCCCCTGAACTCGACAGCTGGATAGCCCAGTGGCTGGGAGGCTGGAATGTGGGGAGAACAAAGTGCAGGAGGGTTGGTTTGGATGCTCAGAGCAGGACTGGCCTGGCTGATGCAGGGGCTAATTGTGCCAGATTAATATTTTGGCGTATTTTTTTAGGTCCTGAGCTGATCTCTGTCCCTGGAGAGGTGCTGAGCAGGGAGGTGATTGTCTCCCTGTGTCCAGTTCTGGGATGCTCAGTTTAGGAAGGACATTGATGGGCTGGAGGTTGTCCAGGGAAGGGAACAGAGCTGGAGAAGGGTCTGGGGCACCAGGAGCAGCTGAGGGAATGAACTATCAATAAAATTTTGTTTCTCTGACATTGCAATCTGTCTTTAGAAGAAGGTGACTTCAGATGTCTTCATAAACTAATCCACCATAAAGATGGGCATTGATTATGATGCTACCTGGTTTTATTATAAGAGAAATAGAAGCAGAAAACCTAATTCTCATCTCTCTCTGCTTTGTCCCTCATTGTAACATCATTTCAATGTTCAACATCCTGTATTGGGATGTTCCAGTACAGGCTCTAGAACAAACATATTGGAGTGGTTGCAAAGGAATGTATGAGCTTATGGAAAATTATGAAATTACTGTAAATTGTGAATCTGTTCTTGATGGATTTCATTGAAGTCCAAAGCTTGGACTTGTTGGGATCTGACTTTGGCTTTAGGAAACCATTGACAGACACTGTCAACAAGTGCAAGCCAGAAACAAAGATTGGGAAATTTATGTCAGGCTTTCTGTCGGGTACAATTTAACCTGTGATGTTTAACCAGAATTGCATTGTTGGTGGGAAAAATTCCCAGGGGGAATGTTGGGCTGGATCCTCACATGGGATGGCTGAAAACAGCTGACCATGTGGTTTGTGGGGTGATTGAGGGGAATGACCCTAATTCCCCTCTGTGTCACTGCTACCAATAGAGATTTCACCTCCTTTACATTGGTCATGTCCAGGCAATATTTACTAAAAATAAATATATTTCCCTCTCAAGACTTAGTTTCACTTCATAGAAGCTGATTCAACCCCCAACAAACTGGTGGGATTCTTTCAGGGACCCTAAATGGATTTTTGCTCAAACTCTTCCTAACATGTAGATTATCCTATTGACTTATTGACTTATTTACAGTGGGATTTTCACTTCTCCAAACCAGCAGCTGCTGGAACTGAGCCCTCAAATGGTACAGCAGTGGTAACCTCACTCTTTTAAAATGCACTCAACTCTTTGGAATTCTTCTCAGTAAACTTATCCTGCGTTTTGCATCGCTTTTACTCACTGAGGCTGTTTGAGCTATGCCAGGAAAGCCACTGTCAGGTCAACAGCTTTCATTTCCTATTGAGTTTTCCTCGAGAGTTGAGTCACGTTTTGGTTCAACACCGTTCACAGGAAGAGATTCAGGAACACCTCAGCCTGTCCCCTGGGTTTGTCTTGTCCAGAGAGATGGTGGTTAATTCACTTAACACTTAACAGAAATTATGAAGGACTTTCTTATTATTTTATTTTGTTTGCAGAGTGATCTCAGTGCACAGAATCCTCTGAGCGCAGGGATGGGGCTGATTTGAGCAAAAGCCCTTGAGAACCACAAATATCCTTCCTTCCCCTTTACAGCTTGTTCTAATGTTCTTCTGGTCCCCTTTGGCTCAGTATCTTCCATATTGTTCAGAGCTAGGAATTAGCCTTGTTGATGTATTTCCCCATTGCAGAGGCACTGGAGGCAGATTAGTGCAGCCTGTTTGAAGAGTTGGAGAAGGAACCCCAAAGCAGAATTTGCTTTTCCTCAACTTGCATGTGTTTTCCTTTTGCTCTGATAATCAGGTCAGCAGATATGGATACAACATAACACTTAGAATATAATTTATAATCTCATTATAGTCCCTATAAATAAAAATGAAGACTTTGACAAGCCCTAACTAATCAATAATTACACGATTTTGCCATCATTTGATGGTTTACAATAGGATGGAAACGTGCTTGTTAATTCTTGACCATGGTCTCAGCATTGATCCAGGACCTTTGCTGTGGTGCCAAGGGCTGGGGTTGCAGCAGCTGAGATCTGGATGTGGTGGCACTGCAGTGCCTCTTCCCTGTGGCCATAGGTGAATTCCTGAGAGCAGCAATTTGAAAAAGAGGTTTAAGAACCTGCTCTGTTCTTAAAAATAACACCCTCTTCAGCTCAGAAGACGGTATTAATTTGAAGCAATTAATTCCCATGGCTTTCAAAGGTTTTACTCTTTGTTGATGCTGAGCTTAATAAACCACCACCCTGTTGTGCTTGGTACCTCCTACACGTGTAGTAACAGAAATAATAAGCCCTGGATAGTTGGGGAATGGGTCACAGGGACTGGGGGATAATTTTGCAGGTTATATTCATTTCCTACAGTGTGTTTTGTTCAGGCAGAGATGAAAGGCTGAAGCCTCCCCTGTCCCAGGTCCTGTGTGTCTTGCTCAGTCCTTCTGTCCTGTTGCCCGGTTTTAATTTGGCTTGGAGCTCCTCCTAATCAACTCTTCCATATCCACAGAGTACTGGGATGGCAGCAAACTGAAATTTAGCCCAGCCTCAGGTGCCCACTGAGGCTCAAACCCCACATGGGCAACGGCTCAAAATGGCACAAAAACCTGCTGCTGGACCCAGTGACCACTGCAGAGCATCCACGGGGTCACTTTGTTCCAAGGATAAAAGCTTCAGTGGAGATTTTAAGGGCAAAACGCCACAAAAATTCCCTTATACAAAGACTCTAAGAAGCGAAAGACCCTTTGGAACTGGCACTGCTCACTTGCCATTTTGGGCTCAGGTACCTTCAGCTGCAGGAGGTGGAGGGAGCTGAGAAAACAAGTCCTGAAGTCATTTTTTCCTCTTCTTAAAAAGCAGAGGGAGGGGTTATTCATCCTGCTATGCCGCCTAGTTGTCTCAATTTGCACGTACTAAGTGACTTTATTTACCGAAGTCGTTATTTGGGCCCGCTCTCTCTTTCTATATCCACACAACAGCAATTTCTATATAAATGGGAGGCATAACAGTGTCTGTGGGAATGAGCAGAGCCTGGATCCTGCAGAGCGAAAGCAGCCTCCCCATTTGCAGCCCTGACTCCTGCCCCATGAAGGGCTCTCACCAGCACTCCCGGCGTGGTGGGGAATGGGGGAACTGGGCCCACAATATTATGTCACCAAATAGAAAACACACGACCCTCCACCAGCTGTAATGGCATAATGGGATAAGTGCGAGGGAGGAACAGCAGGATATAATAGGTACTCAGCTGCCTCGGAGATGGGGCCTCTGTATTTACCTGGATAGAAGAAAGCTGCAAAACTAGGGCAGCATAAGAACGGAGTGACAGTGTAAGTGCTCCAAGAGGTGAATTGGAAATGCAGCAATGTGGGATGTTATATAATAAATAATAACAATAATATCTGTGTTTAGGCCTGTTCAGCCTGAAATGCTTCACCCAGCTGCTTTGCAGAGCTCAGAGGAGTGTCGGGGCCTCTTTGGTATTAGGTTTCCTAATTCCTTCTCTTCTCCTGCTGGATAAAAGCCTCTATGTGGTGTTTTGTGCTTTATTATGTCTGGAGTGTAGTGAAGCTTTCATCTGCCTTCCTCTACCAGAAACGTGTAGGAATAATCAACACCAGCCATGATTTGTGATGTTTCCCATCCCTGGAAGTGTCCAAGGCCAGACTGGACAGGACTTGGAGCAATCTGGGATAATGGAAGGTGTCCCTGCTCATGGCAGGGGGTGGAACGAGATGTTCTTCCAACCCAAACCATTCTGGGATTCGCAGAAACAGGAAATCAAAGGGGGAAATCCCCACGCTCCCTTCCTCATCCCTCTGACAGCAGAGCTCCATCCCACGCACGCTGGGGTTTGCTGCAGGTTGCAGAAATCTGCTTTATTTTGTGAGGGGAGCAGGCTTTGGTGTTGAAGCACATAATCTTTCAGGCCAAGACACGACTTTCTGGCACTCGTTAACATATTGAAGCTGTGCTTTCTGTGCCACTCTTTGATGTAGACTCATCTTCGCTCGTGGCTTTGTGGCTTATCTACATTCCTAATTTCACTTTTAACTTATTTGCTGACTTGGGTTAAGACCCTCCTGCTTAAGTGATGAGTCATTTTTACTTGCAGCAGAATTTACATGATTTTTTTTTCCACAGAGGCATTTAGGAACAGGTTAAATGAACCATTTAGATGATTGAGAAACAGATGCCAGGGAAAGTGGTAAAGTGTGCTGGGATGCTATTTTGTTACCCTTTGATTCATTTTGCTTCTATTCAGTTAATTCCTTAGATGTGGATTCCTGGGTAATGCCTCCCTCTGCATTGCCTCCCTTTTCTGCATTTCTTGGGCTGAATTGATTGGAATTCATTGGTGTATTTTAAATTGTGGTTTTCCCTGCAGTGTCATCTAACAATAAAATTCACTTTATAGTTCCAGGAATTGTCAAGGTGGACTGAACTGTTGAATATGTACAGAAAGATGCACATAGGAGTCTTTAGGAATAAAAGATGAGCTGTTAAAAAGTAGAAAATGAAACTTTTAAATGTATTTTTGGTAAACTTTCTCAACTGCAGCAAGTGGTTTTTAGAAAGAAAATCTAATTTTAAAAAATCCCAAGTATGAAGCATAATAAATTTTAGGATTTTTAGAACATTTCCAAGGGGCATATAATCTTTCCACAGCTTTGTGAGATTTATTAGGGGAAAATCAATTTTTTTTTTCCTATATACCATGATGGAATCATTGTGGTGAATTACAGGTGGTCAGACAAGTTACAAAGGGAGGAGCTGAGGGACATAATCTGACTTGGAACTCGAGCTAAAGAGGAGAGATTTGTTCTTGGTGTTGTCTTTGGGGGTAGTAAGGATCTCACCTGCCAGTTTGGGATGAGAGGTTGAAATAACTGAACCATTTTGCGTCACGATGATGTAAAATCGGTCGGAGCCATTCCCTCGGTGATCCTTGTGGGTCCCTTCCAGCTCAGAATATCCTGTGATCCCTGACCTCTCTGCTGCCCAGGTCTGATGTGGAGGCAGAGAAGGACCTGTTGAAATACCAGCCAATACGAGTTGGATGCTCCCTTTGTTAACTTTGAGTAAATGAAGTGTTAAAAATTGGGTTAAACCATATAATAATTCCTCTCACGTCAATGTAGGCTCTTGCCTGGCCTATATTTCTGGAATATCAGGATCTGCCCTATTTTACTGATGTGTTCCTCTCATAGGATCCCAGAGGGGGGGATGCTGAGGTGCTGCCCTATCTCACAAAGGGAAACTGAGGCACAGAGGGATGGGGTGCCCTGACCGAGGTTAAACAGAGCACAGTGTCATTTTAGGGACTTGAATGAGGACCCTTCCAAATTTTAAGCTCAAACCTTCCTCGTGGCACCGTCATTTCCATTTCCAACCTCTGTCCTGTCCCTGGTCATCGATGGATGCTTTGGGTGGGGATGCATTGCTTGTAGTGTGAGAACACACAGAGAAACGCACAGGCAGCATTTAGGAGCTGGAATATCCTTTAATGAGGGGGTGGTTTGGAAGTGGGGTTTGTTATTAAACAGCCTCTTTGCGTGGGCACTGTGCGTATTTCTGAAAACCCGGGGTCTCCTCGCTCTCCTCCCATCTCGGGTCTCTAAAAAAAGACGGATAACAAACATCCACATTCAAACCTGCTTGAAAAGACATTTCCCCGCAGCTGTGGGAACCTGCCGGTGCCGCCGCCGTGTCACACGAGGGGCTTCAATCCGATTGAGCCCGTTTTAACTGCATTTGCACTGATTTTCTTCACGTCGGGGCCGCCGAGTTGTTTAGCATTATTGATTCCTCTTGACTTCCCGGGAGCATTGGCTGCCGTTGACCCTGGCATCTTGCTGGAGCAGACTGGCCCGTCATGTGATACTGTCTGGCTTTGTCCTTGTTCCCAGTCAATTCCTGTTTTACTCAGCAGATGTCTTTTGTTCCTGACAAAGATTGCTCATCCCATTGTCCGGGGCTGAGCGGGTGCCCCGTCCAGCCCGAGCTCCAGCCTGGGCTCCCGGCTCCCAGCCCTTCCCTGCCAGACTCTCCTCCTCCTTCCCCCCACTCTCTGCGCACCAGAAGGAGCCTGCTTTGCTTTTTGCTTTTTTTCTCCCCCTCCCCTCCTTCTCCCCAGGGGTCTGGCTGGATTATTTCTGAAGCTGGTTTCTTTCTTCTGTGAAAGCAAGCCGGTGAAAATAGGTTTGATTTTTTTGGTAGGGTTTCTTGGGAAGCACCTGGGCCCCACCTTGAATAAATCAGCATCCATCCCTCTCTGGTTTTGATTTAAATCTGGCCTGCAATATCTAAAGAGATTGTTTGGGTTTGATTTTTTATTTTTTCCCATTTGCTGCTTGTTCATGCATTGCATGGGAAGGGATGGGGGGGGAAAAGTTATGGACAATGACAAGGATTTCTGTGGTATCCTACAGGGTCTGGGTGCCTGATCCATCCTCCCTTGTGGCAGAATCTGCTAAATTCAGCATTTCTGCTTTTCAAATCCCCAGAGATAAATCCCTGTAAACCCAAGCAGAGCTCTGTCTGTCAGTAGGACTGCAGTGCTCTGGGGGGGCCTTTAGGGTATTGGGGTACCTTGTGGGTGCTCTGCTCCAGTGGGCATTTGGGAGTGCTGGAAAAACAGGAATCTGGAGGCTGCACAGCGTCCTGGAATGTCTGAGGGAGGGAAATGGGGATGGGGGCAGGTAAAGTGAGACCTCACCTCAGCCACCCCACTGCCTAAAGGATGGCTTGTGAGACTGCAGCCTGGGGCACACAAAGCTGGGCAATTCTTTGTTGCCTCCTCCTGACTTTAGTTTTCCCTTGAATTCCAAGATTTTGGCTCTAGTGACACAATTTTAGACTTTTGCTGCTTGTGGTGTACGTGATGTCTGGGTCAGTCCGGGGCTTGGGTTCTCCCCCGCTTCAGGTAGGGCTGATAAACTTCCTGCTCAGCTCCTTCCAGGTGCTGAATTTCATTTTCTCTCCCAAAAGCAGAGAAAAAGATGGATAGATCCGATTGATTTGTGCCCCAGCTCGCTGCAGCCAGGCTGTTTGTCAGCATTGTGCTACTTCTTTGTAACTTTATGTGTGGCACCTGAATCGGGTCCATAAAAGCTGCTCAGAGGCCCATTATTTTCCATTATTATTCCTTTTTGTTCCATTATTGCTTTTTCTCAGGAACTAAATATTTTTTTTTCTTTTTAATTTAGTGCGGTTTAACTTCAACCCACACTTTTCTTCCTAAACCCACCATAAATTACTCTGTTGCCACCTCACCTCACTTGACTGCAGCATTGTTCTCGTGGCACAGGGATTCTTGGAAAGGAGAGGAATTGTTTTCCTGTCACCAGTGGGAATTGGAGTGGGGCGAGGGTAAATTGAAATTAATACAGAAAATCTGTTGAAGGAAAATGCTGCTGGTGGCGAACTCACCTTTTGGTCAGTCCTGTATGTGATCCCCCTCTTCTGGTTGTCTGTGGAATTGGATACGGAGGGAAGGGTAGACCAGCACAGACAATAGGATTTGGGCAAATTTGACCGTTTTCATGATGCTGGTGAAAGGTGTCTTTGAAATGAGAGAGCAGGATGTCATTTTGCTGTGTGTTGGCTTCCCCCTGATGTAACTGAGGTGCTGGTGTTGGTGTAGGAGCTGCCTGGGGTCTCTGTGAAACTCAGCTCAGTTTAGCTCAGCTGTATTTGGCCAGACTCTATTTTTAGTGTGTCTTGCAGGACTGGCACTGGGGGACACTGGTTATCCCCTGTCTGGCACCTGTGAGAGGTCAAGGTGTGAAACGTGAGGTTTGGTGGCGCTTTCATTTTTGTTCGCTTTGATAAAAATCCTGATGGGAAGGAGGCAGCTCAGAGCCAATCCCAGAGCATCCTCAGCAGGGGTTTTGTGAGGTTTGAGTAGACAAGAGGCCAAAAAACATTCCATCAGGTGCCTGATCTGCCTGCCGTGGATGGTCCTGCTGGTTGGTAGCAAATCCAGGATGAAATGGGGGGTGAGGAAGGGAAGTGGGAGGTTTGGAACCTCCTGGCTGGAAACATTGCAGTGGTTTTTTTGGGTATAACTACCCTGATTTTATTTGGCTCAAAGCAGAGGCAGAGGGAAGCAGCCACATTTATATCCATATCCAAATTCATATCCATCTCCCAGCTTCATCTTCCAGAAAATGAATCTAATCATAAAGGAGCTACCGACGTGTTCCTGCCTAATAATCCAACATCTGCCATCTTGCTCCATGGTATTCCCTTCCTTTTCCTGCAGCCCTAATCACTTTGGAGTTCATAACCTCTGCCCAGATGTTTTCAAGGAGGCAGGAAAATATTCTGGGGAAGGTATTGAGTTACAGACTGGGTTTCGATGGAAGGAGAGACCTAAAAGCAAAGAGAGATCACACAGTGCCCTCCTTCCCCAGTTTAAGGAAGCAGCATTCCCTTATTGTTACCCATATTTTCCAGGGAGAGCAGTGAGATGAACAGTTTTCTCTCTTCTTTTGTCCCTCCTGGGCTCAATTTACTGTAATTCCTGGTTGCACATGGCACAAATGATTGAACGTGGATGTTGAACCCACTGTTGCGTATAAAATGAGCCAGAGGATCTTTCTGGAGCCTGGATTCTTCCAGAATAGAAAAATATCCTCTCTTTCCTAGGGCTGTAGAAAAGCCTGACCCTGAAATGGAGCCCTGTCATACAACAAGGTTTCTCCTGGCTCTCTCTGCGTGCTCCTGTCACACGTGGAAGTGTCAGACAGAAGTTGGTTTCACAGTTGTGTCAACTGGGGGAGACACATTTTCCTTAATGGAGTGGGAGACGATTTCTGAGAGATGTAAATGCCAAACCATGCACAGCTTTGCAAGGTGACTGTCCCTCGTGTCCAACACAAGTGTCCCCTTGGCCCTGGGTAGGCTGTGGCGAGATTGATGCCACGAGTGAGTTTCAAGTCGCCTCTCTGCTTCTCCTCCTCCCTTTCCTCTCTCTGTTTGCAACCTAAATGTCCAAACCAGGGCACTGCAGTGGGGCCTCTGTGCCAAACGTGGCCTGTGGGAAATGGCACCATGCCAGGAGCTCCCGTGTGCCCCTCGGGGCTGAACCTGCTGCTCATAAATCAGGTGCCCCTTTCCCTTCACCCAGGGAAGGGGCACTGCAGGAGCTGCCTGCTGCAAACCCTGGGCGCTGCTGTAATGGATCCATTTCCCTTTCTGAGGAGTAATAAATTCACTGTGGGCCTGCACTGGATGCAGAATCGATCCGACTGCGGGAGCCACGGGGAATCAATCCCACGGGCAGCGCAGGCCGGGTGTGCCCAGCGGATCCATTTGCTCCCTGTCCCTGCTTCCTCCGTGGGAAATTGATTTTTGTTGAAACCAAAAGGTGAAAGGCACTGGGCAATTCGGAACCGTGTGTCTTGTCAGGGCAGTTATTGGGAATTATTCATGAATTGCAGCCAAAGATGTTTCCCTCTGTGTGAGAGAAATCTGCCTTCCGGGTTTTTCTCCCCACAAAACTCCTCTTTGCCCACAACTTCTCTTCCCCTGACAGGGAAATCAGCACATGCAGTTGCACACATTTTCTCGCCCCTCCTGCCGAGGTGCTGAATCATTCCCCAAAAAAGCCAAGCACCTGCAACATTCCCACCCATCCGGTGAGAGCCGCAGCTTCCCAGAGCCAGAGATGCCACCAGAGGTGTCCTTTGCACTGACCCAACACAATAATCCACCGAAGGAAAGCAGCAGATGCTGAGTCACCACCCAGCAGTTTGAACCTCGGTTTTCACCCAAAAAAACCACCTGGAAATGGGTTGGCTTTCCTTAGCTGGGGAAGGAGGAGAGGACAGGAGGGTATCCAAAAATACCTGGGCAGAGTTAAGGTGGTTTGGGAAAGCCCTGCAGGTTTTCGCCATTGGGATGTCCTTGAGCATGCATGTACTAGATGTATATATTTCTTTTTTAATTTTTCCTCCCTAGTCCTTTTAATTTTAATATGACTCAGGGTTTTTGCTTTTCTTGGTTGTTTTTATATATATATATATATATATTTTGCTGCAGTCTGCAGCCAGGGCATGTCAGAATCCTGCCGTGCACATGATTACCTTACCCTCCACCTTTATTTCACGACTGTTCACTACACCTTGAAGAAAACACAGAGTTTTTTGGAAGAGATTCAACTCCCAGCCTGCAAACTGTGCTCTTTGCCTTTCCAAGGGGGCAAGCAGCATCTTCCTTTTCTTGTTTCAATATTGTATCACGCTGAAGAGCCTCTGTTTTGAGATCATGTCAGCAATTACAAAGCCCCACAACCCTCTTCTCTCCCCGAAGAATCAATCAACCCAAACTAATACTTTAATGACTCCTTTTCCTACCAAGGAAACAAATTCAGAGACACACACACACACACATGAACGAAAAAAATAGCTTTTTTTTTTTTTTTTAAGAAAAAAAAAAGAAGCTGGAGGCTGAGGAGGACCTCGTCTGGTCAATGAAAGAAAGAGACGGATGTCTGGTGCCATGGCAATGGAGCAGGGATTACTTTGCACTGGAAAATAGGTTCTTTTTTTTTTTTTCCCCTCCTTTTTTTTTTTTCTATTCCATTTTTTTTTTTTCCTCAGGCAGCTAAGAGTTGTCACCGAGTCTGAGAGGCCCATTTAGAGGAAAACGAGCCTCTGAGGAGAATTGAATGCTTGCTTTCACCGGCTGCTGCTTGAACAGTCTGCTTTGCTTTTCGGGCAAGGCAGGATGCAAACACCCAGATTTGTTTAGAGCTTTCCCAATCCCTGTGTGTGTGTGCATATGTGTGGGTACACAGCCATAAAAATCCGAGGCACTGGGCACACACTCGGGCTGGTAGGAACATACATGAGTACCCAACCCAGGCAAACCTTTCACTGGAAAAAACCATTGAACCTGGACAGATATATTGTGGATGATTCCATGAGAATTTATCACTTCACTGCCAGGGATATTGTGTGTGATTTGGGGTGTATTTAGCATTTTATTGCCATTAGGCTGGATCCTGACCAAGATTAATTAAATCGATTTAATGCAGGTCAAGACTTTTCCTGACAAAAGGTATTTTTTTTTTTGTGGAAAAGGATGATTTGTGGAGATTTTTCGCTGGGAGCAGTTTGGTTCTGTGCTGCCTCCTTTCTGAATGTCGGGGGTTTTCTTGCTAAGTTTCGAACCGAAGAAAATATTTTGGTCAAGATCACGTTGTTTTGCAGGTTCATCTTATTTCTGTAAACGTGTAACAAAGAAATTGGCCAATGGAAACATTCCGAAGTGATGCCCTTTTCAAGTGTTTTTTTTTTTTTTTAAATTTTAAGCTTCTTTTTGAATTTTTGAACTTTTGAAGTACTTTGGCTTTTTTTTTTTTGGCTTCTTTTTGGTTTTTTTAACCTCTTGGGGTGAAGGAAAGGCTCCTTGCAAATGTCTTCCAGCCAAGACATGAAGGTGTTCTCTGATCTGTGAATCCTCCACCCACCAGCCTCCAGACAAGGACATGCCAAGTAGACTATTTAAAGCAGGTAAAACAGAATAAAAGACCTTTATGTGACTTTTTTTTTTGGCTGGTTGAGGGATTCCCAGGTGACACCCAGGTTCCCCTTGGTGGCTTTTGCCTCTCTGCTGGATTTCCCTCCAGAGAATGAGGAGGTTCCATCCCATCCCATGGCAGAGAGATCCCAGGAGTTAATTCTACTGCAACGGGTGGTTTTCAGTGTTTTGAGCCTTCCCTCACAGATTTTGAGGGAATTGGGTTGTTTTCTACCATTTTAAGGATGAGGCAGTGGATTCATTTTGCAGCCTGGGTTGGTTTAGACACATATTTCACTGACATCAACAATGGCACAAGTTCCAAAATATTTACTTTCTGCTGACGTTCTGAGGTGATGTTGCTTTTCACCAGAGTTAAACTGCCTTAATAGATGAGCCAAAATATGATTTTGAGGTATGTTAATCTTATTCTATACGTGCTCTGCCTTTTGCATAGCAGGGCCACATGAAAGCCTTGAAATCCTACTGTAATATTTTGTGCTCCCTGTCCTTTCTGTGCTGAGTAGATGTTCCAAGCTCCGCTGTTGTAAATGGTTTGCGTCTCCTTTCTCCTGTCTGGAAAGAAAAATAGCTCCTCTCTTTGATCTTCCCCATATTTGCTAAAAAGTAACCAAAAATAATCCCGTTTTTTATGTTGGGGGTAGGTGGTGAAATGTGCCAGGATTAAAAAAAAAAATGTGACCCTCCTTTTCAGTGGTTACTAACTGTGAAACATAAAATCTCTGTCCAGGTAAAAAATTTGAGTTGTCATAGCAACAGCAGGATGGCTATTTATTTTTGGATTTCCATTTTCACTGATTTATTTAACACATTGACAATCCATTTATAATGAAGAGGAATTCAAGAGGGTTTTTGTTTCTGCCTGGGTTTATACTAAGCCAAGGTTGGGTTACTTTTCGCCAGAGAAAATAAGCAAAGATAAAAGAGGTAAATAAAAAAGAAACCTTGTGGCTTTGGGAGGTTTTTCTTGTAGGCAGATACGGGTGCTGAGAGGTGCATGGGAGAGTGAAACCATGACTGACTTGTTTATTTTATGTCTTTTAGAAGAACCTTAGTGCTGTAGGACGGAACAAAGGCTTGAGTCCAGCTGTGAGGCACAGGAGCCCCAGATGCTCACCTCCACCTGCCCTTGCCTGCATGCACACACTGCCAAAAAGAGGTCAGGAAAGCCATTGGAAGTGGCTGCTCCATCTCCTTGCAGAAGTCAGGGAATGCCTCAAGGGCGTGGAAAAAAAATAAAATCTGTATTTGTCCTTTTGGTGGTGAGCTCTCGGTGTTCAGCACAGGCTCGGGTTTGGCTGCTCTCTCCAGTGTTTCTGCACAACCAGCCCCGGGTCCAGGGCTTTCTTTCCTGGAGTTTGGAGAGCCCAAACACATTCCTTGCTTTAGCACAGTCCCAAAATTGCATAACTGGCCTTGTCTCACGTTGAGGTGTTTGGGTTCAGATGGGCTGGGCTCTGTTTTCAGGAGTGGATCGTTCGCAAGGCCAGGACGCCCCTGGCCAGGGGATGTGTCTGAAAGGTTTTGTGTCTGATGATTTGAGCCATCCCTGGATACACAGCCCAGTTTTGGCATCCACAAAATCAGGGATTTTCATAGCAGTTTTGGAAACCAGTGAAATGCAGCAAAACGCCCAAGAAATTGCTCTAATTTATGAATTCTGATGTACCTTCATCCCTGGAGATTTCATTCCACTGCCTGCCTTTGAATGCTGTCAGATTTACCTGCCACACCAGCCTGATCCTACTTCAACCTTTGGTGACTCTTGAAAGCATTGGAAAATCGGGAAGTTTGGGGCGGGTTTTGCACAAGTGAGCAGTGAAATCCGAGTGGAATAACCCAGGGAGGGCAAACCCAGCAGATTCCTGCTGCAGAACCTGTCTGGGAGTGCACAGACAACACAAAGCTCAGCCTGGGTTTTCTCACAGCCTGTCTCTCTGCAATTGCCCTGCAGATTGGTTCCCTCTGATGGATCTGGGTGACTGAGATTGATGGTTTTAAGAGAACCATCACTGACGACACATTTGTAAAGCTCAGTGAAAATGGGGAGCCTGGCAGACACTGGGGGAAACCTCCAATCGTTTTTTTTTCTTCTCTTATTGTTGTTTGTGGCATAAATCTGGGCTGCTTTCAAGACAGGAGGGCAGCTGACCAGAGTTAAGTGTTGCATTTGCTGGCCAGTCCTGGTGATTTGTGAAGCACGGGCTTGGTTTTGGATCTGTCACTTCGGGAAAAGGTGAGGTTCGACCTGTGTGCCAGGAAAAATCCAGTGTTATTTCTGGCTGGGCCTGTAGAGAGGAGAGTCATGTCCATCAGTCCCTGGTGCTTCCCCCAGTTATCCTGGTGGAGCATCTGATTGTCCTTGGGGCCGAGAGTGGGGGAAGGGTGGGAAAACCCAAGAAATCAACTTCCAGACATAAATACAATATGGACAAGTCATAAACATTATTAAAGCAAGTCTATCCCTGCAGGGCAGGTTTTCCTTCATAATGCTTTCCTGATTGCGCTTCCGCAGAGCCAGGGGAGTGAATAGTGGGCTGATTATCCATGGCCCATGATCTACATCAGTGTAAAACTGTTTCCTTTGTATGTGGGGAGAGGACTTTGCATATTTACTGGAAGGGAATAGCCATCCTGCTTCTTATTCCCTCTTCAGATTCACAGTGGGCCTGATCCCAAACACAGCCATGTCAATGGGACTCTTTGTTTGGGCCCTTCTCGTGTCCCACATTACCATTGCAAAACCTGCCCTGTTTATCATCTTGAGTATACATGGCATAAACGGAGCTGGTATTGACCTGGGGTGTGCTCACACCCCAGACTGATTCACCAAACACTTTGGAAAAAGGGGAAGGTCAATGGACAGGCAACCAGGACCTGTTTCTGCAAAGGCAGAATATAAAGGGGGGGAAAAAAACCAGTTAAAAAATGACTCTGTGACATATTAACAGAGTTGTCTCTCATTGTTTTTTCTTAAAAAACCCCAAAAGCCTTGAGAGAAATCCAAGTCTCCCTACCTAATACTTTCTTAAGCATGACTCCAGTTGTCCTGCTCATCTGAAGCATCACAGAAACATCCAATCAGAATATCCTGAAGGGACCCACAAGGATCCCACAAAGTTAAAGATTTGTTAAAGATTTCATGTCCAGTGTGGCCCTGCTCACAGGGAGAGTCCAAACGGGATCTATGGGCAATAGTCAGGAAGAATCTGATTTTACATAAAGATTGGTGTTGGCGAGAACATCCAGTGAAGAATTATCCTGATACAGTCAGAGGAGCAAAGACTTTTTAACCAGATGCACGGGGTGCACTTGTTTCATTATTCAATTATGACAGGATTGTTCCCAGCAACTTAATGAACATTCATTTGCAATGTATTAAAGCACTTTTTCTGTTAAATGTAAAGATCAGTGCTAGGAGCTATACATTCTGCAAGATAATTGCACCATGTAATTCTGGTGCTCCAACAATTTATACTGAAATATTGATGGATATGTTCCAACAGTCTTTTTTTTTTTTTTCCCCACAAGCATATTTCATAATCTTTTAAATATCTTTCCCCTGAAAACTTTAATGTGAAGTGCAAATCCCCTTATGTAATAGAAGTTTAATGCTTCTGGATACTGCTAACCAAACAAAAGCATTTCAGACCCATTTCTGTGTTCAGATATAAAAGCAGCTGTTAACATAAGGTATTGTAAATATGAATTTATGAGGAATATGGAATAACAGAAGGGGCATGACTAAGGAAAAGTTAAGGGCTCTCCCTTTAATATCAGAAATACAAAGTATCTTTTCTGATTTTTCATTGGCATAACTAAGAATAAAACCCCATTTTCAAATAGAAATTTAATGCTAAGTGACACTTTGCATAATCTCCTTTGGAGAGGCACTCTGGAGTTTTACTGTCCGTGGTTCTAGTGTTGACCCAAGACTTGTACATTGAAATAAAAACGAAATGAGGTTACACAGAGCAACCAGGAGTATCTCAGAGAAGGATCCTTGTTCATAAACAGTGGTTGGAACACTTCGTTCAAGGGTTTGCATGTTTGCTGTAAAAATAGAACTTGAATCTCGCAAATAATAGCCATTAATAAGTAGTTAGGATAAAGCATTTGGTTTGGAGTTTATGCAAACTGTGCTGAAAGCCCTTGGGTTTGTTCTAGGAGGAAAGTGTTGGAAGATCCCTGGGTGCTGAGAGTTCTGCCTTGGGTTGTTGGGATAATTGGCACAGGAAAGTTGAGGGGGGTACCTGTAACACCGCCCTTGGTTCTGGTGTGTGAGCAATTCCTACACTGGAGAGAAAGACCTGTGAAATCGAGGAAATGATCTTTGAATTTGTCACAGTGTCCTGTTGAGCTGTGAACTTCATGCTGTTTCTGGTGGTGTGGATTTGTTACTCCACTGAGCACATCATGCTTGGTGTTTTTCTGTTTAACTGCAGAATTCTCTTTCCTCCCTTTGTCCGACAGTTTTCTTTCTTTTGATGCATCTTTCCTGGCCTGAATCTCTGCCCCATCCCTGGAAGCGTCCAGGGCCAGGTTGGATGGGGGGGTCTAAACAACGTGGTCTAGTGGAAGGTGTCCCTGCCCATGGCAGAGAGTGGAACAAGATGATCTTTAAGGTCCCTTCCAACCCAAGCCAGTCTGTTATTCTGTGGTTCCTACCTCCTGTCCCATCTGCTGAAGATTTAAGCAGGACTTACATAGGCAACAATTCTGAGCCCTGCTCATTGTCCCCAGCCCTGTCCTGGGAAGTCCCCTCGCTGACAATGAGCCATAGATCAGCCTTTCTTCCTTTCAGTCCTTGGCTCCCTCTCGGAGCCCACGGAGATGGATGCTCTCTGTGAGAATGGTGCTGACATTCCCTCACCAGGAACTGGCGTGGGATCATCATTTCATGTCCTATAGGTTCCCAGTAAGAAGCAGATGCTAATGAGTGCCAGGCCATTAGAGGCCTGGCATGCACTCCAGCTCCAGTGTCCTAAACTCGGTGTCCTGAGCCCATTATCCATTGTAGCTGCTGGGGATTGCTGCAGCCTGCCCTGTCAGCAAAGACATTGCACAACCAGCCAGTGACCACCCAGGGCTATTCTCTTTAGGCTGGATGCCATCTTTTCTGGGCAAATGTACAGATCATGGCTTGAACTGTGCCAGACACACTGTTTGTGGTTCATTTCTGCTTAGGAGCCTGGCTGAACAAAAGAGGAGATATATGTATACACACATATACATATTTTTATATATATATATATATATATATATTTCAATC